>JAOCZM010000081.1:1505000-1929353 GCA_026122235.1 Vinca minor
CATCAAGTTAATAGGAAGTATCTTTTGTCTGGTCTGGATTAGAGCCCAGATAGAAGAGGAATAGAGAGGAGGAGGATAGAGTAATTAGGGATGGCAGGGTTGGGACAGAGACTATGGTGTCCGGTATCGATCCCGCCTTCTCTATCTAATCTCATCCCAATCTAGTTTTTCCATTGGGATTTGACGGGATCCTATCTTCGGATCAGGCAGGTTTCATCCCCAAATTGGAAAAAGTGGAGATATTTTTTTCCTTCAAAATCCCGGTTTTCGCCAACTCCGACTAGAGAAAGTCAATGAACTTTTTTGACAAAAATTTGTCAAATATATACAACTATTAAAAAATATGAAATTGTAAATAAAAATATTTAATACATATTAAATAAAATAATACTATCTAAAACGATAATAGTTTGTTCTCTAAAAAAAGGTTTATAAAGATTTAAAAGAGTGGGGAATCTTCAGAGATTTTGAACATTACTGGTGTCCGTCCCAAAATATATAGGTTTTGTTGGGATAATTAAAAGATATACCCAGAAGAGGGTGAAAATCGTTTGTACCCGTGTATGTATTTATTTATGTGCCCAATCACTAATAATTCATCGTGTGGACATTTTTTTAAATTAATATATATATACATATATAGTGAATTGTGAACACACGAATAAAAATATACACAGATAGAGACAATTATTTTCCCCAGAAGAATAGAGAATAATTAATCTTCTTTTTTTTTTCTTTTTTTTGACGCCACGATGGGCAATTGCTCCACATTGGGGAAGAGAGAACAGCTCTACATTGGGGAGAGAAAACACCCTAGATAAGGTAGAATAAAACTTACCGCACGCAGGCGGAGGGTATCGAACCCGCAACCTCTCGGTCACAGGCCGGCCAATGCCCCACTGGGCTATTGGCCTCTTCGATGAATAATTAATCTTCAATTGGGGACAAATTGAGATTTGTATTTAGTACTGCACTTATCATCATCTTGAGGTCAAATTAATTCATGCAAATATGGGATAGTGAAGACTGAAGACGACTTGCAAAGATTTTTGGAACCAAGTAAATATGATGAAGACGTGACTTGAATTTTAATCCAACTAGGCAAATTTCATTTCATTTCCATTTTTTCCCTTGAAGAAGGCAAGTTACATTTCTTGATAATGAATTTAAAATTTCGTATCCTAAATCCTAATCATATTATATCTTACCCGACAAGAAAAATAACAATAATAATATAACTCATTATATTCTCAATTATTTAAATATAGACAAGGATAAATATGAGATAGACTTAACATTTGTCAATAAATGCACAAAATTATTTTTTGCAAAATATCATTGAAACATATATCCCTTAACATTTCACAAGGAATGCACGAAGTGACTGCTCACAAAATACCATCGAATTAGTCATTTATATACAAACAAAATCAAGAACAAATCAAAATCAAAATCAAAATCAAAAACATCAGACAAGATCGACTCAGTAACCATTTTATATCTTATATCAATTATAAACTTCACCCGATCATATTTACATACAAACAGTTGATCACAAAGCTTACATAAATACCAAAGATTCAACAAGCCAAAAAATGAAAAAAATATCATATTTTCTCCTAATGCTACTAACCTGCATCATTATAATATTTTTACATTCTAAATTAAACATTCACTTTTCTATTTAATTTAAGACAGAGAGGAGTATTCATACTTCTTCTTTAAGTAATCCTGAAGGCGACGGAGACGGCTTGCCAATAAAGGTAGGAGTTTGGTCTCCGGCCATGATAACCACCACCTGCAACTCCAAACCGCCGTCCGCGCTCGGCAGTTGTGGCTGAGGCTTCTCTTCACTAGCAATTAATCTTGGATCCAAACCCGTCAACGGATCTACCCGTTTAGAGCAGTAAATCACCGCTACTAAAAAGGCAATAACACAGAAGAAAACAAGACCTGTCCATACTAAATAACATGCTGTAAGACTCGGCGTCATTTTCAATTTTCGAGATTATTGCAATTATTTTCAATATATATATATATATATATATATATATATATATATATATATATAGGTTTTGTTGAAACTGTTGGGCTAAATAATGTATAGACAGAAGAATATCATTTTCAATTGGGTCAAGATTTTAACATTTAAAGAGGACAAATTGAGATTTCTTTTGATGATTTTTAGATTTTTTTTTCACTTTTAATCACTCTATCCCATTTTTTGACAAAGAAATAATATCATTAATTGATATCAAGAGTTACATGAGAAAGATGGAATTCTGATGGATCCCCTAACCTTTGAAGTGAGGCAACAAGCCTGAGGAAAAGTCTAGCTAGCCAAAGAGACAGGGACCTTACAAGACCTACAGACATAAAAAACACTAGAGAATAGGTGCTCAAGTTGTACAATGTTATATGACCGTGTAAACAGACTCTACTAAATAAACAAAATCAAACTCGATGTCACGTGCAAACCAGAAGTGTTCAACAATTGTCAGAGTTCTTGACTGCAAACTTTCATAACCCATACAAATAAGAGGGGAGATCAGCTGAAACCCGCGTAAGATAGTTAGCCAGCGACCATGACAGATACGAACAGAATGTCCGCTTCCAATCCTCCATTCAAAACCATGTTGCAACAAAGCTCTATCTTCAGGGATGCTTCTCCAAGTTTGAAACGGTCGCCTCCATATATTGCTTACCAAAAAACTTGAAGTAAATCGTAATTTAAGACATGAAAAAACCCTAACACTGTCATGATATTAATCATGAGGCCGTCAAGTGGCTTTATTATGAAAAATAAAAAACTATTAGAGTTGTGCGTCATATTGAGGCACACCGGGCCTTGAATTGTCCAGGAGTTGCCAATTCCTGGGCAATTCACGATCAAGCGACTCATGGACTTTGTCGGGGCCACTTAGCGGCCTCCACCTTACCCTTGATTAACGACATGAGCCCTTGTTGAAAAATTTCTAGTAGCAACAATTGAGACCAAACAAAGATCAATCATGATTGAATTAGAGACTTGTTTTACAAGAATTTTTCATCTTGGGCTTCAGTCCTTAAATTCCCAAAAAAAATGTCAACTTTGTATGGCCCAGAACCATCAATAATAACCAGTATTGGATTAGTAACAAGCAGCCCAGCCGCAAAAGACCTAAACAACCCATTAAATGCCCCATTAGCATTGGAAGGCCCAAAGGAGACCAAGCCCACTGCAAGAAACATTTGGCCCAAGATCTCAGCCCAAAAACAGATCTACTGGGTTGTTTTCGGGTCTACCGTATAACCTAGTTCAACAGTGAAACATCTTGCTTGTCGCCCCATACTGGAATCTGATGAGCTCCGGTCAACCCTCCCATCTTCGGCGACACTCCCGCCACCCCTATAGCCATTTTCTTCCTGGACTCCGATGCCGCACCCCGACTGTCCATAGACAAATTTCTCCAATTTAGCTCTAACACCTCTAACCCTTTCATCGCTTCCAATCGATGAACATAACCAAAATAGAAGCTCTGGTCATACTTCATTGACGGAGATTCCAATGTCTCATCCTCCCCAAAACTATTATTAACTAACACCATATCCATCCATTCCAAGTTCAACAATTTCCATGTTCCATTAACATTCACAACTTGTTGCATCTCTTGTGCCCCGCCTTCCGCAATTTTATTTATTACTGGAGCAACTCCACTCCGGCAAATCAACAAGAAAACATGCATCACCGGATGGCTCCTTCCTATAGTACCAGAAAGATGGAATGTTGACATCGCATCGGCAATACGCGAACGCAACGCCATAGAAGACCGACAGATGATTAAGCTCACTGTCTGGTTGGACCGCTCGCACGACGGCGGCGGAGAAAGACATAGAAATCTAGGTAGATCCGACATTGTCGGAGCATTTAGGTCTCTGTGCTAATCACTCCATCCCATGTTAAGTTCCTTCATTTCTCTTTTTATCTGTCTTAAATTAGTTGTCATACTTCTGAAGAAAATAACTATTTATATTGGATGATTTCCACCACACCCCTAACTATAAAAGTTAAAACCCTTATCCCCATTGCTCATAAATTTTTCTATCTCCCATTATACAAATTCTCTCTAAAAATATTTCTCTCAACTCAAAAAAAAAAATCAGCCAATTTTCAACCATCCACCGCCGTCCGACTGTCGCCGCTCAGGGATTCCGGCAACCTGTCTAAATCCACCACAAAATATAAAAAAAAACAAATTTGGAGTAAAAAAACATTCCGGCGAGATTCCGACAAAATAGACTCCGACAATAGTGATTATTTTGAAGACATTGATTTTGAGGGAAATACTTACTATACATTCCTCTTTGTTTTAATAATATTTACACATTTTCAGTCAAAAAATACATGTTTAAATTGAAAATTTAGGGAAAAAAAAGGGAAAACTGTACTGGAAATTTACCTCGTGCTGACGTGTTTTTTTTTGTTCAGAGAAAATTTTACACCGCGTGTTATTGGACACCAGGAAGCTGACGTGTCCGCGTACACGTCAGCACACGGTCATTGTGTCAACCGCGTGACCAGTTGCATGCGGTGGAAAATCAGTCCAGTTTTTTTTAATTTTTTTTCGATTGTTTTCTCCAGTGGCTAAAATTAATTAATTAATTTTGTTGATATGTTGTTTTGTTTTTGTTGTAGGTTCAATGTTCAGACGGACCTGACAGTGACATTGAAGAATTTCCCGATAATGAGGAAGATTGTCCTTATACGGGGGGAAATATTTAGGCCCTATGGTGGTCATAATTTTGAATCCAAAGAAAATTTAGTGGATTGGGTGAGAAAAGAGGGGATACAACATAAAGTGTGTGTTGTGATTGTTCGGTCAAGAAAGGGACAAGATTATAGTGCATCCAAGTGCTATTTATAGTGTGAGTGTTCTGGTAAGTACGTTTGGGCACCCGTTGGCAAAAGAGGTGAAGGGGGGAAAGCTAATCGGACAAGAAGGACTAAGAAGATAGATTGCCCATTTAAGATAGTAGGAAAAAAGAATAAAATTGGATCATGAGATTACGAGGTAAGGCAAGGCAAGTACAACCACTTCTTGGGAAATTATCAATTTGGTCATGCAGCGGGACGTCAGTTGAATGACGAACAAGTTAAGTTGGTTGAGCTGTTGGCTAGGTGTAACGTTGGGGCCAACGACATATTTAACACACTGAAGATGGAAAATCCAAATTTTTATGGCATCATCTCTACAATATATAGTGTCCGGGCAAAGATGAGGAAACTTGATAGGAAAGGTAGGACTGAATTACAAGATCTGATGTATCGACTTACAGAAGCAGGTTATGTTGTGGAGTGTCATCGTTATGCTGATAGCTGGAGTGACGGTGTGGGTATAGATGAATCTCAGCAACACATCGGCGGCTTACTATTTGCTCATCCGGACTCCATAATTCTCGCAAAGGTTTTTCCTATGTTATCCTTATGGACACCACCTACAAGACCAATAGATGTGTATTTTTGAAATTATTTAAAAACTTACTGTCATTTAAAAATATTTATATTGTTTAGGATATTGTAGGTTTACCGATTTAAATAATTTTAGATACAAAATACCTCTACTTGTTGTGGTTGAATTTACATGCACCGTTCGGAATTTCACTATTGCATATGCATTCTTACGTCAAGAGAAAAACAAAGATAACTTTGCTTGGGAATTATTTGATCCCTAAGGTTCTACCTGCTCTGATACCATTTATGTCACACCCCGTTTCCGGAGTGATGACATGGCAGTGCCTCATTGGTTAATGAAACACCTAAGCCACAGTCAGAGATTACTAATTAAGGCAGTTCAGTTATGAAATCCATAAATAGTAATAAAAACACTAGCGGAAGCATTATTCTAAAAATGAAATGTTTCTAAGTTATTACATCTGAAGGAACCTACAAGTTCCAAAATAAATAACTATGAAATGAATTAACACGTGTGAACTAATCCAGTTAGGATCACTCTTCGTAGCCCCCTTCCCAAGCATCAACAACATCATCATACTGCTCATAATCACCTGCACAATAAGAAGCGGATGGACTGAGCTCTGGTGCTCAGTAGGGACCCCAAAAACAGTAATAACAATAGCAATATATATATAGACATAACAGAACAGATACAGATAATGCAGATGCCCGTTTCCCAAAATAACCCTATGGAAGTATATGCACACGACTCAATCCAAGTCTCACAAGAGTCAGAACTCAGTGCAGGGAAGTGCAGTGCAGTGCAGTACAGATCCGAACAGAACAGATGGTTCAGAACAGAACAGTGGACTGCACCACTGCGGTTTCTAGAAAAATGAGATGCAAACTTGTGCAAAAGTGCACTACACAATACCCAATCATCCCAACTCATATGCGACCAAATAGATTCCAAGCAAACAGCAATTAAAGACCCAAAACAAATGTTCGACTATACTTATCAAATCTGACATCCCAGATCGGAATTCATGACATGAGCATCCCATACTACTCATGCACTACAAACCAATAGTTATGTCAGACAATCGAGTATAAAACAAACAAGGACGAACACATATTATGCAACAATTAAGCAATTAACAACATTCTTTGCACCTAAACGATTCCATAACCGAGTGTACGACAAGCATAGGGATGGCAATTTGATCCGTGATCTGTTGACCCGCTCTGATCCAACGTCTCTTGGAGCAGATCTGCTCCGATCCGAGGACGGGGCAAATCAAATTTGCTATTTGTGTCTACTCCGATCCGATCCGCCCCGTTTTTCCCCATATATATTAAATTGTTATAATATTGCTATAATATTGTTATTATTATGCTTAATTATGTTTAATTTTCATTTTAATATAATATTTGTACTTGTTTAAAAATTGATTTAGCATAAAATTTATTAATTATACTTGTTGGAGGCTTTTTTTTATGAATTTTAAAAAAAAATAATGAATTTTATGGTAAAATTAATGATTTTTTTTTAAAAAAAAATAGGACTGAACGGATCGGATCGAAGCGGATCAGATCAGCCCCGTGCGGAGCGGATCGCGGATCATAAAATTTTGATCCGGAGCGGATCACGGATCGGATCGGATCGGAATTTGGATAATGCGGAGCGGATCGGATCAGACAGATATCCGATCCGATCTGCCCCATTGCCATCCCTAGACAAGCACCACGCGTTGCCCATCCGGTACACCCAATCATATACTCGTCTTAAATACCTAGAACATCGCTAAGGCTATGACACACAATCCCACCTCATGAGCTCAGTTATCTATTCACTACTACTCGGCAATAACGGTAGTGGTCCCAGTTATAAACCAAACTAGGACGGTTCAGTAAAACTCGTGGGTTCGGGTTGCCCCCCAAACGACGGGGCGCAGATTTTAAGGTTCAATCCATTACATTGTCTCATCATCCCCCATCAGGGACTCCACAAAACCACTACCGTATCTAATGATTGGTCCCACTAGATGAAGACCCAGTACAAACAGAGCAGAAGACCTCTCGGGGTCATATATCAGAACAGAGCAGAGCAGAAGTCGGACGGAACCTGCTAACTAGTGATCCGGGATAAGAGCTCACAAGGGGGGCGACGACTCGGTCGACCAAACCAATTAGGACAAACAATAACACCAATTAAGACGACCTTAATAGAGGTAAATACAGAAAGGACTCCCAACGGTCCCCAGTCGATGCAGTGATACAGCAGAGTCTGATAGCAATGTATACGATACAGGCAACGACAGTTTATAACATTTTAGCAATTAATGAAAGCGATTGAAATTAAGATATAGACATGCTCAGGTCATCTAACAATTCGGGAATTCAATTAAGCCAACGAAAAACCCAACACGACAACAATTATTCCAAGGCAGTTCATGATTTTCAATATACCCAAAATACTATAAAAACATGCCAGAACAGTATATCAGTACTATCCATAATTCACAATTATCAGTTAATTATGACAATTTACATAAGGCAATAACAAGAGCGCAATAATCAATTTACGAATCAAATTATAATGAATTTAAACCATGCCCAAAACAGTTTATGCAATATCGAAAGTAATAAACACAATTCGTGAATCTATTTTGTAAATATAATAGTTTATTCACTTTTACTGTGCAGTTATATGCGAGAATTAAATGACGTAGGGGTCCCTACCTCTTATGAACGCGATAAGACACAAAAATCCGAAATCAGTCCTGGCAGCTTACTCCGGCGGCGATAACTTTCTGCTAGAACCTCCGATTCACGATCCGTCTGCGCTCACTCGAAGGTCTTTCAATTCTCTTCAAAATCGATATGCTGTGGGTCGAAAACAGAGGTCGATAGCATCCTCAATCGTCCTGTTGAAGTTCTGGACAGAATATATTTAATCGTACAAAAATCTGGTTCTGCCCTCCACTTCAAACATATATTACGGAAAATCTAAAGGTTAAAATATCGATCCCTCCGGTCAGATTATAACCCTATCAGTCTAGTTTTTAAATAAAAAAGTATTACTCCGATTGGAGTTCGAATGTTACCTGTACGACAATTCTACCGAAAGTGTGCAGAAAATGAAATTCTGGAAATCATCCCCCGTTCTTGGTGCGATATCTTCCAAATCCGAATTTGAAATATGAATCCTCTTCAACGACCTCGTAGCCTGTTTCGTCGTGATCAATTTCCATATACGGTTCGTCGAAATCCGACAAGAATTGCCCACTCAAAAATCCTTTCAAAGTTGCTAGAAATCTCGCTCTCGAAACTCTATTTTTTTCTTTGTTGTTCACTGTGCCGAGCCTTTATTCGTTATTCTTTCGGCGCGTTCCCCGAGGCAGACCATTGCCATGCTTTCCCAGTAATCAATGATTGTTCCAAGGATTTGTTTTTCTCTTTCTTTGTTTTGTGCTTCTCCCGGCTGGTGAGAGAGCCCTTTTTTTTCTCCGTTTGCTTGGTTGTACGATTGCCAAGTAGAGCCCCTGTCCGCATTGCCCCCCTGAATCCCACGATGTCCTTGTTTCTTGATCACAGTAGCCCACGTATGGATTTTCCTCTCTTTTAATTTATTTTATTTCCTATTCCAATCAATAATCTAATTAAATTAATTATTTAGGTGAATCACAATTAAATTTCCTAATTACGATACGTGTGCGAAACGCCCCTTAATAAAACGTACACATAATAAAACATGTAATATGTTATAAAAATAATTTTACACGTAGTCACATAATCACACGAAATAAATTACGTCTACACAGTTACTCGCGAAAAATAAATTACACGTTATAAATCACGTGCGCAAAAGTTACGGTTATCACACTCTGATTTATGCAAAAACAGAAGATGAGTATTATATGAAATGGTTAGATATTTTAAGTTCTTATAAAACGCAAAAAGCTTTCGATTTTATTTGATATCTTAGAAAGACTTGGATTGATATCTACAAAGAAATGTTTGTTCCGGTGTTGAACAAATATCTCCACTTCGGTACAAATACCACAAACTGAGTTGAGAGCCCACACTCCGCGTTTAAGAGGTATTTGGGGACATCTGTTGAGAGTTTTGTATATGTCTGGTAGAGGATACAAGCTATGATTGTAAATCAAATAGATCAAATTAGGGCGAAAATGGAATCTTCTCGTATTTGGTACAAACATTTAACATACAACATTTTTCTGAGGAGGTTGCAAGGTAAGGGTATTTCTTGGGGAATAGACATTCTAATGAAAGAATATAAAACAAATAGGGGTGAATGTAATTGTCTTAGTAGATCAATTTATGAAATTTCATGTGCATGTAAACTACAAGCCATATTAGGGAATCTAAGAGGGGGGGAGGGGGAAGTACGAGTTAAGGATCTACACCCTTTTTTGAGTTCTCTCTCGGTTGATACTCCTCCCAATCATCATATGTTCGGGGATGTACCACCTCCCGAGGATCATTTAAAGGGCATTATGGACATGTACAATGACATTTCTAAGAGAGATCAGATCCGACAGTGCAAAGCAAAGTTTGAAAAAAATTATTGTAAAACACAAGAGGGGGGGGGGAGGGGTGAATTGGGTTTTAACTAATCTTGCTAGCTTTTTCGAATCTTTTCAATGCTAGTAAGAGTTTTAGCAAGATGAACAAATCAAAAGCAAAACCCAACAACAAGACAAATGATTTAGAGTGGTTCGATTCACTTAGAATCTACATCCACTACCTTGAGCCGCACCCAAGGATTTGCAACAACTTCACTAAGAAGATTTTACACTTGTGGCTAACTCACTAAGAGTTTTACAAACACAACCACAATACAAAGAAACTCACTAAGAGCTTTCCCACACTAAGTAGGACTGATACAACAATTACCCAATCACAAAGAAAGGGAAAAATGAATGTTTAATACAAAGAATATTCACTCTTCTAAGTGAAAGATTAATACCTTTGAAGTACAAGAATTGTTGCTCTTTAGAACATATGAATTCCACTCTTTGTCTTGCTTTTTGAAAGATTGCTCTTGAATGATTTAGATCATAGAAATGAAGAGCATTTACTTTGTGAGTGTTTAGACTTGATAAGAAATCAATGTAAATTGTATGTCCAAGTCCTAGAATCATTTTCAGCTTTAGAGTATATATACATTTCAAAATATGGCTGAAAAATGACTCTTTAACGGTCATATAACGGCTAGAACTCGCAGAGTTCTGTTGACCGAACATAGACCTCGGATGACCGAAGAGCAACTTCGGATCAACCTTTCACAGGGTCGGTCGACCGAACCAGTCCTTAGGTCGACCGAACCATGCTTTGGTCGACCGAGGCTCATCAGTCCATCTCTCTGTTTGGCTTCGGTTGATCCGAGGTAAACTTGGATGATCCGACCTCTGAGCTGATTTTTCACACGTTTTGAAATCTTTTGAAGTCTTTAGAAGTCTAAAAAGTTTTCCCAAAAGGTAACAAGTAAGAACACTTGGAAAACCATTTTAAAGGACTTAGACTTAGAAAACAAAGGCTTTTGAGATATGAACACATTTTAAGAATCCTTTTAAAAACTTAGCCTTTTGAAAACTTGTTTGTGTGAATGCAAGACTAGAGTGTAGAGCTTATGTTCATGAGAGCTTTGGTTAGAGCTTTATAAGATAACGACTAATGACGACAAAGCTAAACTAACCAAACCTAAGTCTTCAATCTTGAAAGATAAGCCTTGAATATAACTTTGAATCTTGATACCAATGGCTTGATTGAAGTACTTAGAGCTTCCATAATGAGTTCCGATATTCTATCACAAAGATTAAGATCATTAGACACAACATTAAAAGTTTGTCCAATATCAAAAACTGAGTTTGTTCGCCCTTAGGGCTTACAATCTCCCCCCTTTTTTATTATGACAAACTTTTATGTAATAAGATAGAATATGGACAAAATTAAGAACAAAGAAGCATGGCAAAAAGTTAAAGATCAATTAAGAGCAATGACTAGTGCTTTAAAATATAAAACCAATGAAGACAAAAGCACTTAGTCGTGATAACTTCTTTTTGCCATATAATCTAGGGACTCTTAGAAGAGCCCTATTTCCCAACCAACCTCCTTTCCTCCTTCCTTCCATTTTAAATGTTTTGAGACATAAGATATATGATAAGCTCCCCCTCAAAACATGCCAGGAAAAGATAAGCAATTATAGCAAAATGATTATCAAGGATAATACACCAATTTCAATACCAATTATCATACACCAATTTTCTCCCCCTTTGGCATAATCAAAAAGACTTCAATCTCCAAGATATAAGGGTGTACTTGCAAAAACATAATCAGTTCATAGTACAAGCAAAGTTAATACACCAATTTTCTGAAGAATGATCTTTTTGAATAAGCTTGGTTGATTTCTAAAAACAGAGAGTCCATAATGACACACAAATATAAAGATGGTCATTTATGGTCAAAAAAGAATATCAACCTAAGCTAAAAACAAAGGAGATAGGGAATATAACCTTTAAGAACAATCTCTCCGTTTATCAAACATACGATGTTAGCTATTTGAGATAAAACCAAGTAAGATACCAATTGACCAATAGTAAAACATGATACCAATTGTAAATTTAGCCCATTGTAAAACATGTTTGTAAATATAGCTAACAACGTACTAGTGGAAGTGATACCATGAATTCATAAGATAAGCACAAGTATCACAACCAAAAGAAGTAGAGGAAGTGTAAGATTAGCACTTGGAGTACATTCCTCTAACAAGTTAATGGTTAGCTAAATGAGTGTAACAACTCTTAAAGTAATACTAACCAAAAACCATAATGAGATCACAAAGGATAAGAGAATGAAGAATATGATCTCAAAGTTATTAAGGGAGAGTATATGTGATACCAATTGAAGACATAAACATTTATAACACATATAACTTCCAAAATAACTTACACAAGTTGGCTATAAGAGTTAAAAGATGAAAAGCAAGCCAACAAGTGATGTGATGATGTAAAATATGAACAATTGAGCATACATCACATATTATGAGGGAGGTATGAGTTGAAAACATTTGAAAAACTCCCTCTTAGGTTATGCCACTTCCAAACACACAAATAGACACAACCCATGGCATAATCAATGCCACGATCACAGTTTACATCCTAAGTCAAGCATCTAGACGATCAACCACATAAGATGAATGCTAAAGACTTGAATATAAACACAAACCCCTATATGCAATAAAGATCAAGTGAAAACAAAACATAGCATATACAAACTCCCCCAAAGCATAAGACACTAAATAAAAGAGGGGAGGGGGGGTTGTTAAAAGGAGATTTCATCACAAAGATCAAATCATTAAGCTCACTAATAACATGCTCAAAAGAATCAAAAACATATGAAGAGCAAGCATGTTATAAAATCTCCAAGATGCCCATTTCAAAAATAATTGATACATGATATGGAAAGTAAGATCAATCATTGTTTAAGGAAATGAAAGAGATTGAGTTTAGCAATATCTCATTGAATTTGATGAATGCTTTTGCACTTTGAGTTCCTTCAATGAGTTCCTTGAGCTTCTCAATCTTCTTTGCATGACAAGTGTAGAGTCATCAATGATGGGTGACTTTTCTTTTCTTGATGAACCCTCTACAATCTTGTAATCCTTAGCATTTGACTCTTTTCTTGGAGTCTTAGCTCACTTGTGCCATTCCTTGTAGTTCATATCTTCTTCTTGAAGCTTAGAACTCTTTGTTACCTACAAGGAATTCTTGAGAACAAATATGGTACCCTTTTAAAGGTCCTTCATGATTAGCTCAATATCTCAAGTAACACATATATGCATAAGGATCATTGCAAATCAAAAACCAAGACAACTAGATGGATTCTTAATTGAATAAGACATGACAAAACAAGAATCAATCAAGTTGCATAAGCTACATCTCATAGATACCTTAGCTAAAATCAACATGGACAATAAAGAACATGCTAAAGGTTATCTATATGAATATAACATTCAAGAATGTGAGATGCAACATATATAAGAGCAAGCATGTATATATATCAAAAACACTTAAACACATTAATAAAAGTGTTAAGAGAAGGTGATTTTGATACCTTTGCTTTCTTACCAAGTGATGAAGACATTGTATTGACACTTTGGCTCTTGTCATCACTTGATGCTTTGCTCTTTGTATCTAAGCAACTTGGTTCTCCAATTGATTAACATTTGAGCTTTGAGAATCCAAGTGTTAAGGAGTGCTTTTGAATTTCTTCTTTTGGCACATCTCCTTTTACTTCTCCCCAATGCCACTTCTCTTCGAATCAAGTCCATTGAAGCTTTGTGGCATACATCTAACTTATAAGAACCTATAAGATCAAGGGAAGAGTAACTTTTGGTACCCACTTTTGTTTGGGTCCATGGGGATTAGTTGCAATACGTTTAACTTTCCAAATAGTTTTTACCCCTTTTTCAATCTTCTTCTTAACATGGCATCTAGCATTAGTATGACCATGTTTTCCACAATATGTGCAACAAATGTGTGGCTTAGAAGAATTGTGAACATGCTCATGATATCTAATTTGCCTATGTGAGGTACTAGCATGCACAAAGTGATTCTTAGGCAACTTAGAAGAGCTAGCATGATCAATGTGATTAGCATTATAACCAAGACCATGTTTATCATGTGAAGCACGTTGCAAACCAAGAATTTGATCAAGATTTTTCTTACACTTAGTAAAGTTTTCAACAAGAAGGGTAAGATCTTTAACTTTGTTCTCCAAAAGATCAAATTCAACAAGTTTGAGTTCAAGAGATGTCAATTTATCATAGGTTTCTAGGTACTTTAATGATGAAGTGTTGCAAGTAGAAATAAGCTTTTCTTTTTCAATTTTCATGCAATCAACATCATCACATAGCTTTTTATTCTCACTAGACAACCTAGATTTATCTTCAAGCAAAGATTCAATTTTAAGCTTCATGTCTTTGTTTTGCTTTGCACATTTTCTCAATTGATCATACATATCAATTAAAAGCTCATTAGAATCATCCTCATCATCATCAAAAGAATTTGAAGTGGAGGGAGAAAGATGTAACTCATTACCCAATGCCATAAGACACATAGGGTCATTTTCTTCTTGATCATCCTCACTTCCTTCTTCATCCCAATGGCTTAACAAGCACTTTGCATTTTTGAGATTGAAGAACAATTTCTCTACTTCTTCATTATTGATGATGGACTCAAGATCACTACCCTTTGTAGAACCATTTTTCTTTATCTTCATCTCAAAGGCGAGTAGTGAGCCAAGAAGTTCCTCCGTTGAATAGGTCTTTAAATTCTTGGATTCTTCAATGGCAAGGGCTTTATTTTCCCAACTTTTAGGAAGAGAATTGAGAATCTTCCTATTCATTTCACCCATGGTATACTCTTTGCCATAAGACTTCAAGCCATTTATCACATTTGTGAATCTTGTGCTCATCTCATTTATTGACTCATTTGGCTTCATGCAGAAGAGCTCATATTTTCTAACAAGCAAATTTAACTTTGACTCCTTGATTTGATTTGTGCCTTCATGAGTAACTTCAAGCATTTTCCACATGGAGTGTGCGGATTTTCTTCCAATGACACGATTGTACTCATCTTGACTTAAGGTACAACTAAGGATGTTCATTGCCTTGTAATTTTGAGTCATCTTCTTGGACTCAAGCTCATTTAACTCCTTGTCCGGTTTTGGTACATGAACACCATCCACCATCTTCATAGGCACATATGGACCATCTTCAAATATATGCCATAAAGAATAATCTATTGAGCACACATATATCTTGAATCGGTCTTTCCAAACCTCATAATTATTTCCATAAAAAAGTGGTGGCCTATTGGTGGAAGACCCCTCTAGATACGCCAATGCGGAATTACCGGCCATTAATCTTTTCTTCAAGCTATTAAGCTAAAGATGAAGACGAGGCTCTGATACCAATTGAAAATATAAGAGGGGGGGGAGTGAATTGGGTTTTAACTAATCTTGCTAGCTTTTTCGAATCTTTTCAATGCTAGTAAGAGTTTTAGCAAGATGAACAAATCAAAAGCAAAACCCAACAACAAGACAAAGGATTTAGAGTGGTTCGATTCACTTAGAATCTACATCCACTACCTTGAGCCGCACCCAAGGATTTGCAACAACTTCACTAAGAAGATTTTACACTTGTGGCTAACTCACTAAGAGTTTTACAAACACAACCACAATACAAAGAAACTCACTAAGAGCTTTCCCACACTAAGTAGGACTGATACAACAATTACCCAATCACAAAGAAAGGGAAAAATGAATGTTTAATACAAAGAATATTCACTCTTCTAAGTGAAAGATTAATACCTTTGAAGTACAAGAATTGTTGCTCTTTAGAACATATGAATTCCACTCTTTGTCTTGCTTTTTGAAAGATTGCTCTTGAATGATTTAGATCATAGAAATGAAGAGCATTTACTTTGTGAGTGTTTAGACTTGATAAGAAATCAATGTAAATTGTATGTCCAAGTCCTAGAATCATTTTCAGCTTTAGAGTATATATACATTTCAAAATATGGCTGAAAAACGACTCTTTAACGGTCATATAACGGCTAGAACTCGCAGAGTTCGGTTGACCGAACATAGACCTCGGATGACCGAAGAGCAACTTCGGATCAACCTTTCACAGGGTCGGTCGACCGAACCAGCCCTTAGGTCGACCGAACCATGCTTTGGTCGACCGAGGCTCATCAGTCCATCTCTCTGTTTGGCTTCGGTTGATCCGAGGTAAACTTGGATGATCCGACCTCTGAGCTGATTTTTCACACGTTTTGAAATCTTTTGAAGTCTTTAGAAGTCTAAAAAGTTTTCCCAAAAGGTAACAAGTAAGAACACTTGGAAAACCATTTTAAAGGACTTAGACTTAGAAAACAAAGGCTTTTGAGATATGAACACATTTTAAGAATCCTTTTAAAAACTTAGCCTTTTGAAAACTTGTTTGTGTGAATGCAAGACTAGAGTGTAGAGCTTATGTTCATGAGAGCTTTGGTTAGAGCTTTATAAGATAACGACTAATGACGACAAAGCTAAACTAACCAAACCTAAGTCTTCAATCTTGAAAGATAAGCCTTGAATATAACTTTGAATCTTGATACCAATGGCTTGATTGAAATACTTAGAGCTTCCATAATGAGTTCCGATATTCTATCACAAAGATTAAGATCATTAGACACAACATTAAAAGTTTGTCCAGTATCAAAAACTGAGTTTGTTCGCCCTTAGGGCTTACAATTATTTACCCTGACGAGACACTCTTAGGGGAGCCACCGGTCGTGGTTACCAAAGGTAGGCCGAAATGATCAAAAGGAGCCTCTACAAGGAGACACCCATCCTGGTAGAAGTACAAATCGAAAACAGGTAAAAAAAAAAACTTTAAGAAAACCTCTCCGACTCGGGGATGAAAATCTTCGAGTGGCTCCCAAGGATGTGGGTCAGGTAGGGGGATTCCGTCTAGCTCATATGGACAGGGAACTGTAAATGATGATAGTAGATATGATTTTATCTTCATTTCGCCAACAAAGTTGTCCCATTAGCCCTGCCATTTATGACTGGATGTTTGAACGTGAAAGATGACGGCCATTGTGGTTATCGGTTAGCATCTCATCAAGTGTGGAATGATCAAGATCAATACATTTCTGTCAGATTGTTACTTCATAATAGTCTTAGAGAAGGCGATCCGGATTTGAACTATCGATATCAGCTTGCGGTCAGTGGGGGAAATATTTTTTTGCTCAAATTAAGGGAAAACTGTCATGGTGGATTCCATTCCCCCTGCACACCAGATTACTGGATGGACATTCCAAATATGGGTTGGATTAATGCTACGATTGTTGAGGCTAAATTTGTATACTTTTGTCGGGGAAGATCGCACACATTATTTCCACTCGAAACTAACTTGCCATTACCATCTTGGGAAATTACCATCGCCCTTATATCATCTTGAAGTCAGTTTGTATCGGTATATTTTTTTAACTTTCATCACTTGATTTACTAAATTTTTGTGTTTATTTGTCTATGACTAATACAACTTTTTAAACATAACATGGTTCAAATGGAACGTAATTGTCGATTGCCCCCAGTGCATCCTTCTTGGATACATTATTCAATTGCAATGGCAAGAAGTTGGTATGATACATTGAAAGTTAGATTGGACGAGTGGGAAAGATTAGCCCGATGTTGGAATGTCTGGGTTTTTTTATTGTTTTTTTTTTGTAACATTTATTTTGTAATAGTTTAGATGACACTTTGTAATACATACCATAAGTGTTAAAACATGAATACAAAAAAAAATACTTGAGAATTTTATTGCACTTAATTTTTGTTGCAATACCCCTAAAAAATAGTTATAGTTGTATTGCAAAAATGTAGCCACGTACACGTCAACACGCAGTTGACTCGCTAACTACAATTTTATGGGCAAAATAGGTAAAGTGTAGTGCTACATCCAAAATTTTAAAGTTAAAATACCTAAAATGCCCACAAGAGTTTTGTATCTTTTATATATTTTTTATGACACACAATTTTATTAACTAATTTAAAATCTAATCTATTACGCGATATGGTCAACATCTAAATCTACCCTAAACTATCACTCTTCATTACTATCCACCAAACCAACAACTGAATAAAATTTCTTCCATTTCTAATGAACATTTTTTTTTTCCTTTTGTCAATTTTATTTTAATTCTTTCAACGATTTTTTGTTCATCTCCATAAAACCTCCTCTGTGAGTGATGTTTTTTTATTATCATTTAATAGTGTGTCAAATTGAACAACAAACTTTTTTCTAGAGTTACTGCGATGATTATTCCGGTGCAAGGGATGGAGAAGAAGACGAAGCTGCAACAATGATTGTTCTTTTTTTTAAAAATAATTTTTCGATGACAAACACTACTCAAATACATAAACATGTCTATTGTTAGCACATTGAGTTGGTGGTGTAGTTGGCTATTCTCAAGCTGCTTAGTTGTCACAATTAGATATTTGGTCATGGGTTCAAACCCTTTTTTTTAAAAAAAAATTAGAAGTTCAGAAAATAATAGTATATCAATATTTAATTAAAATTTAAAGTATTTATAAAAAGATTATTAATACATTATCTTTTTGTTATCAACTATTATTAAGAATAAATAATTATAAATAATAAATAATTACAATTATTAATAGTAATTCTGAGTAAACTTAAATAGTTTTTAGTAGTAATTAAACAATCGCTTCATAATTTACCAATATAAATTGTTAAATTTAAAACTTTAATATTTTAAAAATCTAGTAACTTAATTAAGATTATCTATATTAGAACAAAACTTAGTTATTAATTGCCGAAGTTAGAAATAGTTATCAGCTATTGGTACTATTAAAAATTTAGAAGCTAACGGTGTAAGTATGTCTTAACGTTATAGCATTACTCTTAACAAGCTAACAAAGTAAATCAATTTCAAGGTTATAGGATAGTTTGTAGACTATTAGTACTACGAAAGTGTTGTAAGTAATCTATTTTTTTATTAGTACTGTAAAACTCTAACAATACACATGCAAAGTTCGTTATACTTCTATATACGTCAATCACTTATTAGTACTATGCAATTGTGAAAGTAAACTTCCAAGGTTATATATATTCCATTAGTTAGGGGTCTAATTATAATTTCTAAAAAGTTAATTTCATGATTTTTTGGGTCAAATTGTGAATTTAAAAGATTTAATTAGAAACTTGTGGGCAAGGTTTTGAAAACCGGACCGACATCAACCCAGAAAATTTATTGGGTTACGGGTCACTGGTCGGATTGGTGGGCAGATCGTCATCGACCCGTTAATTGACTCGGTGACGTCATAAATATTATAAATAAATAAATAATATATAATTATTATTTAAAATGAAATAAATGTGAAAATTTCCAACTAATATGGGATGCACAAATTCAAAGCTTAAAACACCCACTGAATATAAACTTGAAAATTAACAAAATACTATGTAAATTCAGTCACACCTCATAGGTCATTATAATAAAACTCTAAATAACCAATAAAGACTCCAAACAAGATTAAATAATAAACATAAATCATAGGCAATCCAACAAAACAATAACAATCTTAACTAGAATAACCAATTTTTTCTTTTTTTTAAAAAAAAATTACAACATATTAGACCCGGTCGATTCTACTAAACCCATTTTGGTTTCCGGGTTAAACGGTCCAACCCGGGTATTACCGGGTTGAACAAAAGAAGCATTTTTTTATCCCTACCGGTTTTGGGGGCCAAATCGGACCGCAACCGGTTGGCCAGTCCGGGTTTCAAAACCTTGCTTGTGGTTCAATCTATGAAATGGAAATATATTCTATGCGAGTTTAATTTTTATTTTTTATAACATCAGGGACCTAAAACTAATGTAATTTATGTACTTGTGGTTGCAAATAATATTTTTATAGGGACTTAGGGTATACAAATCTATATAATATGTGGACTTAGAATATGACGACTGAGATCATTTGAGATTGTGGGAGTTAATTTTTTTTATTATCTAACCCAAATAATCTCTGCCTTTAGATTCTTGATCCGACGTCCACCATTTGTTTCGCACGGTACAGAACATTTGGTGTTCTACACCGTAAACGAGTCCATATTTTGTTTCTTTCTTCTGCTACCAACTGCTCCTGACAAGCTTAGGCCTCAAAAGCTGTGAAGACTTTATGTCTCTAATGGGGCTGTTTTTTTGTTTGATTTAAAAAAAAAGGGCTTCAGGGGTATTTTTGTCCAGCTGACCCAAATTTAACCAATTTCGCCAATTTTTGGCTAATTAGGACTAGCCAACAGTCATTTCCCATAGGTAAAACGAACAAATTGTTAAAAACATTAAAAAAAAACAACATTTGTCCCTAAATTGTCTCTTCTTCTTTCTTCTCTAAATTTTCTTTATGTTCTCTTTCACCCATTTCAACAATGGAATTCTTGATGAAATCTCAATGAAACTTTCCTTATTTCTCCCACACTTATATGATTTGTGTTCATCCCTTTTAATTAATAGAATCAATTAAAAATATGGGTAATGGAATCGGAAAGCTTAGTATGTGTTTGATTGGCGGCAACTGAGATTATGAAGTATGGAGGAGAAGAGATTTAGCGACGGTGATATCAGACCATGAAGATGATCTAGGTAACTCATTCTTCTAAGTAAGACTCGATCAGATTAGATTATCATCTTCCAATGTCCATTTGGATGATACCTCAGCTTCAACGACTACATATAGAGGGTTTTTTATTTTAATAATTTTGAAGCAATGCTATGGAAGCTTCAGGTCGGATCAAAGGTCCATGGATCTTCGATTTAAAATCGAGTCTGGATGGCCCTATCGGATCTGAGGTCAATTGTCACACCCTTAACCTGGAGGTGACATGGCAGTGCCTCATTCACCGATGAGACACCGAACCCAAAACATAAATACTAAAAATCCGAATACAATTCATACTTAAAAGGGAAACTTAGATCATACATCATTACTAAAAATGGAAATACATAAACCATACGTTCTTACATCATAAAGGAAATCTCTAAATGTTCAAAAAGGGAAAAAATGAACTAGCTATTACATCAAAGATCACACCAAGTCCTCGTCATAAGTCTCATTAACGGTACCATCAACGAACTCATTTGCAAAAAGGGGAAAATAAGGGGTGAGCTACTAAACAAGCCCAGTAAGCATCGATCACCCTTGGGATGAAACATCAATTAAGACTCGAAAATAAGTTCCCAAACCCAAAACATTTGTAAAAGAGGTTAGCAGAAATAACTTATTAATGCATTTAAAATAATAAGAGAAAGACTTAAAACGGACAAGACACGAAAATCAGAACAGAAAACAGAACAGTGACAAAACATAGGTCAGAATGGAAATTTGGACAACAAACATAACAGAAATAGAACAGAGACAGAATGGTGGTCCGGACGATCGAAATCCAGATAGAGACTTTGACCAACATTCCGGACGATGGTCCCTGTAATCTTTATCGGTATAATATCAGCTGATTTCGTGAGTCAGTCCACAATCACTCAAATCGTATCCTTCCCGGTCTTATCCTTAGGTAATCCGACTACGAAATCTATAGTAATGTGTTCCCACTTCCACACGGGAATCTCAATAGGTTTAAGCAAGCCGACGGGTCTCTGATGTTCCGCCTTAACTTGCTGGCAAACGAGACACTTAGGCAAAACTCGGCTACGTCCCGTTTCATTCCTTTCCACCAAAAGTTATTCTTCAACCCCTTATACATCTTCGATGCCCCCGGATGCACCGATAATCTCAAATTGTGAGCTTCTTGAAGAAACTTTGATTTCAGCCCCAAGTCTGAAGGTACACACAATCTGCCCTGAAACTGAAGACTCGCATTTTCATGTATTTGAAATTCTGATTCTTCTCTGACTGTTCCAAGTTTGTTTCCTTACCCCCAAATCCAAATTCAACAATTGTGCTTCTTTAATCCTCTCCAAAATAGTTGGTTGAGCTATCAAAGGTTCCAACATGTTCCCAGTAGACTCAACAACTTCTCAAACTCGGCGATTAACTCCCGCTGGTCTGTTATTAACGCCGCTAGCTGCCCCAAGCTTTTCCTACTCAAAGCATCGGCCACACGATTAGCTTTACCGGGGTGGTAACTAATCGTAAGGTCATAATCCTTCAACAACTCGAGCCACCTCGTCTGCCTCATATTAAGCTTCTTTTGTGTGAAAAAGGTATTTAAGACTCTGGTGGTCAGTGAAACCCTCACAAGATTCTCCATACAGATAATGCCTCAACAACTTCAAAGCAAACACGACCGCTGCCAACTCCTAGTCATGTGTAGGGTAATTCTTCTCGTAACGTTTTAGTTGTCTAGAGGCATAAGCTATAACTTTCCCGTTCTGCATCAACACACATCCTAAACCGATTCCCGAGATTCAGATGACAAAGCCAACACCGGTGTTGTAGTCAACTTCTCATTCAATACTCGAAAGCTATTCTCGCACTTTGGCCCCCATTCAAACTTAACTTGCTTTTGGGTCAAACGAGTCAAAGGAGCGGCAATACGAGAGAAGTCTTGCACAAACTTCCTGAAGTAACCTGCTAACCCCAGGAAACTCCATATCTCTCCCACGTTATTAGGTGTAGGCCAACCAACAATCGCCTCAATCTTGCTCGGGTCAACGGATACACCCTCTACTGAAACCACATGCCCCAAGAACGATATACTCTTCAACCAAAACTCATACTTGATGAATTTGGCGTATAACTTTCCTTCCTCAGATCCCCAACGCCAATCTCAAATGCTCTTCGTGAGCTTCACCCGACGGTGAATAAACCAAGATGTCATCAATGAAGACCACCACAAACTTATATAGACAATCCCGAAAGGCTCGATTCATCATATCCATGAAGGTCACAGGTGCGTTAGTCATTCCAAACGGCATAACAAGGAATTCATAGTGCCCATAGCGTGTTCTAAAGGCACTCTTCGGAATGTCCTCGGGTTTATTCCTCAATTGATGATAACCCGACCTCAAATCAATCTTGGATAACACTTTCGCTCCTTCAACTGATCAAACAAATCATCGATACAAGGTAGAGGGTATCGATTCTTGATCTTGATCTTATTCCACTCCCGGTAGTTGATACACATCCGCATACTACTGTCTTTCTTCTTCACGAACAAAACCGGAGCGCCCCAATATGAAACACTCAATCTTATAAACTTCTTATCAAGCAGTTCCTGGAGTTAGCCTGCAACTCCTTCAACTTAGTTGGTGCCATCCGATACGGGGCCTTAGAGATAGGCTTCGCACCCAGTTGCAACAAGATTTCAAAATTGATCTCCGGAGTTGGTGGAATACCCGGTAAATCATCGGGAAACACATCTCCGGACTCCTTCACCACATGAACATCCTCCAATCGAATTTCCTTATCCCCCTTCATCATTGTGTAAGCCAGAAAAGCCTCGCAACTTTTCCTGATACACTTTCTCACTTTCATCGTCGAGATAATAAGCATACTTCGTCCATTTCTCTTCTTAACGGACTCCTGAAACTCGAATACATCTTGATCCATAGCCACAAACTGAATCTTTCGATCCCGATGGTCAACCAAGGAATGATGCTTGTACAACCAATCCATTCCCAAAATCACATCGAACTCCACCATCTGAAGCTGAATGAGGTCGGCCTCAAGTACCCTCGAATCTATCTCAACCCGGCACCCCTTATGAACCAAGTTGGTGACCTTCCCACTAGGTACCATAACTCTATAGGTCCCCAAAATACTAACGGGTGAGGTATTAAGTATTTTGGCAAACCTACGGGACACAAAGGAGTGGGTAGCTCCGCAATCAAATAACACATATGCAGGTACGGAGTTGATGAGTAACGTACCTGTAACCACATCAGAAGCGTCCCCCGCCTCCTGCTTAGTCAAGGCGAAGACCCTAGCATTAGGATTCAGCTTGTTTTCTCCTACATTCAGTGCCATTCCAGAAGTCTGCCACACAGCTGGTAATGGCGCAGTACACTCCTTGATCCGATGCCCAACCTTACGACATCTAAAACAAACCCAAGATACCCATCTGCAGTCCCCATAATGGTTTCTACCATATCTCTCACAAACCATCGCAGTTTGAGTAGCATTAGGTACCCCTGTGGGTCCCCATATCCTTGTCAGATTAGCTCATGTTCTCACCCCTGGCCTAAAGGTGTTGGTTGGTCCCGATGTGGGAGCAAACCTCTTCCTAGCCATAGGTGTAGCAGTATTATATCGAAAACCTTGACCCGTGATGAACCAGAGTAAGGCCTTTTCCTGTCTGCATCTGTCGTATTGAACTCTTCCTCAACATCCAAACTTCTCTGGTACGCATCCATGAAAGTAGTAGGACGGTACCCAAACAACCTCCCTCTAATACGAGGCATTAATCCCCGTACAAACCTCTAGGTCCTCATCTTCCCATCTTGAATGATGGCAGTAGCATATTTACCTAGCCGGTTGAACTTGCTTGCATAAGCTAAAACAGAAATACCCTTAGTCTGCCTCAAGTCGAAGAACTCATTCTGCTTAGTTGTCTTGAAGGTCTATGGGGAGTGCTGATCCACGAAAGCTTCATTGAACATGTCCCAAGTGATAGGTCCATCTTGAGCATAGATTGGTTCCACTCATTTCTATCACTTAGACGCCTCATACGTGAGGAAAGGTATCACCACATCAGTCTTCATGTCTTCAGGCACCCTCATGATGCGAAAGTGCTGTTCAACTTCCTCTAACAAAATCTCTGCCTGATCAGGTCCTACCCCTCCATCAAAAGACGCCACACGCATCTTCTTCATGCGCTCACAATACATACCCGGATCTGATTCAACCCTCTGACCCCTCTGATTCCCAACATACTAGTTCTGCTGCTAAGGCTGCTAATACTGTAGCATCTGGGCTAGCATGGCAAAAGAAGTTGTCAAGTCGGGAACCGCCCCTGTATTGGTTGGTGGAGGTGGTTGTGGGATGTTATAATGAGGTGGAGCATTGTAGGGTGGTGGCGGCATGTTATATGGAGGTGGTGGAGGTACATTGTTTTGTGATACTGGATGAGGGATATTCTGTAAGAAAATCAAGCACATAATTTATTCGTGACAAAGTAATACCTTTTTCAGTTCTAGTGACCTCAATTCCAAGGAAATATTTCAACTCCCCCAAGTGCTTGATTTTGAATTTCTGATGAAGAGAAGACTTGACTAGGTTGATCTCAGGTAGACTATCACTGACTAGGATCACATCATCCGCATATACTAATAAGGCAATGAAGGAAGTAGAAGTATGCTTGAAGAATAATTTGTAATCATGCCAAGATTGTGTGAATCCTTGCTTAAGAAGGGCATATGTTAAATTAGCATTCCATTCTCTACTGGCTTGCTCCAAACCATAAAAGAGACTTCCGTAGTTTGCAGACTCGACCAGATAAGATTTTGATAGACCAGAAGAAGGTTGCATGTATGTCTCTTCATGTACGTCACTATGTAGAAAGGCATTG
The DNA here is from genome assembly GCA_026122235.1 of Vinca minor. NCBI lineage: Eukaryota > Viridiplantae > Streptophyta > Magnoliopsida > Gentianales > Apocynaceae > Vinca > Vinca minor. Next base: position 1,530,557 of record JAOCZM010000081.1, read on the forward strand.
TTGATGTCTAGTTGGTTCCTGAACCAACATTTGTTGGCTGCAACTGCTATCAATGTTCTAATGATAGTCATCCTAGAAACTTTGGAAAAAGTGTTAAGAAAATACACCCAACCCGCTGACTGTAACCTTTGGCATCCAATCTTTCCTTATATCTCTCTCTACTGAACCATCTGCAAGGTATTTTTTCTTATACACTCATTTATTTCCTATATCTACTTTACCTGGAAGTAGCCAGGTGATTTTCCAAGTTTTATTACTTGTTAGAGCTGTAAGCTCAGCAGTCATGGCATCCTTCCAAACTTGATGCTTAGATGCATCAGCATAAGTAGCATGCTCTAAATGTAGATCTAAAGTATGAATAAAAGATATCTGATTCTGATGCAAATGCTCATAAGATATGACTTTATGAATAGTATGTGAGGATGTGATTGCAGGAATATCATAAGCTTGAAGGTAGGAATGTGCCTTGGATTGTCTAGTATATTTTCTAGTAGGATGGGCAACATGTTCAGATACTGAGGAAGAATGGGGAATGGCAGTTTAAGAATGTGAGTATGGTAAGGAAGTAGAAGAATGTGAAGAATGAGAAGGATGAGAACCTAAGAATTATGCATGAGGGATCTATGGAGATGTCTCATCTAGGAAATGTGATGGATAAGAAGGAAATGTAGGTTTATTAGAAACAATAGTAGTAGAAATGTGGAAAGGAAACAAGTGTTCCAAGAAAATAACATTCATAGAAAATAAAATCATCATGTGTTTTCCGCATCTAACAAAAGATAAACTTTTGATATAGAAGATTGCCCTAGATAAGCACAATATTTTTCCTCTGGGATCAAATTTCCCTCTATCATGAGTTAATGTAGAAGTATAACTTAAACAACCAAAGACTTTTAGATAATGATAATGAGGAGCAGTTTGATATAACCTCTTATATGGTGTTTAATTATGAATAACGGGAGAAGGAGTAATGTTAATAAAGTAAGTAGCATGCTTAATGCAATTAACCCCATAAAGAAATTGGAATGTTAGACTGAAACTTAATTGTTCTAACAACATTGATGATGTATTCATGCTTTCTTTCTGCTAATCCATTTTTCTCTGGAGTTTGAACATAAGAAGTTTGGTGCAAAATGTCATGAGTAGAATAAAAAATGTGACATTGAAAACTGTACTACCCGGGACTTTTGCTCACGTGTTAATTGTTTCGTAATTAATTTTTGCAAGATTAATTGCGTATGCATGAATTTATTTTATGTGATTACATGCCTATTTGATTTTTATAACATGTTACGTGTTACATTTGAGTACGTTTGTTGAGGGGCGTAATTGACAAAGTTGGAAGTTGGGGGATTTAGTTGTGATTTATTTAGAGGAGTATTTTAATTAGGAGTTTTAATGGGATTAGGAGAGTTACCATAATAATAAAAAGAAAATATAACATAAAAGAAAGGAAATAAAGAAATAAAGAAAAAGAAAGAGGGGAACGTGGGAAAAACGAGGAGAAAGAGAGAGAGAGAGAGAGAGAGAGAGAGAGAGAGAGAGATCGTGGAAAAATAAAAAAGAGAAAAGGAGGCGGGCAGTAGCTGCGAGAAGAAAAAGAGAAAAAAAATAGAGAGATTAAAATTTTAGTAGTATTTGAGTGAGTAATCGGAGTCCATTTTGGACGATCTATATATCAAAATTCAAAACGATCGCGTTCGAGATACCTTCGAGTGAGCGTAGAGAAAAATCGAATCGGAGTGGACAAATATCACATCGGGAGCGGGGCTGACTTTCTAGAAAATTCTGGGTTCGTGTGCTTTCATGTTTAATTTCTTTTGATAAGGTAAGGACCCTACACATCTGCGTTTTCAATTATAAAACTCATGAACTCAGTCATTTTTACATTAATATTGTGTATGAACTGTTTACCATGTTTTAATGTATTAAACAGGTGAAGTATTGCTGATAATTATGCATTACGTGATTGATGACATTATTGCATTATTATACAATTGTTATATATATATATATATATATATATATATATATATATTAATTGGTTGTCGTCGTCTTTAATTGGTTTTGCTCGACCGAGTCGTCGCCCAATTTGAGCTCGTATCTTGGAATCACTAGACAACATGATTCATTCAAATTATTAAAACGTGAAATGTATAGATCCCGGGAGATCTTGTGATAGTGTGGAAATTCTTGGGCCTTAACCTGATGTGGACTATCATTGGGACTGTAATGGTTTTGTGGAGTCCAAGGTGTTGGATGATGATACAATGTAGGATGGATTCTTAAAGTTTGGACCCGTTCGTTCAGGGGATCATACTGAACCTGTGTGTATGTAATTCTTGGGATTTCCTACATAACTAGGCTGACTGTTAGGGCTGTTACAGTTATTGTCGTAGAGTCGTGAATAAGTATTCAGCTCGGATTGTGGAAAGTGTGTGTGTGTGCGCGCGTAACTTTGCAATAGTCATCTCTCGTAGTGTCACATTTCGTGTATTTTCGTTGTGCCTTATGAGTGGAGCATGGTGCTCGTAGCACATTCTGAAGTGTAGTGTGTGATGTGAGGAGGATTTTTATTTGGCTAAGTTGTTGCTTATTTTCTTTTACTTGTGTTGGTCCTACTTGTTACTTGGCTTTAAGTCTAAAAACATGTATTTTGGGTTGGGAATGATTTGGTGCAAGAGTGGTATACTTGTGTACGAAATTGTACTTGAAAACTGTGTTCTACAGGTCGCGGACGATTGCATTCGCCCTAGGGTTCGTCCGCAGAAGGACAGTAGCTACTGTCTTACCACGGATGATGCCGCGGACAGACTTGAGGTCCATTCGGACGATAGGTGCGGATGATCATTTCATCCGTCCTTTTAGTGTTCTTTCTACGGACGATACCACAGACTATTGGTTCGTCCGTGGCCTTCGTCCGCAGCATGTGCTGGAGAGTTTTAAACTTATTTTCGTTTTGTGTTCGTGTCTAGTAGATTGTGCGTGTGGTGCAGTGTACCCTCGGTGTATTTTCAGTGTTATTACAGTGTTAAGTGTGTCGTGTCTTGTGTCGTTTCAAATGGGTATTTTGGGAAACGGGAAACTGTTTTAGTGTCTATTTGTTACTTCATCCCAGTGGTCGTATGGTCCCTTCTGAGCCCCGAAGCTCAGTCCATTCACTTTCTTATTTTGTAAATGATGTAGATGTTGACCCATACTATGTTGATGATACTTGGGAATGGGAATACGAGGAGTGATTCCTAATCGACTATGCTTAGATGAACGATAGTGAACTTTAGTTTATTCATTTAATTCATTTAAACACTTAGACTTATTTCTATTATTTTAATGTTGAACAATTCACTTGTAGTACATTTATTTCCGCTATTTAACTCTTCATATGGTTTGCTTATCATAATGAAATTTCCCTTTTAGTAACTCTGTTGTGGGCTTTGGTGTCTCATTAACCAATGAGATACTGCCACGACACCATTCTGGTTACGGGGTGTGACAAAAACTCTGTACCATTATCAATTCTATTGATTTTGATTTTGATTTTTATATCAAATTGTGTATGTATGAAAGAGTAAAAGGATTGCAAGATAGTAGCAGTTTCAAACTTAGTTTTAAGTAGAAAAGTACATGTAAATCTGCTAAAATCATCAACAATTGTGAGAAAATACTCATGTCCATGATTAGTAAACTCTTTGTAAGATCCCCAAATATCAACATGGATCAAGTCAAAGATCATTTTCACAACAATGGTTCTGAGTAGAAAAGAAAGTTTATGATGTTTAGCAGCAGGACATATGCTGCATTCACAAACAGGAGTATACGAAGATGAAAAAATAGTCATTATCAACTTTAACCTATCTAAGGATAACTAACTTATAATACCAAAGCATTCTATTTACTTCCGTTGAAGAAACATGAGCAATATAAGACATCTTTATTATAGATATAGTACCAGAATTGCATGAATGTTGGGGAATCAGACTAGGTAAATGAATAGAAGGTTGAAAATAATATAGACACTTGCCATTCTTTATCTATATGACCCCCCTCCCCTCAAGGTAAGCTGGTCATGAATACAACACAATAGTCAGGTGAACAACTTATAGAACAATGAGATTTTGACACTAATTTAGAGACTGGAATAATGTTGTCTAAAAGAAGGTACATATAAGACATCATAAGTAAAATGAATAGTCATTTTTTTAGTAACATGAATGGTAGTTTTATTTGGTAGTTTAATGAATAAATTGGTGACATACTCAAAAGATGCAAAAGGTTTATCAATGTAGGTTACATGATCAGTTGCTCCATAATCAATTATCCAAGTATGTGCTAAAGATGAAAACGGAATACATGTTTGAGCATTAAACTGATCATTTTGCATCAGAGTGGTTTGATTAATGGCTGGAGCAGAAAAACAGGTGAACCTCATCCATTTTGTTCAAGACAAACACTTCTCATAAGTTGACAAAGTTGTTAATGTTGTTCCTGTAAGAAACCTGCAACAGAAGCATCAGGTGAACAAGTGAGAACAGTTCCTCCAACTTTCTCATAGGATCCTGAGACATGATTCACATGTTTGTAATTTCCTCTTCTTCAACTTGCATTTCCCAAATTCCAATTGTTTCTTTTTTAGTGTCCAAAGGAAGAATTAGTGTCCCAGTTGCTTGAACCATTTCCTTTGTTAAAAGAACTATTTCCTTGAGGATACCAATATTTTTTGTAACATGTTTCAACTGAATACCCTAAATTTCCAAAGTAAGTGCATATAAAAACTTGTTTATGATGATTGTAACTATTCCTCTTGAAACCTGCATTCACTGAACCAACACTCTACGTCTCTACCATATCCTTCATCTAGAGAATCCATGTCTATACTTGTACTCTACATTGCTTGTGTATGTACCACCATTGTGCTTATCAGCATACAGAAACTGCGTTTCATGCTTTTCAGCCATGTCAAACACTTTCTCAATATCAGGTAGAGGTTTAGTCAATACAACATTATACCTAACTTGAGAAACGTTATCATTCAAACCTTTCAGAAATCTAATCACATATTCATCATTATATTGTTCATGCACATCATTTAATCCACCACAAGTGTATGTCGGTAATCCTTTTAATGCACATAACTCATCCCAAACAACTTTCATCTTAGTATAAAAGGCATCAACATACTTAGTCCCTTGTTTTAAAGCATAAAACTCCTCTAATATATCAGACAATCTATATGCATTTCCTTTAGTATATCTTTTCTCCAATTTTTTCTAAACTTTAGAGGCAATTGAACAAGAACTTACACTCATTCTTATAGTGTCAAACAAAGTATTCAAAATCCAGGTCATTACAGTTGATCAGCTTTCTCCCAATGTCTATACAATCAATTAGTTTTTGCAGGAGGTTGAAAACCTGGTACATTATCTATAAAGCACAACTTATTACTGGTTACAATTCTCTTCTCTGTTCTCTTCTCCATCTTTGGTAATTAGAACTTGTTAACGCAATTTTAGTGAGGATGAAGGTTGAATTCTCACTTAGATGAACTGTAAAATGATCATTATCTGCAACTTCAACATTAGTCATAGAAATCCTAGATCAAAACACAAATTTATCGAAGAAGTTCATCAAATTTAACAAAATCGAGCTTCAGACAAGCTCCAGAAATGAAATTCTGCAATCAATTTCTCAATTTTAGTAATGTCCTTTGGTACGCGTCCATATAAGTAGTAGGACGGTACCCTGACAATATTCCCCTAATACGAGGCAACTACCCTCGTAAGAACCTCTGGGTCCTCATCTCCCCATCTTGTATAATAGTAGAAGCGTACTTATCCAACCTGTTGAACTTGCTAACACAAGCTGAAATAGACATACCCTCCATCTGCCTCAAATCAAAGAATTCGTTATGCCTAGCCATCTTAAAAGTCTGCGGAAAGTACGGATCTAGGAAGGCTTTCTTGAATTTGTCCCAAGTGATAGTCCCGCCTTGAGCATAGATAGACCCCACACATTTCCACCACTCCGATGCTTCCAAAGTTAGGAAAGGTACCACCACATCGTCTTTCATGTTCCCCGACACCCTCATGATATGGAAATGCTGCTCTATCTCTTCCAACCAAGTCTTCGCCTGATTTGGACTCATACTCCTATCAAAGGAAATCATTATAATTTTCTTCATATGCTCACATTACATGCCCGGATCCGCCTCAACACTCTGATATCTCGGAGCCCCAACATACTGATTTTGTGGTTGTTGTTTCTGTTGTTGCTGGGATTGGAACATTTGTGCTAACATAACAAAGGCAGTTGCTACATTAGGAGTCTCCCTTGAATTGGATGGTGGGGTGGTTGTGTTACATTGTATTGTGGTTATGGTACATTGTATGGTGGTGGTGGTGGTGGAGGAGGGTTGTTATTGTGGTGGTGGTGGATTGTTTTGTGGTGGTGGTGTTACAAACCCAACATTCTCATTCTGCTGTTGAGGAACCACTGGTTGTTGCTGACTGGAAGACCCAACAACCTGACGTCTTCCACCCTTGTGCCCCCGAGAGCAAATGTCACAATTGGTAAGTCATAATCCTCACTGCTTTCTTGGTTTGTGTCCATCTTCCCCCAACATAATATAACAAATAAGGTAAGCGATAAAACAATTAACAAGTTGAACATGTGAGCAAATACAAGTAGAACATGGTACAACACTTAAGAATAGCATATGATACATGTTATCACACATAGAAAGCAATAAATAAATAAGTACAACCTAATCTATGGTCTCTACCCATCACACACCTCACATTATGTTTCATTTTTCCTAAGTTCATTACATGTTTTAACCGAAGGTTCGACATGCTCTGATACCACTTATGTCACACCCCGAATCCGGAATGATCACATGGCAGTGTCTCATTGGTTATTGAGACACCAAAGCCCACAACAAAGTTACTAAAAAGGAAATTCATTATGCATTAAATCCAAAATAAGAGTTAAATAGTGGAAGTTTAAGTACTGAAATGAAATCGTTCTAAGTATTACATGGCTAGAATAAGTTTAAGAGTTCAAATGAAATTACACGAAATGAAACTAAATGTTCAACAAGTAATTAAATTATAAAGTCACTCCTCGTATGGCCCCTCCCAGACATCCTCCTCATAATATGGGTCAGCCACATCATTATCTGCAAAATAAGAAAGAGAAATGACTGAGCTGCGAGGCTTAGTAAGGATCGTACGACCCCTGAGATTAAGTAACAGATATGCACAAAAATGGTTTGCCGTTTCCAAAAATACCCATTTGAAAACACACTTTTAACATAACACGTATATATAACTACAACTCGTCACTCTTATAATACTACACAGAACTCATCCCGAAGTACGGACAAAACAGAACACAACATATCTCACAGTGACCTTCGGTCGACTTGGACTGGGGTCTGGGCTACCGGTGGTCATCCGAGATCAATACAAAAAGTTTTTCCTTCAAATTCGGCAGACCGGAGACTAAGCTCGGTCGACCGCAGCAACCTCGATCGATGAGATTTTCATCCCGTTCGACCTAAATCCTCTAACCGTCGTCCGCGATAGTCTAGTAGTTTGGCCGGTCGATGGACTGAAGGTCCGGTCGACCGCACCGTTCGACGGAGATTTAGTCAGGACAAAAAAAAGTGTAAATTTTCAAAGGAAAAGTGCATTTTTACACTTTCCCAATCCCTGCCCCAAAAATACTGACTTTTGACTCAAACCACATAACAAGTAATACCAAAACAAGAACAACAATTAAGTTAAATAACCATGTTCTTCATGTCTAACCGTTTACGCAACCGAATGCACGACAATCAACATGCTTTGCCCATAGGGTACACACGATTACACATTTGTTTACACACTACGAACCTCGCTACCGCTATGACACAACTTCCCACAATTCGAGCGCAATCATCTATTCACACCTAACTAACAATAACTGTAACGGTCCTAGTTATAGTCCAAACTAGAACGACCCAAGAAGTACAACACATGGGTTCAGTACAATTCCCCAAACTACGGGCCCAAAGTTTAAGGGTCCATTCTTACATTGTATCATCATCCACCACCGTGGACTCCACAAAATCGTTACAATCCCAATGATAGTCTACATCGGGTTAAGGCCCAAGGAGTTCACATTCCACAAGATCTCCATGGATCTACACAATTCATATATATAGGTCAAATGAATCATGTTAATCAGTTGTTCCTAGAAAAAAGCTTAAATAGGGGCGACGAATCGTTCGACCAAACCAAATAGACACCAAGACTCAACAACCAATTAAGACGACTCACGACGACTAACGAGTAAATTCAACAAATAAGAAATTACGCCAAGTATGATTTTCAAATAGCAATTATCAAGTAGGAATAACAGTAAGGGCAATCCAAGAACGATAATTACGAGTAAAATTAATCAATTCAACAGCACAATTCACGACACTAAGACGATTCACCACATAAGATGCAACTACATCGAAACTTCACTAAATCGTGTAAAAACAATTCATGCTTATAATCAACGTATACAAGACTGATTTCATGAGTTTTATATCAGAAATTATAGAGGTGTAAGATCCTTACCTCACAACAAAGCAATTACTCAAAGAAACACAAGAAATCCGCAATTCTAGGAAACAGCCCCGCTCTCGGTGGTATAACTTCTCGCTCCGAACTCCAAATTGAATTCCGCTTGCACTCATGCGTAGGTATTTCGAATAGCTTCGAATATAAGTCTCCACAATGCTCAAGGCCTAAGATTCTGAAACTGAATCATCTATGGGATGATGCTTTCCATACTTTCTATCCTACGTACTTCTGCAGCTTGGAACATCAGGTTTAGCGTACTTAATTTCCGATGCAGTATTGGTAAACCCCTATTTATCATGCACTTCTCTTCGGGAAAGAGTCTAAGCTGCCCGCCCATTTCTTCTTCAATTTCACAAAGAAGATTTGAGTCTTAACGACCTTTTCCTATAATGTTAGGCGAGGTGCCTTCTGCTCTCTTCGATTTAGCAAGCAACTGAGTGGCTTTCGCTCCTTGGTCTATTGTCTATAGATGTCCTGCCCCACCTCTTTTTAGTGCTTTAGTTAGTTGATAGAGACCTGTACTGTAGGAATAGGCCACTTCTTGGCAAGTTCGGAAGCTTTGGCGCTAAGTTTCCTAAAAAGATTAGAACTGTTTCGGGTAAGTCCTCTACGTAATGACAATATACTTTCCCCTTCCTGCTTCCCCTTCTCCGAGATTTCCTTTTTATTTTGTTTCACTCTGGGAAAGCCCTTCACTTTCACTTCAATAACTTCAGAAAATAACCAAAACAGTGACAATGCTATCTACAGTTCGAAGAAGAAAACTCACATTTAGAGAACAATCAACACGCGGTTCCTTTATCTCCTTTTACCTTTCACGATAAATTGGCTAAACTCATAAAAAAGAAACAAGAAATAGCATTGAAATCGATTTTTATTGACCAATCAGAATTGCCTCCAAGAATCTATAATTGCCTCAAAAGGTCCAATATATATATATATATATATATATACACACACACACACACATTATTGGACCTTTGAATATGTGGATCGTTCGAAACGGACTCCATTTACCCACTCAATTGGTCTCTTAAATTTCTACCAAAAAATTCTCTCTCTCTCCCTCTCTTCTTTTTATTTTTCTTTTCTCTCCTCACTTTTGGTAACTCCCAAACTGCAGGAATTCTGCCCTAGCCCCCACAATCAAAGTCACAATTAATTGCACAATATGTCCCTCACACTCTCGCATTTTGCCCTCATGTCCTCACACACCCAAAAACACAAAATAACACATTAAATAATCACCTAGCACATAACACTTAACATATAATTCATGACATTAATTGTAAAACATAAAATCATGCATTAAAATAATTTAAACACGTAAATCACATAGGGAAAAAGTCCCAGGTATTACAACAACAATCAGAATGTACATCGAAGCTTAATGGCTCTAATACCATGTTGGAAATCAAGAATAAGAAATATAGCTCGAAGATTTTATTTCATGAGAATGAGATGTAAAGACACCTTTTATACATTGAGGGAGAAAACATAAAAAGTAACCGCATCTGGATATTAATCTCATGCAACGTATTTACTCGTGTAAAAACGCACCACAAAAAATTAACAGGACTTTGGTTTGTCTATTTATATTAAACATCCCACTATTACTAATCAATCCAATCTAGTAACTAATTATAACTACATTAATACTCCACAATTCGAACCCAATCCAAATCCTCAGCCTCATACTTCATTTCATATAATCATTCACCATTTCAACGCTTTTGCATTGCCTGATTTCCTTTGTTGCACTTAACTGGTCATGCTAAATTGTTCTTGTTGATACATTCCTTCTATAATTTCAACAATGTATACTGAGAATTCTCTGTAAATTTGGGTACCCAAAAAAGAGTACGACAAAAAATGCATTGAATTTCTAAAAATAAGGTACTTCACGTGAGAGGCACATGATCGATTTTGACGGATTTCATCATTTGGCAGGTCAAAAGTACGTAGTGTACCCCCAAAGTTAAACTAATCAAATTTAACTAAATTGGCAGGTGGAAAATACGTAATGAATTGCATAGGCTAATTTGCTGGGAAAAAAAAGTCCTCTCTTGGTAATTGGGAGTCGGTTTAGGTTCAAGGAAATCGAATTAAAAATCGCGAGTCGGTTCGTAGAATCGCCGATTTTACAATTCGGAAGAAATAAACCGAGTTAAATTCGATAAAAGAATCGCTTGAAAAGAGAATCGAGTAGTTCGAAGATCTGCCCTGAAGAGTCATTTGACCAGATAATTCGATGAGCGTTGATTTTGTTTCTGTTCAGCCAAGTCGACTGGTGGGTCGGTTTAGGTTCGAGGAAATCGAATTAAAAATAAAATGATCTGGTTGAATAGAAAGACATATTTTTGAGTTAAGTTCCAACTCCCCAATCCCCATTCATCGTCTGTTATCACTAACGACGACTATTTTGACATTAATATTTAGTTTGAAAATAAGCCCTAATTGATTTAGGCGGTAGAGGGTGGCTGAAATTCCTTATCAATTTTGTCAGTGGATGAAATAAAGGATCGGACTAATGACGTATACAATACTTGAATTCTCGATGTAGATGCTACATAGTTGGTTCTCATCCTTCAGAGACTACGAGTGTAATTAGAGCATCCGTCGACAAAAGGATCACCCTAAGATGATCATCTCATGGCTATTGAGAACGAATTAAATCAGATGGTTCTATTTCTCAATCTTTATTGACATAAATTTATCATTAAATAATATTTAAATAATTTTGTATATTTTTCTGAAGAGTGTTACTATCTTTATTTCGACGAATTTTTAAACTCATTACGTCTCAAGTCAAAATTCGGATATTGACAATAGAGTATCTTATAAAAACGGACGACGCTTAAGATGGCTCGAGAGCCCCTGGATACGTCGTTTTATCACTCACTGTTATCATCTGCCGAACTCTGGGGTCTAAAAATGGCGATTTCGGTGGGTGCAGTAGCTACGCTTCATTGCTCTCTGAATTCAGACCATTCTACCCCTTCTTTAGCTCCCACTTCAAATTCAACAAGGCTTTCCTACTTGTCTTCTCTCCAGTTTCCCAAACACCTCCTTCGTCTCCGGATTGGAAACCAGGGATTCAAATCTCGTCTCAAACCTCGACTTCTTCCTCTGGTATTATTTATTATTTTCCATTTGAATTCAGTTTTACTCCGGTCTAGAATTGAATGTCAATTTTCTTGTTGGTTTTTTTTTTTATGAAAAAGTGAATATTCAATTTGGGACATACAGAATTCAATATACTCCCTTAGTTCGGAATTGAATTTCCACTTTTGTATTCATTTTGTATAGAAACCGTGGACATTCAATTTCGGGTAGAGGGAGTAGTATATTTTTTGTATGCCTTATCTTTCATTAGTTGGAGCTCTATGTAGCAGTAGGATTCTGGATGGACTTATCCTTCATTTAATTCATTTAAGGGCTTAAATTTTAGATTTTGAAGAAGAAACAAAATCTTCTAGGTGGGGGATTCTGGATTCTCAAGAAAACGTAATTTTGATTGAGAAACTTCATTTTGTAGGGGGTTGGATTAATCATTATCGTTATAGGTTCATCTACATTTTTCTTGTTACAATTGATTGTGGGAATTAGTGAGGTGATATAATTTGTGGAAGTTCTAACATATGAAAAGGAACGTATGTTAAGTCTATCAAAAGAAAAGAGGGAAAGCCACAGAAATATGGAAAATAATTTGGTCCAAGAGTAGCTTAGTACTATCAAATAAGACATTTTCCTCCTTTCTCCATTGGATAGAGTTATGGCCTTAGTTATATAAAGGATCTTTTCATTTTTTTAGACAAACTAAATGAGAATATTAAAGAGCTATTGTAATAATGCACCACATTCGTTATAGGTTTACCACATTATTCAACTCCAAAGTAAATGAAACATAATGTAAAAAAGGGAAAGGAATATACTGGGATGTGGATGCCTAATGGAAGGTTGTAGTAAAATACTAAAACAGCATTTTCGATGATAACTATATGGATCACGGAGAAGGCGATTCATAATGCCCCCTTATCTGTTACAGAAAAGACCATCTCTAATTTTAATACCCTCTTGCTTTCATGGCACAAAGAAAACCTTGTTACAGTATTTCAGAAGGTGAAATTGGTGGGTTTAGGCATCTAAATTTTCTAGCTACTTTGTCCACCATAATGTCGTTGAACGGAGAGATTGTATTCATGATATGCGAATGAATGGAACATACGAGAAGGCAACTGATTTTGAAACTTTATTCATGATGCATTTCAATTAGTTTTCTGTTTAAAACTTTTCCCTTCTCAGCGGGGTCTAGGGTTTTACCAATGTTGCAGAAGTCGCTAGTCGCCATACTGGCGACTAGTCGGCTTTTACCTAGATTATAAGGGATTTTTTAAAATTCCCTTATCCTATATATTATATTAGTCAAACAAAATTCCATAAAAAATTAACAATCAAATACTAGTCAAATCAAAGTACACAAAGTCCATCCATAATAATTAAATTCATTACAATAATAAGTAATAACAAGTTCAAATACTAAAATAATCGATTTGACCGATTTTTTTGCCGATTTTGACCGATTAAGTTGGTCAACCGGTTTTTTACCCGACTAGCCCGACTTTTACAACACTGGGTTTTACTACTCTGAGAAGAAGTCTGAATTTCAGAGTTGATCTTTTCAGGACAAATGAATGTCGAAAAGCCCTTTTTGAAAACCAATCCAAATGCTAAATTTCATTCATGAACAATAACATGTGGCGGGAATGTAGTGTAAGAGATTAATTTGAGACGAATATCAGTTTCTGATGAGAATTATATTTTCGATTACATATGTTAGCCCCTCATGGTAATGGTTGAATAAAAGTTTCAATCTCTATGTTGGCTGTTTTTTTTGTTTGTCAACTAGGTGGAGGCAAAGAAGCAAACGTTTAATTCCTTTGATGATCTGCTGGCAAATTCAGACAAACCAGTGTTGGTCGACTTCTATGCTACCTGGTAATTGCTTACCGTGTTACTTTCCTTCTAAATACCCCTTTTTCAGCTCTAAAGTTGGAGTTGCAAAAGCACATGTTCTGTAATATGGTTGCATTTTGATTATATGACGAAAAGAATAACTGGCACTCTCTGATGGATGTATTCTTTATGATTGAAAAAAGTTTCTCAAGTCCTATTTTCTTTTGAAGGTGATGTTGCTTTCTCTTAGAACATATTTAAGTCATAGACTCTTGTGACTGCTTTCTTTTAGATGAGAACATATTTAGGTAATATACGCTTATAACTTCTTCTTGCAGCTGTGGCATAAAGAAATTTCAAAACTGGTTTTTCGTCAAAATCCATTCTTAAATTCAAACCAACTAACCAGAGATCTGGGTTTGCAGGTGCGGTCCTTGCCAGTTGATGGTCCCCATACTCGAAGAGGTCAGCGCCTCAATGAACGATAAAATCCAGGTGGTGAAAATTGATACTGAAAAGTATCCGAGAATTGCAGATAAGTATAAAATTGAGGCACTTCCAACTTTCATCATATTTAAAGATGGGAAACCTTCCGATCGTTTCGTAAGTGGACTTACTTTACTCTGCTCATTCCCATACACTGGCTTACATTAGAAAAATAGCATCCTTCTTGTTCGTAGGATATTAAATATAGTTTAGGGTTAAATTTACTCGTTTATGGTGATATTCACATGTTCCTAATCCTAAAGCAAGCCAACAATCTTTTGAAATGATAGTATTACCAGAGGTTTGAGATCTTCATAGTTAAAAAGGTGGAATCTGATTGCTCTTGGTCTTACTTTTCCTGCTTGCCATATCCCAAAAATATAGTAAACCGGAAAGGTGGGACCATGCACAATGGTTCTTAGAATAAAAGAAGTTCCCTCTTGAAAGTTGTAGTTCCTTATATCGTTCGCATAGACTGGTTACACAACTCGAAGAGACCTAACAAAATAGTTTCCCGTCTCATACTGTACATCTGTAGAATTAAATGAGTTTGTTTCTTGTACTGTTATTTCCATAGTATCTTATTCTTTTGAGTTTTACATCTGCAGGAGGGTGCTCTTAATGCAAAACAATTAATTGAGCGGATTGAGGCTTCATTACAAGTGAAGCAGTAGAAAAAAGTAATGAGTTTTTCTTACATTATATATTGAATCCTTAAAGTTTCGGTTTTGACGGCTGTGACCGGACTCCCACCATTCTTATTATGTATACGAAACACATGTTAAACAGAGGATATTTTCCATTTGTCCCAATTTCTGCTTCAGAAAAAACTATGTTGTTATCTCAAGGAACATGTTAAAGAGAGAACAATTTTCATTCTTACCAATTTCTGGTTCAGTAGATGATGTAAATTGTTCCATAGCATATTGTTTTTTTTTTTTTTTTTTAAATTTTAATTGTTGGGGAACGCGTGGCCAAACTTGATACTTGTTGTTTCGGGCCAAAAGTGTTGTTCTTACTACGAAGTATTAAGTATAATTAACTTCATTGAGTTCACACAAAAACAAAATCTAAGTCATTAATGAAGATATGTTATTTAGGTTTTTAGGTCTAGTATCATAAATGACGAGCTTCTGCTTCTATGCCTAATAAGATACTTAATCCGTTTCAAATTACTTGTCTATTTTGTATTTTGCACGGAAAGAAAAATTTCATCAAATTTTATATTTGGTTATGGTATAATACCAAAAAATGACTCTATTTAATTTGGTACGAGGGGTAATTTTTTTTCTCTTTTTGACAATAAAATGATTTTTTATTATCAATGAAGCTCATTCCCAAAGACTGGAGTAAAGTCCAAAAAATGTGATTCATTTCAGAAGTACAAAAGTAGTACTACCTCCATTCATAATTAATTAATACATTTCACATTTTCACACAAATTAAGGAAATGATTAGAAGTCAATAATTACAAAGAAAAAAATCTAAATTACAAAGAAGCATTTAATGCGACTGACCCACAACCCATCTCAAATGGAAAATTTCGATATGGATCAGAGCTATCGCTAGCCCTAGTAGTGCACTGATCCCACTTTAGGTCAGAAAAACGCCACGCGTCCTCCCTCCTCCAAAAAAATGTTAAAATACAAAAAAGATTGTTCTGATACTTACCCTTCAAATGCCCCATCTCAGAAGAAACTCCCTGAGGCGGCCGAGAAGAAAACAGTCCGGATAATATTTTTTTTCAATACATACGGAACGCCTGAGATAGGTGTCCTGAGGCTCAGGACAGGTGTTTTGAAATTAAAAAAATGACCGTTTTAAATAAATTTTAACCATCAAAATTTTAATTCAACGGATAAGAAAAATTGCGCTCATGTAGAATTATCTCGTTACGCAATGATCATTGTCCATCATCAATTTAATAACATACCTAAGTTGATGACATGTACGACTATTTATGCAAGAAAGTGTTTCACAAAAGAAAAAGGAGAGTATAATAGATATTTTATGTTTTGCTCTTAATTCAAAACTTTGATCAGAGAAGAAGTAGCTGAAGTGGAGATGGAGATGAGAGCAATGGAAGACATGGTCATGGGTGAAGACCTAACTCCTCTACTCCCACCCCTCGCTTTCTCTCTCTACAACTCATTTCTCTCCTCCCACTGCTCCTCCTGCTCTCTTCCTCTCCCTATTTCCCCTTTTACCCCTACATTTCCTCATAATTACTCTCATATCCCCCTCCTCCTCCTCCGCCTTCCTCTACTGTTCTCCTCTTTGCTCCTCTCTCGATTCCCCTCTCCATTTCTCCTCCTCCGAACACCGTCTTCCTCCTTCTCGTCCGGACTCCGCCGACCTCCGCCTCTCTCTCCGCCTCCTCCATCTTTTCCCTAAATTCGTCAATCTTGAGAGGATCGGAGGATTAATCACGAATTACCGGAGAGTAATGTCGGTTGAGGAGGAAGATTATGATGATGAAGTTACTAGGATGATTAGTGATGGTGCGAAGGTTATGGCTATGGCTAGGGCGAGAAGAATGCTGGATGTTAATTCTGATTATTCTGTTGAGGCCGCGGTTTTGTGTCTGGTGACGATGAATGCTGTTCAAGTTCAGGAAAATAATGGACGTGCGATTGGGATTGCGGTTTATGATTCTGCGTTTTCTTGGATTAATCATAGTTGTTCTCCTAATGCTTGTTATCGATTTTCGACAGTGAGGCCTGACATTAGAGGTGGATTGCGGTTGCTCATTTCCCCTGTCACCATGGACGACGGCTGTGGTGCTGAGCCGCTCAATAACACTCTTAATGAACACAAGTTTAAAGCTTTAGAAGGTACATTGCCACTTCCTAATCTCTATTCCTTTTCAATATTATATGATGAACACAAATTTAAAGTTTTAGAAGGTACAGATTAGTAGAGTTCACATCAGTTTGCATAATTTCCGACTCTAGGTATGCCACTCTTAGCTACTTAATGCCATATTTCACTATGCCAAATAATATAAAGTGAGTATCAGAACAAAGTATTTTAGATTGTTAAGTAAAATATTAAAAGCAACATTATTTTCTAAAGTCCAAAAATAGTTCCTAAAAGATGAACTGTATGTGAAGTTCGGACGAGGACATTGTTGATTATGAGAGATAGGTTTCTAAGAAGTACTTGTTTGACATTTTTCTTATTGTCCTTCTTTCTCCTGTCATTGGAAGGAAATGGTCCGAGAATAATAGTCCGAAGTATAAAGGGGATAAAGAAAGGGGATGGAGTTACAATTTCATACACAGACTTGTTACAGCCTAAGGTGGATATATTTACTCAAACACTTTTGTTCTTTGTTGAGCTAATTACTGGATTATTGCAGTTATTTTTTGCTGGATTTTGCCTAGGGCTTATCCTTTCCTAGTACATATAGTTAGTTCTGTTTTTCTTTCTTCCTTTTTTGTGTGTTGGGGGCGGGGGGTGTGAAGGGATTAGAGAGTGCAATGTGAGCGTAAGGTAATTTCCCTAGAAAATTATATTTTTTTATTTGATTATATGAGGAAAATGTATATGTTCTCAACTCTTGTTGAGAAGAATAAAATCAGTTGACTTTGTGATTATGAGAAAGATAGTATCTTAGGTAGTTTACCTCGCTATTCTCAACTCTGTCCTCAGTTTTGGGGATAAAGGTATTAGTGGTCGGATCCCTATTTTGAAGCTTCATCTCTGGGCTAAATTAACTTTGGATCTTATGTTACAGAAATTAGAAATATATCAATGCCCAGGAAATAGACTAATTCTTGATAGATTGTCCCAAAGAAATGTTTCTTGTTCTGTTCGTTTAGTTGTTGGAGTTTTCATATATGATTTGCTTGTCTTTCCAGAATTCTCGAGTACTCCAACATTAGAGCAATTATCTATTATAGAGGACCGGATTAGTCATAGACTCGTAAAACAAATACGGATACCGGTTGGGTCTCAGACCTTACCAAATAAAAAAATAGAGGACTTGTATATCAGGATAACTTCACAGAGAAACTTTTTGTTCCTTTGGCGAATGGTCGGAAAGGGTATTAGATCCTGCTACCCACCCTCTATGCCCTATACATGTATTTATTAGTTCCGCTAGGCTTCACTTGAGCAGAGCCATAGAAAGTATAACCAATTGTCTTCAGAGTAGTTCTGTTTTAGACGGAAGTTCATAGCAAACATTTTTCCTTATATTAGTTTTACACAAAAAAGCATTCTTCCTTTTATTTTACTGAGTGATGAAAGGTTACTACTGGTAAAGCAGTCACTAAGTCATTTTTCCAACCATTTGAATGCTCAAGCTTAAGATTTTCATTGAAAGGAGATCCCATAACATTGGAGAAAAAGACACTTGTTGACTAGATAAATGATTTGTGGGAAAAAATACTAATCGTAGGATATCCTTCCACTTGATGTGGTGCTCTATGTTATTGTTACTCGGACTCTCCGTTTAGTCGTGACGTACCGGTGTCGACAGGGTACGACGTTGGTATAGGTATGGAATATGTACCTGACTTGGTCAACTGCGAATTGTTACTTTGACCAACTCTTGAAAGCTCATCCCCGCCATCGCTGGGACACCCATTGTTTCCGTTACTGGAAATCAAAGGTACGGCGATTGGAGATTGGAGTTTGGGCGGATGAAGGAGCTTGAACAAAATTCAAGCAATAAGTGAGGGAAGATGGAATAGAGAGGGGTATAGGAGTCAAACAAGGCATGAAATTGGCTGGTGATTTGAATCTGAGGAAGAGAATAAATTAGTGTTAGGGGGAGGGAAAGACGATGGGGGAGAGAATATTTGGAGACGCTTGGAATTTATTGCCTTATCCTCGTACCCGTGTTCGAATTTGGGGAAGTGTCCCCGTATCCTTTATTTTAGATGTTTAAATACCTGACACCTAAGTACATACCCGTACCCGAGTCCGAGTAACATAGGTGGTGCTGTTATGTTTTTCTAATCTCCAATACCAAATACATAGATGACCTTGAATTTACTAAAAAACTATCTATCCCTCATATATCCTTGTCCTAGCGTTGTGATCTATCATTTACCTCATGTGGCAGCATATGTGTCTTTGTGATTATGTATAACTTGTAGATATCCTTTTCTCTTCACATTCTTCCGTAGACAATACATTTGGTCACCCTTTGTTATGTACTTTTTCTAACAGGGGACAAGGCAATCAGAATTATGGTCAAAGTATAGGTTCAACTGTTCCTGTAAGCGATGCAGTGCAGTGCCGGCTACTTATGTCGATCATGTCTTGCAAGTAAGAACTTAGCCGTAAAGCAATAAAAAAATCTTATCTTTTTGTTTGAATGGAAAGTGTGTCTGTCTATAAGTGAGAGGAATTCTGCATGTAACTGAGGATAGTGGAGGTATCACCAATAGTTTCTTACTTGTTGGGTTGGGAGTGGGAGTTGCGAGGGAGTAGAAATTGGCTTCAAAATTTCCTGTTTCCTTCCAGAGATACAATGTTTTCCTCTAAACCTGAAACTCAGGCTTTATTTGGCCTACATTTTAGTTGAAGTTCTCACTTCAAAATGAAAATTCATTTGGACGGGATATATTAAAAAGTACACAAGTTTCAATACATTTGATTTGTGTGCAGTCCTTTTTCTTCGCTTCACTTTCCGTGCATAGAATAGTCAAAGAGAGAATGTCCCCCTTGTATCCTAGATGGCACCTTCCAAAACAATTATACTCCAAATGAATTTTCATCAAAGAAATTTTATTGAAATTCACAGTAAACGATTCTTGCTTTTTTCATTTTGGAGGAAAACACTTCATACCCAAAGTCTAGTCCAAATACACCCTCAATCCCTGTTTCTCATCTTTCTTTTTCTGTGGGAAAAGGTTTATTATATCTCTACCATAACTTGATGCGAAGTATTTGAATGAACAAAGAATTACTATGTTATGCTTACCCTGTATGTTGAATTGCTACTTTGCTAGCTTCTCTATGAGAATCATTGGCTAGTTCTTTCAACTCCAACTTCTGTGCTTGCTGATTGCATATTGGTATGTTTACTGCCTTTTTGTGTAGGAAGCATCAGTTCGTAACAAAGAAGAGAGAGAGAATTTAAAGGAATGCTTTGATGATGCGGTGGCCGAATATATATCCTTCAATAATCCTGAATCTTGCTGCAAGAAGCTGGAAACCCTGCTTACTCATGACCACGTTAGGGAACAGCTTGAACCAAAGAATCGAGAAACAGAAAAGAACTCAAAGTTGAATCTTCTTCACCATCTATCTCTGGATGCATATACTACACTGGCTTCAGGATATAATGTCCTTGCTCGTGATTTATTGGCCTTCTCTAATGGAAATGAGAAACATCAAGTGGAACCTCTCAATAAGAGCAGAGCAAGCGCAACTTATTCTTTGTTGCTTGCTGTGCTAACTCACCATCTCTTTCTTTCTGAACCTTCTCTAGTTGCATCTGTTGCAAATTACTGGGGAAGCGCCGGAGAATCATTATTGTCTTTTGCTAGAAGCTCTGTATGGGAGGCAATTTTTAAATTGGCACCTGCAGTTTCAGAATCTTCTTTTCTGAATCATGAATGCTATGGAGGTCCACAGTTGAATAGATATTTAATCAATTCCTTTTGCAGTCAAGATCAAATTGCTAAGTTTGACGACGTGAGTTGGCACTTCAAGAATTGTATTGCTGACTACATGGATAAAACGTGGAGCTTTCTTACTCATGAAGGGCGCTTTCTGAAGCAGATTAAGGATCTTGATTATAGATGGCTTTTGACTAACGAACCAACTCCCAACCCAGAAGTTACTCTTACCATAAACCATTCAAAGCAAAAGGGAAGTATTTCTGGATCTGCATTACAACCTAGTAACCAGTTGAGAGGAAATATTTTTCAGCTTGGTCTTCATTGCTTACTTTATGGAGCATTCTTATCGAGAATATGTTATGGCCAAGATTCCGAATTGGTGAGCAACACTATGAACTTCTTACACTCTCAAGGTATATTGGCTGAATGACTGGATCTACAACTCTGAGCCAGGTGCTTGTTTTTTCCTTTTTTTCGCAGATACTCCCTAAAATTCCCATTTAATTGTCGTTTAGGAGATATATATATATATATATATATATATATATATATATATATATATATATATCCAAATTAATTGTCATTTACATGTCTTTTATTAGGTGTTAACAATTTATTCCAATTATACCATCAACGTATCTTTTATTGGAAAAGTGAAAGAGAGGGAGGAAGGAAGGGGTATTATTGGAATTGTGGTGGAAATATTACTATTTTTTTTGAGTTCCTTAATTTTTTCAAAGTGTCCTAAAAGTCCTATATTGAGGAAGGGAGGGAGTATCGTAGAGCTATAATTTTATTTCATGCATCATGACACCTTTATGCATTATTCAATTTCAGAAGCTGCATTACTCATAACCCCGGCAAGAACCGATTAACTTTGCTTAATAATTTAAATCAGAAATGAGTAAGAAAATGCCGAAGGAAAGCACCATCACCATCTCTTTTAAGCTATTTTTAGTTCCAATAATGAAATCACTGGATTTATATAATAACTCCTTTATTTTATTTTTTTGTTTATTTCCATTTCTCACTACAAGAAAACATATTTATTTAGCGACCGAAAATTTTGGTCTCCCGAATAGCGATAGAATATCGACCAAATCGAGATAAAAAATTGTTGTCGCTATTCGGTTCTTAAATCGTTGCTACCATTGCTATCTTTGACCATCTCAGTAAAAAAAATTAAGGATTTGGTTGCTAAACAATAGCAATTTTTACGGTAGCAAAATAGCTACGGAATAGCGACAGACTTTTATTAATAAAGTATTCAAAATTAAATAATGAAATAAAGTATACAATGCGACATCGTTTTGATATTCAGTGACTAATTGATCAGATGTTACCAGAAATAATCTAATTGGTGGCTAATTGATCAGATGCAGGGGTGTCAACTGGTTCAGGTCGGCCCCGAATCCGACTCACATAGCTCGAAAAAATGTGAGCGTGAGATGACGTGAGATGAGATGAGATGAGTTGAGCTGAGCGTGAACTCAATATTCAAGCTCGAATTTTATATGAGCTGAGCGTGAGCTTAACCCCGCTCAACCCGAATAAAAATAATATAATTAAAATATTATAATAATAATAATAATAATATTATATACTTATATTTTCTTTTTCTTTTGTAGATTTGAATCACAATAAAAAGTGAAATATTGTAGAAAAATTCAATGGGATTGCCGAAATTGGATTTGGAACCAACAATAGAATTAAATCACTCTTTTGCAATTTCGTCATTTTTTAGAATTTTAAGTGCATTTGGTTCTCATATTTTTTATATAAGACTCATTTTATTAGTATAAAAAAATAATTCTGGAACTTCTACTTCTCTTGTTTTTCTCTGTATAAGGTTTTTACAATTATGGGACTTCTGTTTCTTTTGTTTTATAGTCTATATAAGGATTTTTATCTACGTTGTATGTAGATTTTTTAACATTTGACATTACTATATATTTAAAAGGGAAATTAGCCTGTTTAGTCCCCCAGAAATTTTCGGTTAGCCTGTATAGTCCCCAATGTTTAATTTCAACCTAGTTAGTCTCCCAAGAATTTTCGTTCAGCCTGTAAAGTCCCCAATGTTTAATTTTAGCTTGTAAAGTTTCCCAGGAATTTTCGTTCAGCTTGTAAAGTCCCTTACCTAGTCTCAAATTTTTTTGTATTTTGTAAATTTTATAGATTGAAAGCAGACCATTATCCCCCCCCCCCCGCTCATTAAGCACAGGGATGACATTAATTTGGGGTTGCCCCTGATTCCTCTGCAGAAGAGGCGGTGGAACCTCTATATGCAACCTGTAAATAGATAAGGGACTTTACAGGCTGAACGAAAATTCCTAGGGGACTAAACAGGCTAATTTCCCTATTTAAAATAAAGAAAATAATATATATATATATATATATATATATATCGAATACAGAAAATACATAAGAATATAAAATAAGATTAAAACGTCTTAATTAAATTGATGGTGTCATATATGTCACATGAACCATTTAACATTTCACATATAGCTACTCAATAGAAGAATAATTAACATAAGCATAAAGCCATGCATGGCAAATTATTAAAAACTTAAATTATTTAACCATCTTTAATTTGAAGATTCAAACATGAATCTTCTCCAAATCCACCGCGGGTTCAGGAGGAGACGCGGATGTGCCACAATAATCGCGAAGAATATCGCCTTCTTCAGCAGTGAACCCTAGAGTAGTAAGCATAGAAGGCCAACAATGAAGAGTAATTATACGTATAGCTCGACAACAATCCAATCCCAAATAAGATTCCCCGTTGAATAAGAAAAGAACGATCTCGTTCGTGCACGATTTTAGCTCCAAGAGTGAATCCCAACACTCCATCATTCCACCTTCATCCTCTTGTAGCCTTGTAAGAACTCTTTGATCACTTGCAGCCATTGTTAAGAGAAGCCATGACAAAATAAGGTGTATTATTAATCCAAGCTTCATTGTATTAGCCATGGATTTTTTTTTTTGGGTATAATTTCGAGTTGTAATTTTCGCGAAATTGCGACGTGGAAACAATAATTCATGTGTTGTATTAGTACTAGAGTATATATAGAGAGTTAGGGAGTATATAGAAAGGTCATGCATTTAGAACTCATAATGTCTAAGAAATAATTTAGGAAAATACCAATGGTTTGAAACGGATTATAATCCTATTGAGTTTAATTATTAATTGAAATAAATGCATTAAAAAAAAACTCAATATATGAAATATAGTAGAGTAGTAATTGAATAGAAAATGAAGCATCTTCTAACAGGAGTTATACAACCAGTAGTACTTACCATTAAATATTAACGCCAAATAATCAGCTAACATCAGAGAGATGGGGGGGGGAATGCTTGATGAGGTTCTTATTCAGATAATCAACTTCGGTTCTTCTAAAACATTTTGTATTATACCGTATATAAAGTTAGAACAAGTTGAGATAGAAGCTTTATGATGTAACATGTGGCATATTGTGAGATGTGGTCCAATCATAAGCTTTCATGTGACAATTTTGTCATTAATTTTCTTCTAAAAATAGTGTTTCATGAGCTATAATCTTCATCTTCATTATTTAGCAAGAAAAAAAAAATCTTCATTCTAAAGTTACTATTAAAATGAATAGTTTAGCTATAATCTTCATCTTCATTCTAAAGTTACATATTTATAGATTATAGAAAAATTATGTAAAATAATTGAATTGAATTTAAATGAAGAAGTTTAATGGGTTTTTTAATGAATAAGTTGAATGGTTTTCTTTTTTAATGAAGAAGTTCATTGGTTCTTTTTAAATGAAGAAGGCGAATGGTTTATATTTAATTCGCTTTTTTCTTTAATCTCTCATTTACTCGGTTTAGATCACATGTCGTCTTCACCATCTCCTTTATGTCCCATCAGTATGAGTAGTTTTATCTTGGTAAGTGACTAAGTTTAAAAGTTGTATTCAAGCCAATGAATACAGTACACGTAGGAAAGAAAATTGATTTTTTGGCAATTCTCTTTCCTACGTGTACTGCATTCATTGGCTTGGATGTAACTTTTAAACTTAGTCACCTACCAAAATAAAATTTCTCCATCAATATAGGGCAGTTCTGATATGTACTAGCTCTATTGAATCATGTTATTCATAACTGATCATATAACTGCAGAATGAGTAGAGAGACAATTATATGATGACGTGACTAATTATATATCATAAGGTCAATGTAAACTTAATCCATATCAAAAAAATCCATCAGATATATAGCTACATGTGTCACAATATTTCTAGAGAATGTGAGCCCTACTAAAACAAAATTAATTGTTTGTAAGGGGAGGTGGAACTGGACTCAATAGACCGGTTCCCACAACCGAAGAGTGGGGGAGGGGGGGAGGCGATGGGACTCATCAGGGTCCTTGGGCCCAAGTTAGTTATACCTGATCAAAATAAATTATACCATCAAAATTATTAACTATTTTGGGCCCAACCTAAGACACTTCTGCATGTAGTAGTACTTGTTGAAATATTGTTTCTTACTTAGGAAAGATTTTTTTTTTTTTCCTTTTTTGAAATTCTTAGTTCAAAAATATTTAAGATTCACTTCTGATAGTAATATCATAGAGAAAACAAATAATACAAGAAAATTTTCCACAAATCAATAAGATCACTTCACAAATTAACACAGAGCTCTGAGGCAGTTGGTTGGAATTGTTATGTCTCACTGTTGATGAGTGTTCGATTCCCTTGGTGGACATCGATTCTCGAGAATTTCTAACAGTGGTAGGTTCCATTTACAAAATAGCGGTATGGATCAAGCTCTCCCCACTAGTGATCACGTTACGTGCCAAAACTCAAGTCGTCCCCTCGGGGTGAACCAAAAAAAAAAAAAAAAGATCACTTCACAAATATATCTTTGTACCAAAAGGAGAAAAGAAAATTAAAAGTTCATGGCATTGGAACCTAGTCCAACAAGCAGATAGTTGAGCTGTTCAAAAACTCCATAATGGGCCAAAGAAGGACCATAAAACCACTACAAACTTTGTCTTCTTCTCAAGCCCACAACTAGAGCCGACCCGAAGGTCTTTTCTTTCTTTAAAATAAATCCTAAGGTATTAACCCATGTCTCATTTCTATTTACCTACTTATTATATCTTCTAAAATATTTGATACTTTCTTTAATTATAATTAGATTTCTTCTTAAGTTTCAAATTTTCCATTGTCTTATTAATCTATTAAATATGTGCTAACAAATACCTCATTAACGGCAAAAAATCCTCTATCCCTGTCCCTAGCCAATCACAATTCACCCTGTGTATATATAATTGGAAAAAATATTTATATAGTAAATTCTGATTGGTTGGGGACAGAGATGGGGACAGAGGATTTTCACCCCTCATTAACTTAGTTATTCTCTCGAATCAGCCAACCTCGATAGTTAAATGACCTCTTAACGTCTTTAAGTTCATTTCAAATAATAACTCACTTAATTAGAAGTATCCATCATTTTTCAATCTCACTATTATGTATAAACTTTAGGGGGCAATTCTTCCATGTATTGAAAAGGGCTCATCCTATGTACAAAATCTGCTGCTTACCTCTGTGGCTCTTAAATATACCATGGATTTTGGAAACTGTAGTGAAAGAAATAATGGCAATTAAATATTTTTGCATAGTGGTAGCTGTTGTAAGAACTTTATAAATAACACAATAATAATAGTTGGTGAAATGGACCACAAAGTTTTACATTGTTCTATTCAAATTCTAGAGTTTGTGGTTCCACTTTACCTCAACACTTTTTGTAGTTTTACCTACCTTTTTCTGGCTTCTAAATAATACTCCTATATAACTATTTTCACTGCCACTAGTCCATCATCATCAGTTGTTGTGAAGTGGATGTGATCTCCTCCCTACTTAAAAATGACTAGGATTCGAACCGTGGTGTTAAAAGTATCACTCATTTCTTGGCTGACTTCAGCAATACCTGTTCTAAATTAATCATGCCTATTGAACTTGTGACACTGGTGATAGATAACAAAAAACATATTTTAACTATCATAGACCATAATGATTACTAATCCATTTTGGTTCCGTCATAATTTTCTTTTTTTGACATTGAGAAAAACAAAAAAGAATTTTGAGTTTACGAAGCAAAGATCATATCCCAATATATATTGACAATATATAGTGGCTTATTTGACTGGCCTCAACCTCGTTTGATTTTTTACATGCAATATCAAGGGCAAGGTCTTTGGTTCGAGTCATTTTAATGTATTTTAAGTGTACAATTTTTTAAGATTTATTCCACAAAATTTTATCCAAAGTAGTCGGGTTAATACCGGATACTGATAAAACAAAACCCCAATATATTAGTCGGAAGGTCTCAACTTTTGGCACCAGATAAGATATCGATAACAAGATCAATGTGTATTAGAAAGTTGATTTCAGTTGCTTCGTTTGTACTAATCTTTAAATAATTATTGATGATTATATATAAGATTAACTCGAACTAGACCTCGAAAAAGTTTTGAATAATTGATTGCAGTATAGGCTGGTTTAGAAGACATTATTAATTTGTACTTTTGCTACTTAAAGAGATTCCAAATTAACTCAACGTCCCAATCATTTCCTTTACTTCTAGTGGCCTAATTACTTTACATTACAACTTTTAAAGAACATCCACTACTCGATATAGAAAAAGAGAAAAACACAAATATTTAAACCTAGGACCTAAGACACCCTAATGCATGTATCTTGGTATAATAATTGGAATTATGTTTTGTTTTTTCCCTTCCGTGTGGGTGTGATTGACACAAAAATTCAGTGCATATTGAATATTTTTTTTTATCAAAATGTCATACTCAGTGTGCACAAGACTCCCAGTATCAACATGGTCTTGGGAAAGTTCCCGATGTAGCAGTGTTACCTTTATTAAAAATAAAAGACTGTTTCGGGTTCGAACCCATAACTTAGCGGATAACAATTAAACACTTAACTATCGCGCCAAAGCACGATCTTCATATTGAATATTTTTTTATCGTCGGATAAAAAATTCTAATGTCTATATTTTTTTTAGAGCGAACAAGTATATATAATTTAGTAACACATGTTGCATAAAACAAGTGACATTTCTTAAAACGGGTGTTAATTAGGAAATAACACATGTTATATAAAATGTAACATCTATCTAGAATTTGTAACACTTATAAAAAAAAATATTAATATATTACTAACTTTTTTTTGTTCTACATTATAGGCGTGACCGAATGCGACAAACTTCATAGTTTCAGTCATCCATGGCATGGAATATTGGTATTAGAATCAACGCCTAGTTCCACCATATGATATGAAGACAAAGTGAAGAATGTGAGCAGATTCGTTTAGTGATTCCTGACCGCTCTCTTTCTTGTGCTACGGGTAGCTTATTAACATACACACTCGTGAGCAGATTCGTTTTTCTCTTAGACGGAATTATAAGGATTAAGCTGTAAAAATCGTGTTGTCTCCATTATTTGTCATGTTCTTTATACTATTAATAACAAATTATAATGTATAATTTTTTAATCAAAAAAATTATAATTTAAAAGAAATAGTGAAATTCCCAGAAGAAAATAACATATGTCAATTTCTTATTGATGAGACAGGAACGGAACACAGAATGTGAAATGATGATTTTTTACAAGATGGAGTGTAGCAATTCTCTACAACATTTCATAAAATGTCAGACTTTTTATAAAAGGGAAATAGTACGATTTTTAATTTTGAACGTCTTTATAAATATTAATTATATTTCGATTTTCTTCCAATTTTTATAAACTCTTTATTATAATACATGTTTTTTTACGTTTCACTCATAATGATAGAAATTCTAATTTTACAATAATTTTTATTAAAAATAAATAATAATAATTATTATTATTATTATTTTATTTTATTTTATTATTATTATTATAATAATAATAAAAAAATGAAGATTCAAGTATGAACATAAGGAGTACCGTTCAAGATAGGAAGGAATGTTCTCGAACCTGACCTGTAAACATCACTACTCTATTAAGATTAATAGAGTAGTGATGTTTACACAAATTATTATTATATTATGTACAAATCAGATTGTAATGTTTATAAATACCACATTCAATCGTTTAGGCCATGTAACAAAAAAAATAAAAAAGTTATAAGGTACTTTATTAATCAAAATATAAATATTATTTTCTTAAATAGAATTAATGGTATACATATCATAATTAAGAGAGTAATATTAATATTTTGACTAACAAAGTATCTTGATTTTGTTTCCTTAATTTTCGCTACAGATCTTAAACGACTTATATTATGGAATGAATTAAGTAGTTTGCTGGGAAATTAATCCTCTCAATTCTAGCTCACAAGTAAATATGAATAAAGAAAGTGATAAAGGGACACAATGATTTACGTGGTTCAATCTATCTGATCTAAATCCACGAGTAAGTAGAGCGCATACTTTTACTATCATGGAGAAACAAGAATACAATGGAGATTCCTCCAACTCATTAACTTTTGCTTGTCTCATTAACTTTTGCTCGTCCTTAGCACAGTCAAACGGGCCAGTCCGGTCCAGTCCATCGCGGATTACCTTAAAACGAACCAGACCGGATTTGGACCAATTTTTGAGGACCAACGAAATGATGGTCCAAGCCCGTCCGTTTGAAATCCGCGGGGCTAACGAGTCAGCCCTACTGGACTGAAGCAGCTTTTCATGATTTTTTTTTATGGAAAATTTCCACTGATTTTTAATAACCCAAGCTTTAAACAAAATAGACATCCAAAATTGAAAAATAAAAAAGTCCAAATTTCAAATAAATAAAGTTCCAAAATACCTTAAATAAAAGAGTAAAAATCACTAACATCCAAAAAACAAACATAATGTCCAAATTAAAGCGTCAATAATGTGAAATTAAATGTGTAAACTTAAACAAAAAAAAAAAAAAAAACACATTCAAGGTTCAAAATCAAGTAATATTCAAGGTTCAAAATCAAGTAAGACAGATCGGAAAAGATAGATAGGGTTGAAATTAACGAGAAACTTGACGAGAGGGGTCTGCAGGTGGTGGTGGATTCTTCTTCAATGGATACATACAGAGTAACAATTCTTCTTCAATCGAGGCCAAAATCGAACAATGTGGTGATGGATTCAATTTCAATCAAGGGTTTCGGCTCCGACCAAGGCACCGGTGGAAAAGACAGATCGAAAAAGACAGATCGGGTTGAAATTAACGAGAAACTTGATGAGAGGGGTCTGCAGGTGGTGGCGGGCAGAGAACCGAGAGGCAAGGCTGCAGTATAGTTTAGGGTTTTTTTGTAGGTTAAAACTTAAAATGTAATATATATATATATATATATATATATATATATATATATATATATATATATATATATATATATATATATATATATATAGTATAGTGAATGTGGTAGGGTTATTTGCTGGGTTTGGGTCTGAGTTAGTGGAGTGGGTGGTTAGTCCGGGTTGGCCCGCGTCCAAACCTGTCCGATCCACGTTAGTCCCATGATCCCATACGGAGCTGAGCTTTATTTTTAGCCGCGATTTATAGAGACCATATTATACATGGTCCAAATCCGTCCATATTTTGCGGACCACGGGCCGGCCCACAGACCAGCGGCCCATTTGACAGACTACTACAAACAATATGGAAAACACACACACACACATACACACACACACACACACACACATATATATGTGAGTAGTAAACCTTTAGGTAAAAGGAATATGACTTCACTAATTAGTAATTTACATAATTACTACTTCTTAACCTAATTAATATTTCATTAGTAGTCATTTAAATAAGAAGTGAATACAGGTCAAAATACAACATAGTTTAAAATAATTTATATCAATTTCATTTTGTTAGAGTAATAACAAAGAAAATCAAGTCTCGAATCTAAACATACGTATGCGAATTTAGACAAAGTACATTTTATGCAGAGAATCGTTTTATTCATCTTCAGCTTTTGCTAATTGCCAAACTTCTTGTTATCGGTTCGGAAATGGTACATTTGGTTATCTCCTCAAGTAAAGTAAAACGTGTCACATGATTTTTTCTTTTCTAAGTTGGCATTTTCTTCATTTGCTTTTGTACGAGTACATTAGGTTTCATTTTATCTTTTCTAAAATGATAATTGGTTTCCATTTAACTTTATAATTAAAGAATGTATAAAATTTCTCTTGTCCTACTAACTTTGGCTCTATTTAGATTGGGTTTGGGTCTGAGATTGGTTTGGTTTGATCTCAAACTGAAACCTCAAAACACATTTGGATAGAGTCTCAACGAGATTTGGATCTAACCCACATTTTTCAGTAATTGCCGGAGCACCACAAAATATTCTCCCCTGCGCCTGCAATAGTTGTATTCTCCCCATTTTTTATTATTTTTTTCAAGCAAAAACTTTGGCTGTATTGGCCATTTTGAGATTAGGCCTTGTAAACAACATCAAAATACGCTTGCAATGGAAAAAATCTCATAGATTTTTCTATTTGGTATTTTTTTTGGTACCTTTTTTTTTTTTTGTCGGAGCTCCATAATTTTGCTTTTTAAATAAACTTGGCTGAAAGGTTTCCATCCGGCATTATTTACATTTAAAAATTTATCACCGATTAATGTGGTGCTCCCAAAGTGATGTAGCTATTGCATCTCTGAAAGAAGCCCATTCACTCAATTCTTCTTGAGCATTCCCCCACTCAGCTTCTATATTGTTTTCCGCTGCAATATGTTCATGAACACTTGTTTCTTCCTACGCAAGGTCATTAAAATATTCATCATTTGAGTCGTTCTCTCTAATGAAGTTGTGCACAACGCAGCAAGCTATCAATATCGAGACTTGTCGCGGCATGCTGTACGGAGGCATTCGTTCACCAAGAATGGCAAACCTTTTTTTCAAAACTCCAAACGAACGCTCAATGACATTTCTAATAGAGGAATGCCGCCTATTGAATAATTCACGAGGTCCTTTGTAGTTGTTAACGCCTAGAAAACTGTTTAAGTGATAATTCTCTCCTTTATACGGAGCTAAGAAGCCTTTTGCATTGGCAAATCCAGCATCAACCAACAAGTACTTTCCTGTAATACGATTTCACATAATTCAGATTTTGAGAATGATTGTTAGTGCAAATTTACTAAAACAAGATACAAATATTTATTTCACACACGCATTAGCAAATTATATTTAGAAAAAATCAACTCATTCAACAAACCAGTTGGTGGTCTTGGAAAATCAGCTGTTTCATTTGATAGTGCATTCGTCAACACTCTTGAATCGTGGGCGCTCCCCTCCCAACCTGACTTTCTATTTCTAAAAGTTTCCATGATAGAACCAGAAACGTAAGCGGTAATATGTGTTCCGTCCATTGCTCCTATAAAATCCTAATGGTAGAAACATGTTAATAAGTATATCAGCACTTTTGCAAAGGAAAGTAACATTAAAATTTACTTGGAACATAAAGCAAAGTAGATTTACCATGAACCACGGAAAAAAAACGATCGTCAGCAATCATCTTCGGATGTGGCACTTCGATATTTTTTCCTGTTATATGATAACGGGCAAGTTTTGAAAGACATCGAGACATTTTCTTCACATGTCTTGATATCGTCTCAGCTGAATGTTGGAATCTTTCAGCACCGTCAGTTGTTTTGTTGTTGCGGGTTGTGGTATTCAAGAAAATGGCCAAACTTTCACGAACGTCGACGCGTTGTTGTGGTTTATTTTTCCAACATTTGCGCTCCACTAATTCATTGCATAATTTTTTGAATGTTAACTTCCTCATATGAAATGCATTCCAAAATCGCATATAGGATCTTGTGTCATACCTTTTGAATGGGATTTTCTGACCTAGCGTCGTCGAAATTGGTCGGTGTGGTGACTCCCTGCACGAAATGTCTTTTCGTCATTGACAAATAATGGTGGAATTATGCTGAGAATAGAGGCTCTTAAAATCAAAAATGTGAAATTTATAACTTAAAAAATCTGTAAAATATGAAGGATTTTGCAAAAAAAATTTACCTTGAAAGGTTCACCACAATGGATACAATAAGCCGGATAGAGTTTTATGCTTTTTCCTTTCTCCCCTGTAGCCGTTTTGTAGGTGGGAGAAATTGATGAAGGGTTGTGTTCTGCCATTACTTTGCTTCAGAAGACCGGTGAAGGGTTGGTGAAAATATTCACTCCCAAAGTCGATTCCCAATTTGACAGAAACGGGTGGCCAGCGACAGGGTAAGATTTGAAAGGGTCGGATAAAGTGCGGGTCAAAAAAATTGGGCTGGCCCAGACTTTTTTAGTCTGGGTCAAGATTTTTTGGGGCTTAAGTTTGAGACCAAACCAAACTTAAACCCAATCCAAATAGACCCTTTGTCACCTAACGTGTCACACCTTGTAACAGGGTGATGACTTGACACTGTCTTATTTACCAATGAGACATCGAACTCATAAACAGAATGACTAAATCCGAAATAACTTCAATTCATTACTTAAAAGAAATTCAAGGTCTTACACCATACTTCAAACACTAAACAATTGTCGTGTCATTACATAACAAAGCATAGTTGTTCATAAGAGTACTTAAACTAATCCAAACTAATCTAGACTATTACATAAGTTCAGGTCATGTTCATTCTTCAAAGTCCGGGTCCCAATCCTCATTAATAGCACCGTCAACATACTCATTTGCAAAAGAAGTAAAGGAATGAGCTACACTAGCCCAATAAGGATCAACACCCTTGGGATGAAGTATCAAATAAGACTCGGAAACATTTTCTCGATCCCAAATCATTTGAAGGTGCACTTGACTCAGAAGATCATGAACACATTTGGAAACATAACATAATAACATAAGACATGCCTAACACTGAAATCATAACGGAAATAGTATAGAAAGAGGTCCAAACGTGCCTTAGATGATGGCTCTGAACGATGCATCGTCCAGACCCATCGTCTGAGGTCATCCAGACGAAGCAACCAGGATTCCAGTCGATCGGAGGTCGTTCGAATCCGAGGCAGTAATCATGTCAAAAAGTTCGGACGAGACGGACTCTGTCCGGTTGACCGAAGGGGTCGTCTGGGAAAAGCTCATAGCTCCCAGTAGTTTGCCCTGGATGATCTGCAGCCTGGTCCAGACGACCTGCTATAGAACATCACTCTTTCAGTGCAATTTTGTGAAGAAAATGTCATTTTCTGCAATCCCAAATTTCCCACCCTAGAACACTCATTTTTTATCAACATTATCATAACTAAACATAAGCAAAACATGCCAAAATAATACTCTTTCCTATATGACACTTATTCATCGGAATTCGTGCTACGAGCACCATGAACTACTCATACAAAACAGACGGACATACTCAGTCATACATTACAAGTTTTGTTCTCGCACCCGACACAATACATAAATCACACAGTCGAGCTCAATTGTCTGGCTACAACTCTAGATCAAGTGTTAATGAGGGTCTTACAGTCATGGATTCGGGTACTTACCCCCAAATGAAAGGGCAGAGACTTGTTAGAATACACAACGTTATATCATCGTTCACCCTTTTGAACTACACAACTACCGTTAACATCCCTTACTCTTTACTCCTGCTAGGATCTGGGCCAGCCAGACAGAATATAGTGCTCCCGAGCACTTAGAACAGACAGATGTTTGGGATATATCATAGAATAGGGTCATCAACAGACAAAATCTTTAGTTTGGGATTAACACATACATAAACTCGACATTTGACGATCAACCAAGTAAGCAATCACATACGCAAATAAAATTCAACAATCAACACACAAGTAAATGCAAATATAATTCAACACTTCATCCATTTGATGCAATAAACTTGTGGAAATCTTTCAATACAATTTCATACTTATCAAAGATCATTTCATGCATTTTTAGGACTGAAATTCAAGAGTGTGTGATCCTTACCTCAAATACTTAAACAATTCTTTAAAGGTTTCATGAAATCAGAATTTTCCAGATTATCATCTCCAACTTCCATAAGCAATTACCCTCAACTCCACCGTTGGAATAAGATCTCCACTGTCCAAAATCAAGTCCTATGAGTCTACTAGTTGTTGCAACAAGAATCACTCTGATCGGGTTCCATTTGATACCTCAATTTAAAAATCTAAACTCGGCACTTTGTTTTTCCCAGAATTTCTTCTCTTTCCTTTTTGTCTCTCTTTTCTCTCTCCTTACTTTAACTGAATTCCCCCTCTAAAAACTTTTCAAATACTTACAAAGTAGTTCATAAGTTTCTAACTTCAATACTTAGGTCCCTCAATTAACCAAACACATTAATGCACCCCTTAAATACTTAAAACACTAATATATAACCCATAAAACATATAACACATATAAAATCAAATAAACACATATAAATTATATAATTAAAAAGTCTCAGTCATCACATAACGTATATTAAGTTACTTGTTTCCAACCTGAAGATCAACTTTTAGGGAGTTCCTTTTATGAATATCGCCAAAATTCTTCTTAGAGTAAATCCATTCTTAATAATTAAACAGGCAAACACACAATGATTACTGAAAGTACAATTACCAAGAACTAATTAACATTTCTTGAAAGAAAGAAAAAAAATCAATCATGATGAGTAACTTAAAAAGGTTACATCTGCACAAGATTACTATACACATTAGACCATCATTTTCCTTATTCTAGTGTAGTAATAAGTAATGTTGAAATTCATACCAAAAAATGGTTCATATTTTACGACAGTCGTTGCAATGTGGAATAGGGTAATTTTGTACGTGCAAAACTTCTTTCATCCGTTAGATTAAAATATTGACAGTTAAAATTAATTTAATACAGACACATTTCTGAGTTTCATAACACCTGTCATGTATTTTAGCCTAAGAACATTTGTCCTTAGGCGTTCGTATGTATTAAAAAAGACTGTTCAACATAGGACCCGGACTCAGAGACGAATTCAGGAATTATCTGTGGGGGTTTGAGAAACTGCAACAGTATACCAACCTACCCATAAAAACTGGAAATAAAAAAATCGGGGGAGGGGGGGGGGGAGAATTTAATAAATTTTTTCTAACTACATATAAAAATTACTAAATCTAATAGTATTTTTTAAAAATTCTGGGTAGAATCGTCCCTGCCCGGACTGATATTTTACCATTAAACAATTAACCCTCATTGGAAGGAGTAGTTTTATCTTGGTAAACTACTAAGTTTAAAACTTACATCCAAGCCAATCAATACAGTACAAGTAGGAAAGAGAATTGAACTTATATCAATTCTCTCTCGTACGTGTACTGCACTCATTGGTTTGAATGTAACTTATAAACTTAGTAGCCTAGCAAGATAAAAAATTTCCATTGGAAGTTGGAATTTTATGAAAACAGTACACATTCTTTCCTGCAAGCATCAATCATTTCCTACAATTGATCCAATTTTTGATTCCTCATAATTAGGGGTGAGCAAATTCGGTTTTTGCCCAATTCCGACCCAATTCGAATTGAATTTGGTAATTTGGTTTCGATAATTCAGCGTGAATTCGGTAATTCGGTCATGATCGAATTCGAATTGGTCGAAATTGGGACGATTTCGGTCATACCAAGACCGAATTCGAATTGGATTTTTTAAATAAATTAAAAATATTATTATATAATAAGTATATATAGTAAATTATAAAATAAAAAAAAAAAAAAAAAAAGCTAACCTAAGTCTCTCACACTCACACCCACCGCCTCTCTCTCTCTCTCTTAGGACTTGCGATTTCTCCAAGATCCAGTAGTTCCACTGCCTCTTCTCTCCTCTCCTCCATCCATCCACCGGCGCCGTTTCTCCTCTCCTCCATCCATCGCTGCCTCTTCGATTTAATAGGTAATTTTTTTTTTTTTAAACTTAGTTATCTACAGTTTAAATGTTTCTGGAAAATTGTTTTTTTTTTTGCCCAATTTTTTAAACCATAACTTAAAAACATTCAGTATATAGTAGACAGCTTCTGTGAAGTATCAGTATATAGTCGATTAAGTTGCACAAAAAATTAAAAGAGAACAGCATGCCTTAGATATGACTGCTTCTCATTCTCCCATTTCTGGCTCATACCTGGAAAAAAATAATTAGAAAATAAACCTAAAGTGATCTTAAAAAAAAAACTTTATTGCTTCTCAGTAATTTTTGTGACCACACCAACTGTGAATCTGTTCCAATTCGAAAATAAACCTAAAGTGATCTTAAAAAAAACTCATTCTGCATAATTTTTAAAAATTGAATCTGTTCCAATTCGGCTAATTCGGCAAATTCGATCGAAACCGGATTTCGAATTCGGTCGGTTTTTTGAGGTATGAAAAAATCGAATTCAAATGACCGAATTGGCCAATTCGAATTCGGTGCTCACCCCTACTCAGAATGTACAAAACAAAAACACGAATTCGGTTTCGAATCCGGTCGGTTTTTTGAGGTATGAAAAAATGAAAAAATCGAATTCAAATGACCGAATTGGCCAATTCGAATTCGGTGCTCACGCCTACTCAGAATGTACAAAACAAAAACACATTCAAAAAACAATTTTGTTTAGGGTGTGTTTGTTTCCACGGAAATGGAATTGGAATTGGAATTGGTTTTCCAATTCTAATTTTTTTATTTGGCTATCAATAAAATCATGGATTCCAACCCCCTCAATTCCACAAAATCAATTTCATTTTAAAATCAAAGAATTTGAATTCCAATTCCACAAGATTTATGGTAAGTTATAAATATATCATACATACAAATTATTTTCTCTCTCATAAATTAATATATATAAAATGACCAAAGTACCCTTATTGTAAAATGGCAAAACACCCCTAGTACAAAATGATTAAAGTACCCTTAATTTAAAATAGCTAATGTTATTCATTTAAATGACAAAAATACCTTTTGCATGATGTCAAAAATTACCATTAGCGTAAAATTACAATAATACCCTTGACACAAAACAACAATTTCTTTATAAAAAAATCACAAACATACATAACATAAAATCACCAAAACATCCATGATAAAAAAATATGAAAATACTCTTGACGCAAAATGATGAAAATACCCTCGGCTCAAAATGATGAAAAATACTTTCGCGCAAAACAAAAAAATTCCTTTGGCTCAAATAGCTCAAAATTCATATGATTAAAAATGACGAAAATACTTTGGCGTAAAATGACGAAAATGCCCTTAATGCAAAAGACAAAAAACGCTCCCAAGAAAAAAAAAAGGAAAAATGCCTCTTGTGCAAAATGACAAAATTAAATTTTGAATAAAATGAAAAATATTCTATCAACAAAAATTGACAAAATTAGCCTTATAAAAATTATAAAAATTTCATTTACTTGAAATGTCTAAAATATTATCGTTGTAAAATGACGAAAATACACTTGTTGAAAAATATTAGAAATGTCATTCATACCAAATGAAAAATAATAGCCATGATGAAAATGAATAAATTACCACTCGTTTTTGAAAAATGAAAATTTTACAATAAGGGTATTTTTGACATTTTTTAAAATGGGCATTTTCTTCCATTTTAAACCAATGGGCAAAGGTTATTTTCTTCAATTTCATCATTTTGTGATTTATTCATCTTTTATCAAGTTCATATTCATTATTATGCAAAATGAGCTAATTCCACTTTAACAAGGGTATTTTTGTCATTTTGCAACGAATGCATTTTTTAAAAAAATTGGATAATAATTTTTTTCTTCATATTACGCAAAAATTTCGTCATTTTCTACTAGGGGTATTTTCGTCATTTTCCATAAAAAATATTTTCGTTTTTCAACAGTATTTTATCCAATTCATACTATAAAGATTTTATTTAGCAATGTGATTGTTCTTTTAATTTTACAACGGAAAACATTTCCTTTATTTTACACCGATAATTATTTTAACAAGAGTATTTTTGTCATTTTACGTCAAATATACTTTGGCTATTTGTATTATGAAAATACTAGTCTTTTCACACTAGATGCATTTTTTCATTTTATTTTTAATTATGTGACTTTTTGGTGTTTCAAACAAATAAATTATAATTATAATTGAATTCCACATCAATTCCGTAGTTTTACCAAACAATGGATTCAATTATTTGGAATTGGAATTTCTTAGTATTCCAATTCTTGAAATTCCATAGAATTGGAAAAGTTTAGAATTCCAATTTCTTTTAATTCCATGGAATTTCATAGAATTGGAATTCCAATTCCAAAACCAATTCCAAGAAACAAACACACCCTTAGAATATTTGCAGCAAAATTTCTCCAGCGTCGTGCCAGGGTTGAAGTTATTGCAAAGCCATGAAGTCCCTCAACCAATAAATTTTACTCCCTCCGTTTCTTAATGAGTAAATCACCATTTATGCTTAGTAACTATTTAGCAATAGTAAATTATAACCTCAAATTATTTTATAGTATGTTTTTTATACCCATGACAATTTACGGGAATACTCAAAAATGGCGAAATCTGGTGGTTATGGTGTGATACTGCGGTGAACCATTTTAATTTTTGGGCACATTATAATGCTTCTTTCATTCAGTATCCAGAATATTTATGTGCATTGTTGCTTTCCGTAAAATTGCTATATATTTTTCTCTCATTTTCTATTCAAATATTAGTATTTCTATTTAATTTGTTCAAATTAAATTGTAATTTGATTTGGCAATTAATGTATGTTAAACATAAGTTAGTCAACTACGGGGAGAATGTAATTTTATCAAACGTCAGGGGTCTATAAGGAAAGTAAGGGTGTGTTTAATAAAATCATGGAATTGGAATTCCAATTCTCTTGTTTGGCTCTCAACAAAATTTTGGAAATGGAATTTTCCAAGCCCCCAATTCCACAAAATTTACATTTTATAATCAAAGAATTTGAATTCCAACTCTACAAGATGTATGGTAGGTTATAAATATATCATATATACAAGTTATTTTCTCTCATAAATAAATATATATAAAATGACCAAAGTACCATTATTGTAAAATGACAAAACACCCATAATAAAAAATGAATAAAGTACCCTTAATTTAAAATAATGTTATTCAATTAAATGACAAAAATACCCTTTGTACGATGTCGAAAAATACCGTTAGTGCAAAATTACAATAATAACCTTGGCACAAAACAAAAAAAAATTAAAAAACACAAACATACATAACATAAAATCACCAAAACTTCCATGGTCAAAACTACGAAAATACTCGTGACGCAAAATGACAAAAATACCCTCGGCCCAAAATGATGAAAACTACTTCGCGTAAATTGAAAAAAATAAAATACCTTTGGCTCAAATAGCTTAAAATTAATATGATTAAAAATTACTCTAATCTTTTTGATGAAAAATGTCAAAAATTCCCTTAATGCAAAAAGACAAAAAAAAAATGCTACCATAAAAAATAGGAAAATGCCTCTTGTGCAAAACGACAAAATTAAATTTGAATAAAATGAAAAAAAAATCTCTTAACAAAAAATGACAAAATTAGCCTTTAAAAAAAATTATAAAAAATTCGTTTACTTGAAGCCTAAAATATTATCGGTGTAAAATGATGGCAATACACTTGTTGAGAAATAATAGAAATGTCAGTCATACCAAATGAAAAAAGAATAACCATGATGAAAAAAAAAAAATTACCACTCGTTTAAAAAAATGAAAATTTTACAATAAGGGTATTTTTGTCATTTTGGAAAATGGGCATTTTCTCCCTTGTAAACAAAAGGGAAAAGGTTATTTTCTTCCTTTTCATCAAATTATTTTTATTATTTTGTGATTTATTCATCTTTTATCAAGTACATATTCGTTATTATGCACAATGAGCTAATTCCATTTTAACAAGGGTATTTTTCTCATTTTGCAATGAATGCATTTTTAAAAAAAAAATAGACCTGAAATTTTTTCTTCATATTACGCAAAACGGTATATTTTTAACTTTAGTAGGGAATTTTCATCATTTTTTATACCCAGAAAATTTCCTCATTTTCTACTAGGGGTATTTTCATCATTTTCCATCAAAAAAAATTTCGTTTTTCAACGGTATTTTATCCAATTCATACCATAAATATATTTTTTCAAAACTATGAATGTTCTTTTAATTTTGCAACAAAAAATATTTCCGTTATTTTACACCGATAATTCTTTTAACAAGAGTATTTTTGTCATTTTATTTTAAAGGTACTTTGGCTATTTGTATTAGGAGAATATTAGCCTTTTCGCACTAGATGCATTTTTTTCATTTTATTTTTAATTATTTGATTTTTTGGTTTTTTAAATAAATAAATTAAAATTAGAATTGAATTTCACATCAATTTCGTAGTTTTACCTAACAAAGAAATTTAATTATTTGGAATTGGAATTTCGTAAGATTCTAATTCTTGGAATTCCATATAATTGGAAAACCTTAAAATTCCAATTTCTTAGAATTCCATGGAATTTCATAGAATTGGAATTCCAATTCCAAAACCAATTCTAAGAAACAAACACACCCTAAATATAATTCACTCTAAATTTTATTCTTGCATAGAACTTCAGTTGAGCCATTTAGCATTACAATTCCATACATGTGCATGTATAATCTTAATGGTGAAGTGATCAATTTATGTTGCTGTTATAAGGGTCAGGGACGGATGCACGTCCTCTATGACCCCACTGAAAAAACAAATCTATAAATTATATGTATATTTTTAAAATTATACACCATTTTAAAAGTTAAAATTGTATGGGTGAACCCATTCAACTTTTTATGTGACTCCAGTGAATTTAAAATTTATTTTCTTCGTCCAAAAATTAATGTATATTTTTCTATTCATATTTTATGGGAGAGTGAACATTTAATTTGATACAAAGAGAATAACTAAGATTAAGTAAAAAAATTACTATAAAAAAAAAAAATTACAATTGGATTTTTAAAAGGTAAAGTAAAAAATATATTTACCGATGAATACCCCTACTACCCTGAGTCCTGAATCTGTCACTGATAAGGGGTGTATTGGTTGAAAATATGTAAATACCCAAATAATGACTACTTCTGCCATTGCGCTCATTATTTTTCTGCAACCATACTAAGGGTGTGCTTGGACAAGGTTTGGCTTGTTTTGGTTTGGTTTGGTCTCACTTTTTGGGTGGAAATGCCCAAAATTTGACCACTTAAAATAGGCGGGAAACATTCAAATTCAAATTTTTTTCTTCAAATAATCGTTCAATTCCAAATTTTGGCCTCTATAATTGTCGGGAGATGTTCAAATTCCAAATTTTTGAGGCCAAAATTTGGATTTGGACGATTATTTGAAAAAAAAATTTGAATTTGAATGTTTCCCGCCTATTTTAAGTGGTCAAATTTTGGGCATTTCCCCCCAAAAAGTGAGACCAAACCAAACCAAACCAAGCCAAACATTGTCCAAGCACACCCTAAAATTACACTCTGGAATTTGTCAAAGAAAGCCTTCGGATCAACTGTAGCTTTCAAATATTAAGGACATCACCAATTGAATTTCTTGATTAATTATTTAGGTTAGTTCTATTTTTGTACACAAATATCAACAGAAATATTAGTTAAATATTTTCTAGTTAACTATCTTTTGCAGCTACCCTGGTTACTGGTTAGGTATATTTTGGGTGTATTTAGATTGGGTCTGGTTTAGATTTGATTTTGTTTGAAACTCAAACTGAATTTTAAAGCGCCTTTGGATTGAGTCTGGAAACGATCTATAATCAAGTTTCAATTTGAAACTAATTTGAGGCCGAGACCAGAATCTCAATCTGAGACTCAATCCAGGTAGACCCTTTGTAGTGCATTTAGATGGTATTACGTTCCAACCCAACAATCCATAAAATTAGTATGTGAATTGTTTATGTCAAAGTTAAATCACGTGTTCAATCTTTACTTATAACGTCGTGTTAAGAGAGTTTTAGACCAAAATTCCTTTCATCGAGTAAGGGTCAGGTTCTGTAAACACAATTAAGATTGAATTCCAATTAGTCTCACTGATAATAATAATAATAATAATAATAATAATAATAAGTATAGTGTTTTGGAACCAAAATTAATATTTCATATTTGAGAGTCATATTAACTCAAAACAAGATATTCAAACCCAAACGCGATCTCAAGTAAATCAACTTTTACCAAATCAAAACAATCTATTCAAAACCAAACGCGATCTAATCCACGAATAGTTTCATAATTTCTTGTCAAGGAGGTCGTACCCCAGTGGGGGCAAGCCTTTATCCGTGATCAAGAGGTTCCGGATTCAACACTCTCCACCTCTACGTGGGGCAATAAAAATTTTCCTCATCTGGTGAGGGAGAATTTAAGGTTGCTGACCAAAAAAAAAAAAGTTTCATAATTGCTTTTATTTATATTTATATATATAATTAGACTACTTGTTGCAATTTCTTTTTAAGCAAATAATTATACTAAATACATAGGGCCTATATATCTTGGGTGATTAAAGGATGGTTTATCGTTACAACTAATTACTCATGACAGGAAAATGACAAGTCAAGAGTCTATGAAACTCGGATTTTTCTTGTTATAAATATTTTTATTTTTATATTTTCCAATTATTGATTTCGTACAAATTTCTGAATTTAAAATTCTACCAAAGACCGGAAAATGACAAGATTAAATCACATTTTCTTTACTTAATTAGAAATAGTCTTGGAAGTTTTTCTTAAGTATCAAACTTTTCTCACAACTGATAATAGAGTGATTAAGTTCTTGTTATATATGAACTCAAATGCTACCTGGCTAGTAGTAGTAAAGGACAAATTTAGCCACATAATTAGCCACATAATGATGTAAAAAAATGAAGGGGTTATACCAAAAAAAAAAAACCATTTTACTAAGAAAGGAAATTAAAAACGGACGTTGGTCTAGCACAATTAGTCAAAAGATATCTCTAGATGGGGAGAATTGCTCAAGCCTTATAAGGAGAAAATATGCATACAAACTAGTCGATGTGAGATCTTTAACACACCCCTCACGGCCAGGGAGTATTGGTCAAGCCGTATAAAAAGCAAATATGCACACAAATTAGTCGATGTGAGATCTTTAACTACGCCCTCACAACTAGTGATGATTGCTCAAGCCTTATAAGGAGCAAATATGCACACAAACTAGTCGATGTGAGATCTTTAACACACCCCTCACGGCCAGGGAGTATTGCTCAAGCCGTATAAGGAGCAAATATGCACACAAACTAGTCGATGTGAGATCTTTAACACACCCCTCATGGCCAGGGCTGGACATATCTGTATCGTGAACAATAATATGGCTCAATATCGAATTAGGTGGCTCTGATACCATGTTAAAAATATATTTTAACCTAACGCAATCCCTCAAAAGTACCTCTAGAGGGGGAGGGTTGCTCAAGCCTTATAAAGAGATAATATGCACAAACTAGTAGATGTGAGATTTTTAACAGTTTGCAAAGTAGTGACACATAAATACAATAAAGCTTATTTCTCGAGCTTTATCTTTAATCTTTTTCATCTATAAATCAACTCCCACTTATTGAACTATTTAATCTACCACGGTTGTAAATAATTAAAATTCAAATTAAATTAAAATTATTGACTCGGACCATAGTGTCGGTGACAAATAGGCAGGCAAAAGAATTGCAAAAATAAACAAAATGAAAAGAAAAAGAAAAATCAAGGTGAAAAGGAAAGGGGAAAAATGTAGGCCAAAGATTTCAAAGTATGCTTCTTGGAACTGTCGGCAGCATATATAATTTATAAGTAGTTCCAAGAAGAATATTTCTTCTAATTTTGTTTTACTTTGCTCCACTAATTGCATTATCAACACATTTTTCAAATATCTTTAATAAAGAGTATAATTGTATTAATTATAATCTGTGTTTAATTTAGTTTAAAACTTATATCGAAATCAAAATTCTCGTTCTTTTGAGTTTAGGAATGAAACTTTAAGCATTATTTTATCTACAACCTAATTTAGATTTAAAACTAGTTTTAGACAGATAAAAAGTCTCATACTACACACAATCTAATCAGACCCAAAATTTATTGGAAATAAACCAAAATAAAATTCATTTTCGTATTGATGTAACTCCCTCTACTACTTTATTGTATGGTTTCAACCAAATTAAATGCAACAATCATAAGATACAAATTATTGAGTCTGTGATAATAAGAACAGAAAATACTAAAATCACAAAAATTGACCGCTAATGTTATCAAAGAATCCAAATATATTTTTTTTCAAGAAATAATTGTTGAAGGATTGT
Organism: Vinca minor; assembly: GCA_026122235.1. Classification (NCBI taxonomy): domain Eukaryota; kingdom Viridiplantae; phylum Streptophyta; class Magnoliopsida; order Gentianales; family Apocynaceae; genus Vinca; species Vinca minor. The sequence goes on from JAOCZM010000081.1 coordinate 1,575,451, forward strand.
AATGAATTATTAAATGAGAATATCGTTGAAAGATCAATTTTGGCTATTAATTTGTTTGGTCGTGATCACCTACCCAAAATAACTAAGCGTGTCAAAAAGTAGGTTTTGAGGATGATATTTCATTATCAATTCTTGATTATAATCACACGCAAAGTTACAGCTTCCATCTAAAATAAAACGCTAACTAATTTCTTTTTTTAAAAAAATGAATAATAAAGTAACTAAATTATTAATTTCCTTTCAAATAAAAACTACGACATTAATTTTAGACGAAAAGAATAATAAAACAAAATATTCTAACATTTCTCAATAGATAATATTTCTAATCCATTTAATCGATCTTGCGACATGATCTTAAATATGAATTAATCAACTTTAATTTTAAAAAACTTATTTCAGCAGTAATAAGAGTTACATGTATTGTCAAATAATGAATCTTCTTTAATGATCATAATTAATAATTGCCAATGAATATTCTTATTTTATCTCCAAAGAAAATTGTTTCACTTTATATTTTAATTAATAGACTAACTTTTTTTTGTTTGTTGAAAACTAATTATAATTAACAAGCATTCAATCTACACTATCAAACTTATAACTAATTTATTTATTTATTTATTTCTAAAGAACTTTTTTAGGGTTTTCTTACTTCGCGTATTTCTTTAAAAAAAAATGGAGGGTCTTCTTGAACCATAAAACCTTAAATAACCGCCTTGGTTTTCATGCTCTAACTACGGCCCTGATGAGTTCTTTTTACCATTTTCAGTTTAAAATTTCATAAAAGTAAATTATTTAAACGAACTGGGAAAATAAAGAAAGAAATAAACATTGCACGTCCAACCACAGCCACTACAAGAAAAAAAAACAAGAAGGATGAAACTAAGTCTGAAACTTTTTTTTAATTTTATTTATTGGGAGAGTGACCTATCTATTATAAGAATTGGAGATTTAAGAAGCGGGGAGGGATTTGAACTCATGGCATCTACGTCATGAGATCTCCACCTTAAACACTAGACTAATGCCTCATTGGCAATTAAGTCTGAAACTTGACTACTAATAATCTACTTATTGGGCAACAACAAAATTTACACCTAATATCAACATATTAAGTCAATGTAACTAAATTATACTCATTTATTATTATATAAGTTGCTAGTAATATAAATTTTTAATGTTACTAACGACTTATATTATAAATTAAAAACTCATAATTATAGTGCAGAAAACTATTTTTTCAATACATAACACATTTTAGACATGTATTATATTCTTTTAAATATGTATTAAATCTCATGCAAAAGGTATTATCTCATTACAAACACTTGTCCTAAGGTTGCACCAGATATTCTCTCGTTATAAACACTTGTCCTTAGGCATGTAACATCTGTCTTACGTAACATGCGTTTAAAAATAACAACATGTGACCCTCGGGAAAAAAAATCTTGGACCGTTAAAAAAAAATTATCCAACGACACAGAACAGTCAAAAGTATTCCTTATATACTGAAAAAAAAAACGTATTATACATCATAGCTGTACTCAAAATAAAATGAATCAAAACCATCTTTGAATTATGCTCAACATACAAAGGTACTCTTGAATCATGAAAAACGAAAATTCATAAAAATCCAAGAATGTTCAAAGCCTTTAAATATGAAAATAGAGCAACATTAATTGAACTATCTCCGTGCTTGTTATTCCCAATTAAGTAGTACTCCCTCCATTCCCAATTAATTATCGTTTAGGAGATGTATATGTATCCAAATTAATTATCGTTTAACGTTATTTTATTAATTGTTAACAATTTATTCCAATTATACCCTCGACATTTCTTTTATTTGCTGCCTCTTCCATCCCTATTTTTTCCTTTCTTTTCTTATGTTATAGAAGTGAGAGAGGGGTAATATTGAAACTTTCGATAAAAAATGACAAGTTCTTTAATTTTATAAAATTGTCTAAAGAGTCTTATATTTAGGAACGGAGGGAGTAACAAAATTCAGTCCATCTCATATGCGGAATAGGTTTTTTTCAGTTTGCGAATTTTTTTTTGCCTTGAAAACAAGAGTTTTTTGCTTAAAAAAGGAGTTCGGCGAACAAGTTTTTTTTTAAATCAATCTCAACCGTCAAAATTTTAATAAAATGTATGAGAATCTGTTCCGCACATACGAAACATTTCCCGTTTCGAATTGGAGCCGTGGTGAAAAAAAATTTACCCGCCCCTTTTCATAATTCCCGCGTTATTTTCGACTTTAAAAAGTCCAAAAATTTAAAATACATAAAAAAAAAAAAAAATAAATAAATAAAAAAGGATGCAAAAGGATGATACTTGCATACGTACAACAAAAAGTATGAGCAAATTGCGTGACAGCACATGAAAGCGACAGACCAGCAAAGCATAGCTCGAGTTTAGTGAACTGTCTGAAGCCGCCCCCCTCCCCCAACGAAACGTTCCACGTGGATCCTTTCCAACCATTGGATCAAACCAAACGGTTTCTGTCGGTGATGGCCCATGTAGCAACTTATATTATTCGGGCACATCTAACGGTGATCGGATCTTGGTGCCGGGTCAACAACCACTCTTGGGTCCCACGGCGGAAAACACTTCTTCGGTTTAGTTTTTGGTTCCGTCTACCCACCGACGAAATGCCAGCTAGATCTCTCTCATTTCTTCTTTTGCGGGACCTACTCAAATCCTCCCCTCGTGCTTGTTTGTTGCTGATGGGGTCCCGTTTGATGACGTGGATGTACCTTTTTGAATACGTGGGCCCGAGAAATGTCGTAATTATTTATCCTTTTAAGGTCGAATCTTCATGTAAAAGTGTTCTTTTTGTTTTAATCACAGTCGCTAAATTCTATGATTAGGTAACTTAAAAGAAAAGAAAACTACTCGGGCCCACGTGTTAAAAGGATAAATATATTTTTTTGATGAATATGTTAAAAGGATAAATATGAAACAAGCTATTTGGATTGCGTTTTACGTAATATGTAAATTCTGTCTTTTCTTATTCAGCAAAAAAAAAAAAAAAAAAATCTGTCTTTTCTTAAAATTTCATAAGGAGATGGGCATATGTCATGGGAAAGTCTGGCATGGAGCGGCCCTTGTGGGTACCGTCCCCCACACTCCTCTCAGATAAAATTAGACAGGATCCACCTGCAGGGTAGGTCCAGCAGGCCTCATGTCTCACAGGTACCCATAAGGTCCGTCCCATAGGAAAGTTTTCCATATGTCATATGTGGATATCAAATATGAAACAAGCTATTTTGATAAAGATACTACCAATTATCTGTTAAATTTCATTTGTTTTCAGAAGGAACCACAATTGCTATTTAAAGATATACATAATACCCGGTTTAGTTATGGCGTTGACACTAATTTTTATCATACTCACACCATGCTGATATATCTAGATTCCTCAGATCGGTAAATCAAATAGTGAAAATTAGATGTTCAAGAACAACTATTCATGTACAACTATTTATAAATAGTTTTATCACGAAGAATCAAACACCTGATAACGAGATCTGTCAATATGATACTGACAAAAAAAGAATTCTGAAAATAACCACATTGATAAATATCATCTCGTAAAATAATTATAAGTAAATCAATCAGAAAAATAATTAACCGCACTAGACAAGTCATGAATGACATGTTCATCTCTTGATAGAGATTTAAATCTTAATTCAATGTAAATAGTTCCACTTATCTACCAACTGAACCAAGCCCTTTTAAGATATTCTACAATATAGATTACTCTATTAAAGATCTCATATAACCAACAAATTTTATTAGCAAGTGATATATCTTGGTTGAGATGCATTCTCTCTTTCATAATAAATATCATTTTAACTTCTCCTATCTTTTTTTTAAAGTGTTTTTTTTCAACTTATAAAAATGTTTTACCTAGAGAGAAAATAAAAATGTTGCTATTTGAAATAAAATAAATTATTTAAGGGTGTAACAATAAAAATATATTTGATCTCCACTTTTTATACTCTATGCTAAACTACCTACAACTAGGGATGGCAATGGGGCGGATCAGGGCGGGTATCTCAATACCCAACTCCGCCCCGTGATCTGCCACGGATCAAGAAATCTCGCCCGCGCCCCGCCCAACCCTACTTTTTTTTATAAAAAAATCATTAATGTTATCATAAAAAATATAGCCTCCAACAAGTATAATTAGTATATTTTATCCGAAATCAATCCTCAAACAAGTACAATTAGTATATTGAAATGAAAATTAAACATGATTAGGTATAATAATATAATATGGATGAGGCAAAATGGGGCGGGGCGGGTCTCACACAAAATACAGCCCCGATCTGTCATGTTTGCGGGGCGGGTTTAAACTGTCCCATTCTCTTCACGGGGTAATGTTGGAGTAGAGCCGATCGACGGATCACGAGTCAAATTGTCATTCCTACCTACAACGACTTCTATAATGAAACGGAAAGACTATAGAACAACTGGCAAATTCAAGAGAAAGTAAAATGATGAATTTCAACTGTAAAGTTCAAATGATTTATGTGATGATAGAGTGACTTCTACGGTTTATTCTAGTATACTTATTTTACTTTTTAGTCCTTCTGTAATAATTTTTATTTTTATTTTTTAGGAATAATATTTGGATTTTTTTTTTTACTTTGCAGAAAAGTGTAGAAGTAGAACATGTCCACGTGCCCTATTATTAGTCCATCATTAATTAATTTAATTTGGATTAGTTAACACTAAAGTTTTGATTAGTGGGACTTCATGTGGAAGACGAGGGTAATTAAATGACATTTATTTTGAAGGGAAGTTGTACGGATCCAATTGATGAAGGACACGTGTTTTATATATAAACTGGAAGACTCAATAATCATGGATCGTCTAAATTTTTGATTAGTTAATCATGATACCCAACGAAGTTACCGACCGTGAAGCATTCAATGTTCCGATTTCTGTTTTAGTTTATTCAAAATTAGTTGTCATTTTCTTTATTGTAACTATTTATATTTAATTTTTCGATTTTTGTTTTTAACCTTCAATCACTCATTTAATACTTAACAGTATCGAATACAAATCAAGGAGTGATTATTTGGTGAAAAGTATTAATGAATGATTTTTTATACTTTTATTTATACTAGGTTATAGACCCCATGCGTTGTACGGGAACATTTTCTAATTGTTATTCGAAATAATACTATTTTTAGTCACAATAAAATAAGAGTTCTTTTTGTTGAATAAGAAATATGAATTTTTATCATAAAACAAATAGTATATATGACAGAAGATTAATATAGAAAATTAATGAAATTTTAATTTCAAGACAATATGCATGATCCTTTTTATTTTAATGAATTGATAAAATCTTTCACATTATAAAATCATTTATTCTTCTGTTTTCCTTTTAAATGCATATTCTTAGTTTAAGAAATTTGTCTATATCTCTCCATTTTTTCTACCTTTTCCTATTTTGCAATTGGAGGCATTTATTTGGGAAGGATTTTTAGTGGACTAAAACAAAACAAAACAAAAGTCGTATTGTTAAATTAGAAAAAATATAAAAACACGTTCATTTACCAGAATAATACATACAATTACAACACATGACTCATGTCAAAGGATTCCGAGAAATTATCAACATTATTTTCATGTGTACATTAGAAAGGTATGATCAATCCACTCAATTCTTATAAACAAATAGAAATTCAGTATATAAATTCTACCTTCTTCTCATCCTAGATAATTGGACCAAATATTTGGAGCCTTTGAGAAGCTTTCTCATGCGTTAATATGCTTTTTTATGCAATTTATTTGTTCCAAAACTTCCGTGAATCCACGACACTCTGACGAAGTCCTCAAATATGATCTAAGATAAAAAAAAATCATTAATTTTGTATACGCATAAATTTATTGAGCAAAAATCAAAAAGTAAATCTATTGATACTTAGTGCGGAAATCTTGAAATACTCTTGTAATAGTAGATTGAATAATAGTAAGGGAGGGAGGGAGGAGGAGGGGGGAATCCAAAGCTCCTACATTCAAAACATCAATGAGTAAATACGGTCTACAATTTTAAAAACATCCACTCTAAGTTTTTTTGTTAGATTATATAATCCTATTTTTTATGTAATGATATTAGTAATAATAAATTAATAATTTAATAGCATTAAAGAAGATGAAGTGTTGGTTATAAATTTTGTACATTTCAATTTATTTATCATCAATACATATACCATGTAGTATAATTATATTCTTTATTTATTGGTGGAGATTTTAATAGACTCAAAACTACTCTTCAATTTTTAATCTCCATAGATGTAATTAATAATATGTACTTTTAATATGGATTTACAATGTTATTTATAATTAATGAATCTACTTAGAAAACTGATAAAAGAGATACATTAGTGAATATAATTATTATAGACACATGTATATTTTGATATAATTATTCGTGTTATCAGTTGTTAAAAAAAGTTATAATAAATTACTTTGACTAAGTATTTATTCTGAGATTTAATTGCCTTCTCTTTTGACTCTTTAAATTCCAAGCCTTTTAAAACTTTTTATTATTATCGTTTGATTTGCATAAATTCCTGCTTGTACATTTTTATTTTTGTGCTTGATGGTTAAGGTGGAAAAAACTATTGAACTTCCTTTGCGCAGTATCTTGAATTTTTTTTTAATGAAATGACAATATATTGAGATTTGCATCACGACTTTGATAATCTATTAATATTGTAGAAAGCTCTACAACTAATATTTGTCGGATTCAGCTTTAAACTACACTACTTTTAGTTTATTGTTTTAGCTATTATTCATTTTGTTGTTAGTTATTATTAGTTATATAATAGAAGTTTCTTCTATGTAAATGAGTACCTATATATAGTTGTAAAGATTAATACTAATTATTACAATATTAATTAAAAACTTTAATATTCACGTATTTAGCACACTTAATAGATTTATAACTTATTTACTATGAAATTCAACTAATGTATTCTACTTATTTATCATACATGGAAGTTTCTAATTGGTCCACATCCCACAAAATGCCACATGTCAAATCATGAAGCTTCTACCTCAACTTGGACTAACTTTCATTAATATAACTAATGAATTAAATAAATATAATTACTATAATAAAAGTTACAAAACTCTTCTACTTCATTCATTAATATAACAATTGAAAACTATTGAACTTCTTGATTTAAAAAAATAATTAAACTTTTTTATTTAAAAAACTCATTCAACTTTTTCATTTAAAAAGAAGCAACAATAAATAAATATAATACTATAATAAAAGTTACAAAACTCTTATACTTCATTCATTAATATAACTAATGAACTAAAAATTACTATAATAAAAGTTACAAAACTCTTCTACTTCATTCATTAATATAACTAATAAAGTTTATAAATATGTAATTGTAGCCATTAGCTATAGAAATCTTAACTTTATAAATATGTAGTTATAGCCTTTAGCAATAGATTACAAACATTATAAATAATTATAATTCAAACTTTTGCAATTCCATATAACATTAATGCATGAGTTATAATTTATAATAACTCTATTAGAATTTCCTTGAATGAATGAGAACTCCAAAAGTTACTTGAAACATCAGAACTAACAATAGTTAAAGTTTTTCCAATTCCAATTAAAATTAATACATGCCTTTTAAAATTCACTTACATGAATAAGAACTCCAAAAGTCACTTGAAACATCATAATTCATTATAGTTCAAACTTTTTCAATTCCAATTAACATTAATACATGAGTTATATCATTAGTTGTATGTTATAATTAATACTCATTTATAGTTTGTGTGTGTATATATAGAGCTAAAATTTCTTATTTCATATTTTATCTCAATAGCAATTTAAGACTTTAGATTAAGTTATTAGCTAATGAAGCACAACATCTTTTGCATTTTAGAGAGCTTACATTGCCACATGTAAGTTTTTTATTGGGCCACATCTCACTATGCCACATGTCACTCCCTCAAACTTCTACCTCAACTTGCCCTAACTTTATATATTATAGATTTTATAATCGAAATCATCAAAACCTAAATACCAGCATTTATCAATTGTGACGTATGAAATAATAAAAACTTAAAAAAAATACTCCATCCATCCCAAATTGAATGTCCGCATTTGACTTTCATCATAATTAAAGAGCCCACTAAGAGTGAGTTATCATAATATCATTATTCATTGATACTAATGGTGAGACCCATAAGTTAGTGGAGTTTGCGCCCCTTGGATATAAGAGGAAAGTTATTGGATTTAAGAGAGAAAGTATATTCATTTTAAAATGGAAATTCATTTTGGGACAAATAAAAATAAAAATTGGATATTCATATTGAGACAAAGTAAAATATAGAAATAGGACATTCAATTTTGGACGGGGTGAGTAGATAATGGCTCCAACGTTTTCTTGAAGGAAGATTTTAGTCTCTGGCTTTTCTGATTGAATTTAAAATTTAAGCTCCGTTGTCATATTCTCAAACATTAATTTAAAAACTTGTAATTAAAGATTTTTAAGCCCGGATGGGCTGTTGCCCCATAAGGGGAGAAGAGAGCACCTCACAAGAGGAGAAGAAAGCCCTAGAAAGGAAGACAATTAAATGTTGGGTCTTAAAGGTTTTTTTATTTTAGGGACTTAGGGTTTCAATTTCAATTAACTTTAGGGACTTAGGGTTCTAAATTTTGATGAATGTTGGGCCTTAAGGGTTTTTAGTTTTAGGGACTTGGGGTTTCAATTTCAATTAACTTTAGAGACTTAGGGTTCTAAATTTTGATGAATGTTGGGCCTTAATGGTTTTTTATTTTAGGGACTTAGGGTTTCAATTTCAATTAACTTTAGGGACTTAGGGTTCTAAATTTTGATGAAATATTTATGTTAAATATTTGTATTTCAAAAATAAGCATTTGTGACAGTTTGCAAATGGATCGTCGCAAATAGTGAACTTTTTGTGGCGGTTTTGGGGCCACCGCAAATGATACAACCATTCACGACAATTATACTCCCTCCATTCCTAATTATAAGACTCTTTAGATAATTTGATAAAATTAAGGAAGTTGTCATTTTCATCTAAACTTCCAATATTACCCCACATTTCCTCTCTCTCACTAATACATCATAAAGAAAAGAAAGGAAAATGTTGAGGGTATAATTGAAATAAATTGTTGACAACTAATAAAAGAAGCTTAAACGACAATTAATTTGGATACCTAGATATCTCCTAAACGACAATTAATAGGGAATGGAGGGAGTATTCCAAAACAACTACCACGAATAGTGGATCATTATTCAAATAGTTGAGGTCCCCAAGTCTCCGTAGAGGACTATTTGTGACAGTTTCTGGAAAACCGCCGCTAATACCTACTCCCTCTATTCTCATTTAATTATCGTTAGGAGATGTATAAGTATCCTTATTAATTGTCATTTAAGGTTCTTTTATTAGTTGTCAATTATTCCAATTATACCCTCGATATTTCTTTTATTTGCCGCATCTACCATCCCTATTTTTTCCTTTCTTTTCTTATGATATAGAAGTGAGAGAGAGGGTAATATTGAAACTTTCGATGAAAATGATAATTTCCTTAATTTTTTTAAAATTGTCTAAAGAGTCTTATATTTAGGAATGGAGGGAGTCATATTTTGCGCCACAAATAGTTTAATTATATTTGGCGGACAGCCATAAGTAAAATTTATTTTATTTGCGACGGTTTTTGAGCTGCCGCAAAAAAGCGCCGTATATTCTCAAGTGCCCCACATATTTTTTTCAGAGGAGAGGAAATCCAAACTGTAAATTCCAAAATAATTTCATATTTTGGAATATTTATTGAGTCCAGTTGGTAGTCTTAACGTCCATGTTCATTAATCATCACCTGGCTGTCAATCAAGTGGCATAGCAATTTGAGATTAATTTATGTTTTAAAACAAAAAATCATGCTCAAATTTCATACATGGTCCCCCCCACCAAGTCTTTGTTTCTCTTTTAATATTAATATTTCAAGAATGAAAGTGGCGGTAGTGGTGAAAGTGATTAAAAAAACGCTAGTCAGTTTGTTAGAAGAATTTTACCGTGTAATATATTGATTTTAAGTTTATTTAATTTCTTATAGAGCAAATAGATATTTTTGTCAAAAAAAAAAAAAAAACAAAGTAGTTTAGTGTAATATTTCTGTCATAAATAGTTTTTCGGTGCATTTTCTACCACAAAAATAATTTTGTGTAGTTTTTCGGTGTCTTTTCTTCCACAAAAGAAATTTTGCGTGCTATAAGTGCCACAATACGACTTATACAATTTAGACTCGACGTGACTCAACCATTAACCTGACAGTTTATTCTCCACTGTATTCTAATTCAGATGTTCAATTGGCAAATCGTCCAATTCTAAACAATTCCCTCCAATCCGACCTGACTCGACCATTAACCTGATAGATTTTTCTCCGTTGCATTCTAATTCAGGGGTACAATTGGAAAATAGTCGAATTCTAAACAATTTCATCCAACCCGACCATTAACCCGACATACAGATACCAGAAAATATCGACCTCGGCCTCTACCCAACCATTAACCTGATATTTGTGACAGAAATGCATAAAAAACTATTTGTGGAAAAAATAACACACAAAATTACTTTTGTGGCAGAAAAGGCACCGAAAAATTATTTGTGGTAGAAATAGTATCTAAAATTACTTTTGTGGTAGAAAATGTACTGAGAAATTATTTGTGGTAGAAAAAGTATATGAAATTACTTTTGTGACAGAAATAACTATTTGCTCTTTCTTATATTTGTTTTATTAAGTTTTTTGTATACTGTAGTCACCAAGGCAGTCAAACTCGCGATCCTACGTGGGATCGGAAGGGCATATGAGGATCGTAACTCGGATCGTCGATCCTACCTAATTTAAAAAATTATTTGAAAATATATATGTTCTCTTAGAAAAACATTTCAATCACAAAATTTAAAGTGTCTTAAAGGAAAAAAAGATAATCAAATACTCAAAGCAAATCATTCAAGTTATTAATATCATGTACTAAAATTAAACATGTTTATTAAATTTAATATGAAGTTAACAAAATTAAATAAAGGCAATGCAAAAAGATTTTGTAAAATTAGCAATAACAAGAAGTGAGATATAATTTGAAAGCAAAGAATTTACCTGTTATTGAAACATGATTCAAATGGCGAAACTTCATTTTTAATGACTAAGTATTCAGCAAAAAAGTCAATCGGAGTTAATTTAATTGCTAAAATGTGCTTAATTTTTATTTTTAATTAAGATTCAAATATCTCCTGAGATATATAAATTTGTATACATCTTAAAGTATCAGTTCTGAGGATAAGAAATGATAAAAAAAAATATAAAGTGTTTCAGCAAAAAAAAAATAAAATAAAATTTAGGGAATAGTAGACTCGTAGGATCGTAGGATCGTAACGATCCTACGATTCTACACCGATCCTACTCCGATACTACAAGATTTCCAATCCTACGTAGGATCTAACTCGGAACACCCCTCAAAACTCGTAGGATCGTACGATCCTACTAGTCAACTCGCGAGTTTGACTGCTATGGTAGTCACTACTTGAAAGTGCAGACAGATGACTTATATATTTTAAAAGAAGTTTGAACTCTAATTAACAGTTTGAGATTACACATATCTTACTAGTTATAGAAACTCACATTGACTTCCTTTGTTATGTTCATGATGTAAAAACTTATTTCCTAAATCATGTATCGTATTACCTTCCCCCATAATAAGATCAACTTGCAATATGGAATTGGATGGCTAAAACATGACTAATTAAATAATTTATCTCGTAAAGCCACTCTTTTTTTCTTCTATCAAATTGCTGTGTTAATTAACATGAACATACATGTCAAAAGTAGAAAATTGTGAAAGTGGTTAGAACATGTTCTCATTCTTTGTGGTTAGATCTTTAATTGTGCTGATATAAACTGTATTAAATTACCAAAAATAATTTCTTCTTCTTCTTTTTTTCTTTTTTTTTGCAGTGACACGGAAGATAACTTTTTTTCCCCCAGAAACATGAAGACAAAGTTGGATCCACCTAAAATTGAATAAATCATGAGAATAGATGACTTTGTGATAATTTAAATTCCATTATATTTAAGATTTTTCCTTTCAATTATTTTTGGATTATTTTAATGCAATAGTTTGTCATAAGAGTTAATAGTTATTTTGGTCACTAAATTATTTACGCTTTGCGATTTTTATTAGTCAATTATTTTTTTGACTAAATATATCATCATAGTATTTATATTTGGCTAAAACTAAATTGACAAAACCTTTCGCGGTGGTTTCCGGCCCAGTTAGACATGTGCCGAGAATGTGACTGAAAATAGAGGGGTAGAAAACTAAGATCACTCTAAACTCACTTAATCCATGTTACTGATCGAATTTTGACCTACGATTAAGTTATGGGTTAAGAGGGAGTTAAACAAGTTTAGAGTGATTTTACATTTCTACCCCTGTATTTTCAGTAACATGCTCGACACATGTCTAACTTGGCCGGAAACCAAAAAATGGTAACAGTTTATTTGTAGCCAAGCACAAATACCGAGATTATATATTTAGCTAAAAAAATAATTAAGTGACAAAGACTCTAAAAAAATTTAGTGATCAAATTAACTATTAACTCTTTATAATAATTGATTTTCATGTGGTGCATGCAAGGACAGAGATCGATGTAAGCGACTTAGTTCAGTTAAAAAAAGCATTTTTACCTAATGAATATTTATACATATTAATTTTCTTTAAGAATCGATCCACATAGCTAACTCGAAAAGGAAAAGAAAAAGCCTTTTGAGAATATTTTGGACGGTCTCGTTTAAAATATTATTTTGAGTGTTTACATTTTAACCCACACACGAAAACAAAATATATATATATATATATATATATATATATATATATATATATATATATATATATATATATATGAAAATGCTTTCTACTAGTAATTTTGGGGATAGAAACCCCTAAATCTCCCAAATTGAGGGTGTTAAACGACTATCTTACCCTCCTCCCTGCTAGTATAAGGGATTCACCCTAACTATAAGAGCAAAAGGTCCAAGACACTATTTTTAGTCAATCTTTTAGCCCAATAATTCTAATGAACTTTAAGAAGGTCTCTATATATATATATATATATATATATATATATATCAATTTGTTAGAAATATTTTTTTCCAGTTATGATATATTTAAGTTCAATTCACCTTTAACTTTCTTTTATTTTTAAAGAAAAATAATATTTTGAAAATTTTAATTTTTATACAAAAAATTGTGATCTAGCTGTTAGTTTCATCACTGTACCTCAATAATCAAGAAGTGATTATCTTTGCCAAGATATCACATCCAACTAACATATAGAAGGTGAAATGGAAGATCAAAGATCAATCAAATAATATGACAAATATATAAGCCAACAAGTAAAGAATATTATAACAATATTCGTAGGTACTCCCTCCATTTCATAATATAAGTTTTTTTAAGATATGTAGTAAAAACTATAAAAGTAAAATATAAGGTATTTTAAAATAAAAATATTAATATTACTCTTTTAAATAGAATCAGTGATATTTTGTTTTTTTAATTTTTGTTACACATGTTCTAAACGCCTAAACGCCTTATATTATGGAATGAAGGTAATATCTTATTTTAATGTTCTTTGTCACATTCTTTGAGATAGACCATATACACAATTAATAAATAGATTTAACTAAAAAAAGAAATTAATAAATAGGCAGGCTACCTGTATAAGAAGCATCCAAAAGGGTCCACTTCTTCTTTCATTGTTCATTGAGTGCATGTGGTTTCAATCTTCTCTACACATGCTTTGGTTCCCAAATATCTTACTTTTTTTTTTCTCGTGTATTTCTCTTTTATTTCTTACAAAGATTCTCATTTACATTAAAATGCTTGGACTCCACTTATTTTACTCATTTTTATTTTTATTTTATTTTTTTTGTGAAAAAAAGTTTGGGTGAGTTCGACTCCGGTCACCACCAACTCATTTTTTATCTTTAAATGCAAGTATTTTACATTCGAGTACATGTGGGGTCCAAATTGAAAATTTTATAATTATAAATTTCTTATTTCGATTATTTGCTTTGTAGAATTTTAGGTAAAAGAGGCTGGCTATTTTGTATTAGAAATTGACATAACTTTCATGCATATCATTTTTTCAGTTTTTTTAACTCATAATATCTATTTGAAAGTGCGTATAAAACATCAAAATTATACATTGATTGAAAGTAAAAGATTACACATTGGGTAAACTTTGATTAATAATCTAAGATTGTTTGGACATAATTTTACATGAATGACTCGCGAATGTCATTTTTATACTCTTACAGCCATTTTAAAATGATGCACTAGTCAATATAATTGTGCATTTATTGACTAATTTACCCTTACATTATTTTCTCCATATATTCATTTTTGTCAAAATGTGTAATTTTCATGCAACTCTTCATTAATTTATTTGTTCTTTTGGAGTATTAATTAGGGGTACTTTAGTCATCTTGATTAGTATCTTAATTTGTGTGAAAACTCCTAAAAAGATTTATATTTTGAATCGGAGGGAGTATCTATATATATTTATATTACAGAGCCTGTTTTCAGTTTCAGTCAATCACATTCTTCTAAATACTACGTATAATTTCCATGAATTTTGGTTCAATTAATTATTTTATAAAATTTTGATTGGTTGGTTAAATTTTACTTTGGTTGTAAACTCTTGATTGGCTTATAAGAGTATCCCACATTGAAAAGTTACATTGTTTTTTGAGTTTGACAATACTATAAAAGAGAGTACTTTGACACGTTTTGAGTGAGAAATTGGGCTGACATTTCAACCCATCAAATTAGGGACGTCCACTTATTTGCTTCTTATATTTTTTATTTATATAAACATAAATAGTTAAAGTTTTAACAAATAACGGCTAATTCAGATGACCGGGTCCTCTCAATTCCGATTGAAGCAGATTAAAACTACTTCAAAATTCTGTTAACCGTAAATTTTGGCAAACAAGTCTATGTTCATTAGCACTCTCTTTCATTGTAGAGGTGTTGGAGGGGATAATAAAAGACCCAGATTTTCACTCTGTTGTATGAACTAAGCAATGTGTAGACAAAATAAATAATGTGTTGTTTTATTGAATGCGCCATTTTCAATCATAAAATGCAAAATAAAATATTTTTTTGATAGATTTCTGATTTTTTTCATTATATTAATAGATTAAACGAAAACTGAGTAATATTAACTAAGCAAATGCACTTAGAGTTCTACATATTGATAATTAAAAGGTTAAAAGATAATAATCAAACTTATAGTCAAAAAAATTCTTTTTGCTATCATTACAAAAAATCTTTTTCCTTGCATATGCAATTTAAAAAAAATAATGTATGTCCCGTGCATAGCACGGTTTTTTTTCTAAGTATATATATATTACAAGTATGTAATGCGAATAAAAATGAGAAGAAAATCAATATGATTATATAAATCAAATGAATATATCGTGTAATCTAAATAACGGGAAAAAATAGCCTATAAAACAACATAAATACAATTGTTTGTGAAATGGAATAGAAAAGAGAAGTCAACATAATCCTTGAATTTAAGAAGTCTCACTCTATACAAAGGAAAAATGGCATTCAATATGGTTCCAAAAAAGGTCAATATGGTTCTAAAAATACAGTGAAAATACTCGCATTCAATAACTGGAAAAAATAAATAGTTTACCTGTAAAATAAAATAAATACAAATTATTATTTTAATAAAATAGTCAGGAAAAAGTCAATGCGATAGAATTTTAAGGAAAGTCTCACTTCATACAAAGTAAAAATTCAACTCTCCAATAAAATTTAATATATTAAAGAGGATGCTCTGTAAAATAAATTTATCCTTTACCTCAAAACAAATATAAATAAAAAGATCCTCAGGAAAACAAAATAAATTATACATACGCGGTAGATAATATTTTATTACATATGCTTACCCCAAAATAATTACAAAATTTATTATTTATACATCTTAGTATAAACTTTAATACCTCAAAACCTACTCATCTACATTGTTCACAAAATTATACAAACCATATTTATTGGCCAAGAAAGGTAAAATAACTATTTGATAATAATATAAGTATAAAAGGGTATAAAAGGAGTAAAGACTATTATGAGTAACTTATTGAGACTACTTCTACTAAGAGTGTTATTTTTCTCAATCTTTTTGTATCATTCGTATGCTCACGGCTCCTATGCGGAGCGGCCAAATGTCCCGCCGGGACATCATCGCAGACGTCGGATGAGATTTTTTAACGGTTCAGATTTGGAGAGAGGAAAGTTTTTTTTTAAGTCAGCCGCAACTTTTCTCTCTCCAAATCTGACCCGTTCAAAATCTCATCCGACGGCTCCAATTATTCCGCAGGTGCAAAAAAAGGATTATTCCGCATAGGAACCGGACTGCATTCATATATTGTTCCCTAATAAAGATGTGACAAGTTGGTTGCTTATAATTATGAGTTTTGTACATGACATATCCTAGTTGATGGAGGCAGACAATGAGTTGTCTAATCTAAAAATTGTCTCATCTCAACTAGCATTTTCTTTTCCCTTCTTTTTTTCCGTCTAAAACATTATACATATAAGGTATTTTATATATTTTTTTAAAGTAGTTTAATATAAATTAAAGAAGAGAAAAATAAGAATTTTATTTATTTATTATTATACTCTTAAATAATTTCATTATTAAATAGAAAAGAATTATATTTATTGATAAAAACAACTTTAGAAAACTAATATTTTATTAGGGGATTAAGAAAAATAATCTTTGAAAATGTTATATTTTTGCGAAAAGAATGAAGTCTAAAAGACATAATGAAACAAAGAAAATAGTACATTACTCAAGAGAATCTATGTTTTAGACAATACTCAAGTCTCTGACGCGATCGCCTCATAAGTGAGAGAGAACTGCCTCATAAGAGGAGGAGATAACCATAGAACGAGAGACATTTTAAGTTTGCCCCATGTATGTGGAGGGTGTTGAACTCGGAACCTCTCGATCACGAATCGAGACTTGCCCACTGAACTACGGCCTCTTTGACTACTTGTATATGTTTTAACTTCTGTTTTTTTTATAAATAAACCTTCTCAAATAAGTGAAATTATGCAACAATAATCAAATCATGCTAGTGAATCAATAGTAATATTCAATAAGCATATAACAAATACGGTGTAATAAAAATTCACTACCAGTATGAGTTAATCCAAATTGAAGGAGCTTAATGTTATTTAACTAAAGTATCAAGTTCAAACTTTGCAAATGAAAAAAATTATTAAGAGTCCGACTCCCGAAAGGTGTTCGACAAGTAAAAATGAACCGAATTAGTTGTAAAGTAAAATAAACATGGATACCAATTAAATCTCGAACCTTAAAAGAATACACTAATTTAGGATTGTTCGGACAAAAAATTTAGATGAATAAATCGCGACAATTAGTTTCCTATCTTAAAACTTTTCATCTCTTACAGCTAAAAAGTACAAACTTTTTTTTTATCTCTCGGCTCTCTCTCATTTGACAATTGCCCGTGAGTGACACCTAAAAAAACCATCCAGCTACGGTGCACACCAAATGTTCTGCACTGTGTGGAATATTTTGGGGACCGTCGAATCAAGATTCGACGGTTGAAATTATTTAATTTAACACCTTTCATAATATGTATTGATACCCAAATAATCTCAACTGTCAAATTTCTTAATCCGATAGTCACTAAATGTTTCACAATGTGAGAAACATTCGTTGTTCTGCACCGTAAAAAAAACACATCTCCAATCATCCACAAAACAACAAATTGTGTTCTACCATCAATTTGTGGTTGAGTGAATTAGAGTTCCTCCCTCTCCTTTAAAAATAATGAGATTTGAACCACGATAATGACATTTATATGAAATTATTAATGTTGAAAATGTCGTCTTTTTCTTAAGCCTCTGCAACCCTCAATCTACATTAGTCATATGTTGTCGAACTTGTACACTAAGTAGTCTAGAAGAAAACAAATTGGGTAACTTTTGTGATATTAAACAAAAAAAACAAAAACCTATACCTATACCTAGCAAAAAATAAAAATAAAAAATGAACTAGTCAATATTACCAATATACCCTCCCATGTTGACTGCCAACTCAGATGCCAACGGGGCGGGTTGGGGCGGATTTCTGAATATTCAAACCCGCCCCGCGCTATTGATCTGCCGCCCTGTAATTCTAATGGGGCATACTTATCGCCCCTCGCCCCGTCCCGTGCAAGTTGAGTCCGCCCCGCCCCTCCCCGTCCTATTTTTCAAAAGTAATATAATTAGTAAATATTTTCTTTTCCTAAATATATATATATATATATATATATATATATATATATATTATTTTCAAACTGGGTCAGAACGGGGTGGTAAAAAACATCATATCCAAACTCAATCCTTTCTGTTCACCGCCACACCCTACCTCCGTTCTCAGTACGGGGCGGAGCGGGGTGGCGGGATACGGGCCAAATTGTCATCCCTAACTAAAACACACATAATCTTTCCATTTTCCCAAAATACCCTTCCGTTCACCTCCTCCCAGAACCACCGCCCAACAGCGGTGGGGTCCTTTGTCATACCCAGCACATTCCATCACCACTATAGCAGTATAGCTATAATAATAACAGCCAAATCAGAACCCCAATTTATTAAAAACCCATCTTACCCTTAGGTCCTTCACTCTTCTCTCTTTTGCATTTACTGAGATTTTTTTTTTTAAAAAAACAAAGAAGTAAAAAACTGAAATTTAAAGAATTTCTCGGTCCGACTATCTTGTTAAACACTAAAAATTTAGGATATATTAATTTTTTTATAGTAAAATAAATAATTTGACAATTTAAAATTTTTTGTATGTGAACATCTATTATATAAAATATATAGTGTGCCTTGAAGCATGTATTAATTAAAAGAATACATATTATCTATGTAACACTTACTTAAAAAATTATTACAATTATTAAACAATATCAATATATAATGACATTTTTTTTCCGCACTATGGACGCATTAAGAAATTCGTTTGCATCATCACACCGATCTCTCTTTCCCTTCTTCAGTACGCGTTGAACTTTCAACACCTGCCCCCATACCCCCCTCCCCCCCTATTGAACTCTTTTTTCTTTTTGGAAGGAAAAATTAAATAAATTAATAAACAATTGTTTTTTTGTTTCTCCTTCAACATTCACAGCTTGCATTTTTCCTATGTAGTAGTAAATGGGAAAGAGAGAGACCCAATTTTCCATCTAAAAGCTGGGTTTTTTCTCTCAAGAAAAGAATCTCAAATGGGTTCTCTTTTCTTTTGTTCATTCATTAGTTACGGTAGTAATTTGGTCAATTTTGTATTAAATTTGTTGGGGTTATTTTTTTTTAATAATTGAAGTGTAAAATTAATTAAACATTAATTAATTAATTTATAGATGTAGAAAGATTGTTACTGTTTTGTATGTATATGTTGTGAGTGAGTGTTAAAATATCATTTTCAGTAATTCTTTAATGTGGGGTTGGTGATTCTTGTGATGGGTTCTTAAGTTTTAAGGGAGTAGTAGTAAGCCTTTTGAGAGAAATGCAAAATGGGTGATTGATTTTCTCTCTCATCTTTGTTTTTTTTTAGAGAGAGAAAGAGGGAGGAGTCTATTTCTCTCTTGATTGCTTTGTTGGTCTCTTTTGGAGACACTTTCTTCTTCTTCTCTGTTCTTCTTGGTTCTGTTTTTGTGAGTGAAAATTGTCTTTGATATGGATACCAAAGGAAGGCTTGTTGCTGGTTCACACAATAGAAATGAATTTGTTCTTATCAATGCTGATGATATTGGAAGAGTAAGTCCACCCCTCAATATCTCATCTTTCTTTTTTTATGAGGAAAATCTTCTCAAAAGTTTTAGTCTTTTGATGGGATTTCTTGACCACATTTATGGATTTCTGAGGTGCCCAGTTGCTTATTTTCAGTTACAATGTTAAATTTGAGAGTTTCAACTCAAAAATGTTGAATTTTTTGTGGGTTTCTTTTGGATTTGGTTTCTCTAAAGATCTTGGCCAATTGGTCATGAAAGTAAATAACTTTCCTAATTTGGGGGTTTTCCTGTCTCTTCATCATTTCTAGATGCCAAATCATAGTCAAGTCCTTCATTTTTTTTTCATTTATTACCACTTATTTTTGGATTTACTGTAAAATGCCAATCTTGAATTTGATTTTAGTTTATTTAAGCTCAAATTGAGATAATATTTTGAAGCTAATAATTCAAGGTTTTAATTTCAAGCAGGTAACTTCTGTAAAGGAATTGAGTGGGCAGATTTGTCAGATTTGTGGAGATGAAATAGAAATAACTGTGGATGGGGAGCCTTTTGTTGCTTGCAATGAATGTGCTTTCCCTGTTTGTAGACCTTGCTATGAGTATGAAAGAAGAGAGGGTAATCAAGCTTGCCCTCAATGCAAAACTAGATACAAACGCATAAAAGGTAAAAAAAAATCTAAACTTTACTTTAATTTTGGTAGAAAAAAGTTAAACTGAAAAATCCCATTTAATGTTCAGGGAGTCCTAGAGTTGAAGGTGATGAAGATGAGGATGAATTTGATGATTTGGAGTATGAATTTGACTATAATAACCCTCAGCAGATTGCTGAGGCTGCACTCTCTGCTCGCCTCAATATCGGTCGCGGTTCCAATGTAAATGCTTCTGGATTCACTACACCATCTGAAGTTGATCCATCAGTTGTTGGTTCTGAGATCCCTCTTCTCACCTATGGTCAAGAGGTAGATTTTTTTACTGTCTCAGTTAGTTTCTTTTTTACCTGAATTCTAAAATTCATAAACTTCTTGTTGTTCATGTAAAGGATGATGGAATATCAGCTGATAAACATGCTCTTATTATACCTCCATTTATGGGCCGTGGAAAGCGAGTTCATCCCGCACCATTTACTGATTCCTCCATGTCTTGTAAGTGTTAGTAATATAACTTGTAATCTTATAATTCTTTGATCAATTCTTGTGTTAATTAACTTATACTTGATGGCCTTTGGATCTCTTTTCAGTGCCTCCAAGGCCAATGGATCCTAAGAAGGATCTAGCTGTTTATGGCTATGGTACTGTTGCATGGAAAGAAAGGATGGAAGAATGGAAGAAAAAACAAAATGAAAAATTGCAAGTGGTTAAGCATCAAGGGGATAAAGGTGGTGTAGATAATAATGGAGATGAGCTGGATGATCCTGATTTGCCAATGTAGGTTCTTCAACTTCTTTTATTTATTTATTGTTGCAAATATTAGTGTCGGTGATCTAACTAATGGTCCCTTACTACTTTGTTTCCTTTCAATTTGGATGAAAAATTTAATTGTCCCTTCTGATATTTTTATCTTTTAGCATGTCTAGTTGTATATTGCATTTATTACTAGGCTTGAAGTTGTACCTGATTAGTTGGCCTTTTTTCTTTAGGACATGTAGCAAAAATTAAGGAAGCAAAAAGCGAGGTGCTTTGTTAGTCAAAATATCAATATTACTCTCTTAAATAGGACTTGTATACCACTAATTCTATTCAAGAGAGTAATAATGATATTTTGATTAAAAAACATCCTATTTTTTGCTTTATTAGTTTTCGCTACATGTCCTAAACGACTTATATTAAGGAATTGAGGGAGTATATATATTTTTTTTCTTTTCCTTTCAGCTCTGAGCTGACCCACCTTCAATGGCTGACTTTTTCTTTTTTAATAGTTAGCTTGATGCTGAAAGGCTACAGTCTATTGTTGGGATCTGTTAGCCTTTTTCCCTTTTCTTTGGTTGGGCTTTTGAGTAATGAGTTATATCTGATATAGAGTATGAAGGTTCCTTAAGAAGAACTACATTCTTAATGTGCATCATAAGTTGAATTGATGATGTTTATATGTGACTAAGCGGGAAATATATTCTGGATAACTTGGCATTTAACTGCGATGATAAAGTATCTGTTGATAATTGACATACTCCTGGTAGCCACTCGCTTCCTTTTTGCTTAGTTATCCGAAAACTATTATGACTGATTGTTCCTGCTAATATTGCTTGTACAGGATGGATGAAGGCAGGCAGCCACTTTCG
The DNA here is from genome assembly GCA_026122235.1 of Vinca minor. Classification (NCBI taxonomy): domain Eukaryota; kingdom Viridiplantae; phylum Streptophyta; class Magnoliopsida; order Gentianales; family Apocynaceae; genus Vinca; species Vinca minor. The sequence goes on from JAOCZM010000081.1 coordinate 1,597,626, forward strand.
AGAAAGTTACCTATTCCTTCAAGCAAGATAAATCCATACAGACTAATCATTATACTCCGTCTTGCGATTCTTGGGTTGTTTTTTCACTATAGAATCCGTCACCCTGTCAATGATGCCTATGGATTATGGTTGACATCAATTATATGTGAGATATGGTTTGCTGTCTCATGGATATTCGATCAATTTCCGAAATGGTCCCCCATTGAGCGAGAGACGTATTTGGACAGACTATCACTTAGGTATTATGCTTTTCTTCTAAAATGTCTGTAGTAGCATAGCTGTAGAAGTGCAACGAACACGTTCTATCTTTTTTCCCGCTTCTTCTGTATTTTTGAGTTTGTTTTCTGATTGATATTTTTTTTCAGATATGAGAAAGAAGGGAAGCCCTCTGAGCTCTCTGCAGTTGATGTATTTGTTAGTACAGTGGATCCATCGAAAGAACCTCCACTTATTACTGCAAACACAGTACTTTCCATCCTTGCTGTGGATTATCCAATAGACAAGGTTGCCTGCTATGTCTCGGACGATGGTGCTGCTATGCTGACTTTTGAGGCACTTTCTGAGACATCTGAATTCGCCAGGAAATGGGTCCCATTTTGCAAGAAGTTCAACATAGAGCCTCGGGCTCCAGAGTGGTACTTTCTTCAGAAAGTTGACTATCTGAGAAACAAGGTGGATCCTACTTTTGTGCGAGAACGTCGCGCAATGAAGGTTTGTAACCAATTCAACTCTGAGCATTTTGGTGTGTGGATAATGTGTGGGAATTAGGTGAAGGATATCAGTGCCTTCAAACAACATGTTGATCATTCATATGGTTTGCCGAAAGGCCTGCGTTTATACTGTAGATAATTTTAACCCCAATTACTAATATAATTGCTGGGATTTTTCGAATGCAGAGAGAGTATGATGAGTTCAAAATTCGGATAAACAGCTTGGTTGCCATGTCACAGAAAGTTCCCGAGGACGGATGGACAATGCAGGATGGAACTCCTTGGCCAGGAAATAATGTCAGGGACCATCCTGGAATGATCCAGGTACGTTTGATTTTATCTTTGATGTTTTTATTTAGTTTCTACCTATGAATGTACTCGAAGGACTTGAGTAACTCATTTCATTCAAACTAACAGGTCTTCCTTGGTCAAAACGGTGTCCGTGATATTGAAGGAAATGAGTTGCCCAAACTAATCTACGTTTCTCGTGAGAAAAGACCAGGATTTGACCACCATAAGAAAGCCGGAGCTATGAATTCTTTGGTAAGTCTTCTCCGAGTGAGTGAGTGTTTGAAGAAGTGAGGCGGCACCGGGTGCGGAGAGCAATTCAAACTTGCTTTGATTTTCCTCTCTGACTCGTTTGTTTTTACCATCATTGCAGATACGGGTTTCAGCGGTCATCTCAAATGCTCCATACCTACTAAATGTTGATTGTGATCACTACATCAACAACTGTAAGGCTCTACGAGAAGCTATGTGCTTCATGATGGACCCCACATCTGGAAAGAAAATATGCTATGTCCAGTTTCCTCAAAGATTTGACGGAATTGATCGGCATGATAGATATTCAAATCGCAATGTTGTCTTCTTTGATGTAAGTGCTGCAACTTTTATTCTTATTCAGGTATATAGGTTTTTGAAGCTCTTTAATTGCCTTTCTCGGAAGCTAACATCTTTATGTTAAATTACAACAGATAAATATGAAAGGACTTGATGGAATACAAGGTCCGATTTATGTTGGAACTGGATGTGTCTTCAGGAGACAAGCACTTTACGGATATGATGCTCCAAAAAAGAAGAAAACCCCAGGCAAAACGTGCAATTGTTTGCCAAAATGGTTCTGCTCTTGCTTTAGCTCCAAAAGAAAGAATAAGAAAGTAAAATCAAAGGATAACAAAAAGAATACAAAGGGCAGGGAAGCTTCCACACAGATATATGCACTTGAAAATATTGAAGAAGGAATTGAAGGTAAGAAATCAATATAAACGAGGCTTTAGGATTTCGTCTTCTCTCGTGCTGACTAAAAGATTATTATGTTTTCGCTTCAAATATTGTGTTACATTCATCCATGATTTTGCACATTGTTACTGAGAAAAGATTCCTTCCTGCAGGAATTGACAGTGAAAAAACCGCCCTTACACCTCAGATAAAATTTGAGAAGAAATTTGGACAATCACCAGTATTCATCGCTTCAACACTTCTAGATGAAGGTGGTGTTCCTCCCGGAGCTACAGCCTCATCACTCCTAAAAGAAGCCATCCACGTCATTAGTTGTGGTTATGAAGACAAAACAGAGTGGGGAAAAGAGGTATGCAGCCCCTCTACTTTGAGTTGCGCTTCACTTCACTCGAGTCCCGTTTCTTTCTGCATTCTCACATTGTCTTTGTTTTATGAATCAGGTTGGATGGATATATGGATCCGTTACTGAGGATATCTTGACTGGATTTAAAATGCATTGTCATGGATGGAGATCCGTCTATTGCATACCCAAAAGGCCAGCGTTTAAGGGATCAGCTCCCATCAATCTTTCAGATCGTTTGCACCAGGTTCTCCGATGGGCATTGGGTTCCGTTGAAATTTTATTGAGCAGGCACTGTCCAATCTGGTATGGCTATGGGTGTGGTCTAAAGCCACTGGAGAGATTTTCATATATAAACTCGGTAGTCTATCCCTTAACATCTTTACCATTGGTTGCTTACTGTACATTGCCAGCCATTTGCCTTCTAACTGGAAAATTCATCGTTCCTGAGGTAAGCCCAATTTTTGTCGTTTAAAGCTTTCTTTGCTATTTTTGCAGCAGAATTCTCATCTTATTTGCTCCTTAGGTCGGAAGAATTTTAACTAATTGGCTGTTATTCGCTATCTCCAGATAAGCAACTATGCAAGTATCTTATTCATGGCACTTTTCATATCAATTGCTGCAACGAGTATCGTGGAAATGCAATGGGGAGGTGTTGGAATTGATGATTTGTGGAGAAACGAGCAGTTCTGGGTTATCGGTGGTGCTTCTTCACACCTTTTCGCTCTCTTCCAAGGTCTTCTCAAGGTATTAGCCGGTGTCAACACAAACTTTACTGTTACTTCAAAAGGAGGAGACGATGGAGAGTTTTCCGAGCTTTACCTCTTCAAATGGACATCATTGTTGATCCCTCCTCTGACTTTGTTGATCATGAACATTATCGGGGTCATGGTCGGAGTAGCAAACGCCATAAACAACGGGTACGAATCTTGGGGCCCTCTATTTGGAAGGCTTTTCTTTGCTATATGGGTTATTGTCCATTTATACCCTTTCCTAAAGGGTGTAATGGGAAGGCAAAACAGTGTTCCCACCATCATTGTGGTATGGTCTATTCTTCTTGCTTCCATATTTTCATTATTATGGGTACGAATAAACCCGTTCCTTGCGAGGGGTGGAGTTGTATTAGAAGTTTGTGGGTTGGATTGTGAGTAATTAAGATACACAAGATAAAGAAGAAAGGGTTTAGATGGGTCGAGTCATTTGTAGAAAGAACACGTTGCTTGAACCACAAGAAACAGCTGAGGGTCTTAAAGGTAATTTCCCAACTGGAAAGAACTTCTACAAATGGGTGGTTGTGTAGATAAAGGGAGCCTGAGAGAGCAGATACATTGATATTTATTTGCAAAGTTTTTTGTTTTTTATTTTTGTTTTTTTGTTTGTTTCCATTGATTCTTTTGATAAGTTATTTTGGGATTTGTTGTTTGGAAGAAGAACATAAAATGTTTTATAAGTTATATTCCCTTGTATACCATCAATGTTCTCAAAAAAATTAATTGGATATATCAATAGCTTTTTTCTCCCCAGTTCTTTAGTGCTGAAATTCTTTTTTCTTACCGCAAGTGAAATAGTTTATTGTTTACACCTTTTCTTTAAAGCTTTTATTCTAAATTATAGCGGCAATAATAAATTGAGGATATGGTTGGGGAATGAATAGGAGACAAACCTTAAATTTGATAATAAATATACAAAGTGGTTGCTTTTAAAATACGACTTAAACAGATTTGGATTGAAAGATCGACCTAACATTAGGCAATTAATTCACTTCCAACTGGTAAGTCGGGAGTTTGAGTCATGCCGGAGGGAAAGTGGTGAACCACTATTGATCCTCCTAATATGAGGGGAAAAAAAAAAATCAACAAAGTGACTGCTCACATAATACCACTGAAACAGTAATCCCATATATTGTCACATTTGCTATGGAATCATTCCCTCAAATCAAATCCAAAAGCATCAGACAAGACGGACCCAAGAAATTTACGTGTACAGTACCATATTTCTTTCATTTAACGTCCAGAGCATTTATGAGATGCACACAAAACTTAGAGGATAATAATATATCAGAAAATCTTAACATAATTCTTTCCAAAAAGCAAAACATGAAGTACTTATAAGATAACAAATTATGATAATTAGATCCAAAATCAAGACAAGCATGAAAACTCATGCAAAGAAGCAGAAAAAATGAAGAGCAGAAACCAGTTTCTAAAATACTATTTGTGGACAAGATCCTTGAGGGCTGGCCTTTTGGTTGCTGCCTTCACTGTTGTCAAACTACCAAGCTTTTCCATTTTGGAATTCAGCATATTCTCCTTCATATCAGCTGTTGCTGCTATTTCCAGTTTTCTAGGCGTCCCGTGTATCAAAATGGATCTGCAGCTGTTCCTTTTCGCCATTTCAGACTTGTCAAGAAAAGTTTTCTCGTCCTCCATTACATCAGAGTTCTTTATCTCAATAGCAGCATTCTTGCTTTCTGCAAAACGGTCATCAGAGTCATTATCTACAACAACAAAAAAATGTACTAACTCTGCTATAGCTGTTTCTAGAAGAAGAAGAAAACATCACCTTCAATTAAGGGCTCAAATTTTCTGCTACTTTGAACATCTAAAACTACCTCCTGCAACTTTGATCCCGCTTTCAAAACTGGTTACATCTACGGAAATCTTCACATCTTCAGAATTTTTGCATGCACCAGATACATCATGAGCAGCAAAACCATTCCTCGGTGCACTTGGTAATTGCTCCGTGGCATCCACAATTTCCTCTGCAGTTTATAAAACTAGATGTCAGTATTTGGTAAGGAACAAATATAAGAATTCCGGGAGTTTTTACGCGTCTTTAACTGACTTGCCATCCTCACATGATTTTCTTAGAACACATCACAACAACAACAACAATAGCATAACCCATTAAGTCCCAAGAATTGAGGGTATGGGCGGGGATGGAAGGGAGACAGACTTAACCTTTGTCAATAAATGCACAAAGTGGCAAATCCTAAAGTACCACTGAAACAGATGGATTGGAGACTAACCTAACCTTTGGCAATGAGTGCACAAAGTGGTTGCTCACATAATACGTCCCAGTAAATAATGGTCCCCGTATGCCGTCAGCGCTTTGCTACTGTAATCATACCCTCAAATCAAAGCCAAAAGGCATCAAAGAAGGCAGACCAAGAACCATTTTGATTTATGTGTACATCACCATGTTTCTTTTATTCAGCATCCAGAGTATTAATGGTGCACTGAATTGTTTTAGAACACATACACAAAAAAAGATTTCAACTACATGTAGACAAACTTCAATAGTATGACATTTATCTAAAAAAGGGTAGTCCAACATTAAATTAAAATGCATAAACAAAGTTGATTAAACACTACCTGGATCATCTGTAGTAGGATTGCAGTCGAGAAGATTCGTAATCCTAATATTACAAATGTCGGCACTAAACTCAACTGTCGAGAAAAGTTTCCGCCATTCAGATACATATACCTTTGTTATGTGTAAAATTCTCAGCTGTGGATATTATTGCTTCCATTGCATTCATAGAATTCTTTAGACCATCTTCATGATTCTGGGAGGCGGTATATGTTTCTATCATGTCAGACTCAATAGAACCAGCGCCTCTATCTTCTTCAGTTGCATCTTCGTAGCTCTCCTCCAGGTGCTTGATCGAATCTTCTGAATTGCTGACAATTTCAACCTTCAGTGTTTTACTGGAAGTTCTTCCGGAAGAATCAGAAAGAATGGATGCTAAACACTTGTAAGGAGAATAATGATGTTCTTCCAAGCATCTATCTTCAACAAATTCTGCAGATTCATCACGGTACAGCTCCACTTGGCCATGGCCTCTATCTTCTTCAGTTATATTTACAGCATTCATCTGCTGTATTGGTGATTGATCCCTCTGATCCGGTGCCATGTCTGAGTTCATGGAACATGTATGCTCGACATTAACTATTAGAAATCATGGAGATAAACTGAAGCATAAAAAGTAATGCTTACCATTGTTATTATCAACTAGAGGAATATTTGCAAATTTGTCCGTTTCAAATATCACTGGTTCCATGGGATCCTCAGCATTGACAGGAACGTCTTCGCAATTGTCATAGTGTTCGGCCAAGATAAACTTCTCAGTTATACAAGAATTGGTAAAGTCTGTATTTCCATATTTTTTAGGTTCATTTTCATAGGTTTTCTTGGAGGTTGTAGTATTCTTCTGGCACTCCGTAGAATCTTCACCATCTTGCAGTGTTCTTCTGCCACTAGATTCTGAACACTTATTTGGAGATTCATAGTTTTCTTCCACTGGTGTATCTTTAACAAATTCAGATAAACAATCATACTTCGGCTTCACTTGGTCATCATTCCCATGTACTTTTGCTACACTGTCGGCTTCAGAACCATTCTTGTGCACAATTAGGAAATGCTCCATAGCATTTCCATAGCATTTCCAGCTCTTAAAAGTAGAAACAAAACCTTTCCCTAGCAAACCAGCAGGGTCCTTAGAATCTTCTACACCATTGACATTTCCTTCCTCCAGCATACATGTCAGAGTTCTGGAAGGTTCAATGTCATCAGATTCACAACATTTACCAGAGGCATCACAGTTTTCTTCTTTTCATCGGCTGACTCAGTACATTTCAACTCCTCATGGCCTCTATCTTCCTCAGCTACATTCACGGCATCAATCCCATTCATCTGCTGAATTGGTGATTGCTCCCTCTGATCAGGTGCCATGTCTGAGTTCATTGAACAACATTATTTACCAGAAGCGATGGAGATAAAATGAAGTATAGAAGTTAGAATAAGGATCTCATCATTAAACACTTACCATTCTTATCAACTAGAGGAATATTTGCAAAATCGCCATATCCAGTAATCATTGCTTCCATGGGATCCTCGGAATTGCCAGGGACCTCTTTGCAATTGTCATAGTTTTCGGCCAAGATAAATTTCTGAGTTATACAAGAATGGGTAAAGCCAGTATTTCCATCTTTTCCAACTTCATCTTCAAAGGTTTTCCTGGATTTTATTGTACTCTTCTGGCACTCCATAGAATACTCACCATCTTGCAGCATGCTTCTGACACTAGATTCTGAACACTTATTCAGAGACTGATAGCTTTCTACCATTGGTGTATCTTTAACAGATTCAGATAAGCCATCATGATTCAGCAGCTCTACTTGGTCATCATTTTGATCTACTTCTACTACAGCGTCGGATTCAGAATCATTCTTGTTCACAATCATGGAATGCTCCCCCTTCACCAATAATATATCTAAATTCATGGAGCTAGTAAATTCCTCTACATTTTAAAACACAGATTATCAGCTATAAGATGTATTAAAAAGAAACATACAAGAGATATTTCCGTTATTGAAATTCTTACCATCATAAACATCTAGGACGTTGCCAGTTTTTGAATTCACAGGATTGTCTTCGTAGTAGTGCTCCTTTTCGGCAGAAGTATAAGATTGAATAAAACCATCATTTCCATCTTTATCAAGTTCATCTTCATGCATTTTCTTTGAACCTGCAGCATTCTTTAGGTGCTTTGCAGAATCTTCAGGGTCAACAAATTCATCTGGCAGCATGCTTCCGGCACTTCTTTTGGGAGAAACAGGGATAAAAGATTCCTCAGGAGTATGACATTGTTCCGCCAATGATCTATAGTCTGCAGATTTAGATAGTTCATCACACGTCAGCTCGACTTGGACATAGTTCCTATCTACTTCAGCTACATTGGCGGCCTCACAACCATTCTGCCGCCTGAGTGGTGATTGCTCTTTCTCCTCTATTCCCATCTCTAAGTTCATCGAACTATTAGCTTCATCTACATTTTCAAATGCAAATTATCAGCAATCATTAGACAATGAAACATCCAAGACAATTTGAAAAATGTACAGTATGACATTACTTGCAGTTGGACCTCGATTCTATACACCCCTATCTGAAATAAAGTTAACAACTTACAACAGTAATATTATAAGCTGCTTCAGAGTCGTGATCCAAAATATAAAATGAAATGAATGAATATTGAAAATTCAAGGCTTAAGAACAAGAAACAGTGAAAGAAGAAACAATGTATTAACATTTTTTTGAAAATAAATTTAGAGTTTAGAGGATCTATGCTCGTAAGCTAATTTAAGTGCACGGATGCAATTGTCAAACATCTACCTTTAGTTGTCTGTTGGGCAAAATCTTGAGCAGCTAAAACCAAATCTTGTGAAATGCTAGATAGTTTTTCTGCCTTAGCAAGATCATCAGACTTCGTCGGTTCCAAATGTCTTTCCATCTCATCAACACATCTCTCTAAGGTTTTATAGTCAAGAAGCCAATCATTAAAAAAATGAAAAAATGAAAACAAGCAAGCAAGCAAGCAAAAAGAATTCAGTTTCCTATATCCATCTGCAGGTTCAGATCGTGATTGTGAATTTCAATTATTTTTTAAACTTCCCACATTCCATTAAAGCGTAAAATTGCACGATCTGTGTAGGACAATCAATTCTCTTGGTACGCTTGTGATCTTGTCTGTTCCGACCTCTATCACAACATATTGTAGTATACCTCCTAATATCATAATTTTTTTCCTTTAGAACCACATTTATGAACAACACTAAAACCCCTTTCTTTGGCATATGCAAGATATTTTTTATGTAAATCTTCATAGTGTACGAAAAAATGAGCCAATCCGTATCGAGGTAGAATCCGTACTTCCATTTTCTAGTTGATCACCATTGACTTCATCTTCACCGTTGTCGTCGTATGTACATCAAATAGGTCATAGCTACTGGAATCATCCACAACCAGAGGAATCTTCTTCATTATTATTTGAACTCATAATTAACAAATAATTTTGAAGAATGTCGGAAAAAAATTTAAGTGTAAAAATGTTAAGGAAGGAGAAAAAAATTGCAGTGTAGAATCAATGTAAAATGTTAAGGAAGGACAATTTTGGGTGCTATTTGCAGTGTTAAGGAACCCTAAACCCATTTTTCAATTTTTTGTGCTTTCTTCCATTTTTTCATTAATAGTAATTATATATTAGAGTATTAAGCTTTTCCGGTGAGAAATTAATCACTTTCATTCATTTTGTTGTGAATCCTAGAGAAAGATGTTATTGGATAGAGAGAGAAATATAAAGTTCAAATAAGAGACAATTGGGTTATACATAATATCGTTTGGCAAATAGAAACCATGAATTGAAAACAAAAATAATTGGGAACATTTTAAATTTGAGAAAATAGCAAAAAACGGTTCATTAACTATTTAGAAATTCGAATTTAATTTCGTAAATATTTGTTAGTTATTTTTAGTCTTATAATTCTTTCCAAAATCCCACAACATGTCAACCTTATTTCTATCAATTCATAGTCGTTGACGCCGGTACTCTGATGATGGACAATCACCGTCGTATAAAACACATCAACATTATCTATTTCGATAGTAATTCAAAACTCTGCGATGAACTATTTTCTATTCAAACCTCCAAAACCCAAAATCAATGGAATTTCCTGTTTATGAGCTTTGACTGTGGATAATCTGAGTAAATTTTCTCTGTTTATGAGCTTAGGGAAGATGATATATACTATGATAACATCAAGATTTTTGTGGAAAAGGAGTTGGGGGTTGATAACTTTGCAAAAGAAAAATATTTAGTTGTTGAAGACAGCTTGCAACTGCGTAATTCATATGGCAGACTTAGGAATTCGTCATCTCTACTTGACGAAATGACTAACAATGGACTATCATATTTTCTTGATTTAGTGACGAGATGGCTCAATTGAATATTATGAGGAAACCAGGTTGAAAATGAAAAATATAATTAACGAATATCTTTCGACCTTTCTTGATGAAGGGAATACTAGTTTTCAAATAAGAAAGGAAAAAGCCATTCATTTGCTCAAGAATCCAAAATACTTTCGTGGAAATCATGTTGGTCTTTGTTCTCCGATTGAAGCCTTCCGTGTGGCTGCTGTTCAGATTATGGATAGACTCGAGGAGTTGCCTCTTCTGGCACTTAGTGCAATGCGTAGGAAGCTGAAAGGAAAAAGAGGACACATTCCTAGATTGCAGCATAGACAATCTTCTAAGAAACGTGATGTAATAGGTCCAGTATGGAACTGTTGTAAGAAGATGCTTTCAAAACTTAGTGAAAGGGAGGTACCACAGAAACCATTAGTCAAAGCTCTATCAGTGGCAGACTTATCATTAAAGCTAATACTTCAGTGAGTTTACTGAAAGCATGGGTGAAATCAATCCCGTGCCTCTTGAGTCACCGGTCTCTTTGAGAAAAATAGATGGTGTTTCTTCACTTCTTTCCCCTAATAGCATGTTAAAAGTTGAACTTGAAACCATGCACACCAGTGAAAGGGATTCAGCTCAATCTCATGATTTTTCCAATTACTACATTTCTCCAGTATCGAAAATGTTGAACAACCCAGAATGTTCTAATCGAGATGAACGCCTATTAGGAAGTTTGGAGAGATCAATATGGTCTGATTTGTATGCGCTTCCATCACCAGCTAATCAAAATCAAGGTGAGTTTTGTTCAACTTCCTCAGGTCTTGGTAGCAATGGCGTGCTCAAGGTCGAGAGACAAGAAACTCCAAACTCTCTTACTGTGATTAGCTCATACTAGTAAGAAGCTATTCCCTAGCCAGGTTCCCTGGATCCACGTGTTCTTAGTCGGGCCTAAATGGATGAATTAAGAAGCGTGCCTGGGTAGACTTCAAGAGGTCTTTCTCTCTCTGCCTATCATTCTACTTATTATTTTAGGGGCCATAGAAAGATACAAACCACATACTCTTTAAATTAAAGCCCTACCATTAATTTTTATAAAATGAAAGTTGTTTGCGCTCACTAATAAAAAAAAACAGAATTCCCTCCCCTTACTCTAACAAGTAAGCAAATAAACTACCTTCTGTTACCTACTTTTACTAATTTCTTCCTTAGCGGCCTCAATACAAGACAGGCGCAGGAAATGATATTGAATCAAAATCGGGCTATCGTCATATTTACCTATCCTTTATAGAAGAAGGGGAGTCCTTTAACAGTAGCTTCCAACACTTAAGATTTACCTCCTCAAGTGCCAGACATGAATGTTTTATAAATTTCATACGGAGATCTGATCAGACGCTTGCTTTTGCTTTTGTCCACTCAAGTAAGTACCATTTACAGCTCAGTAAGTACTACAACCAGTACATCACTTGCTCTTACAGCAAACAACGATTAGCAATACACCAGTACAGTAAATCAGTACAACACTAGCACTAGCTATAACAGTAAGCAGTACAATGCGTTAGGTGTTAATATTTATTAAAAAATCCTTAAAAAAAGGGTACAAACAATAAAGACATGTGAGTAATGTCACACCCCGTGTCTTGGGGATGATCGGGCAGTGCGTCATCTACCAATGAGACACCGAACCCTCAAACAGAAAAGGACTAAATCCGAAATAAAGCTTCATTACATACTTAAAAGATCAAGTCTTACAAGGGAATATAAGTCTTACAAAACCATAAAAAGATAACACAACTACTATCTATTACAAAAAAAAACTATCAACCAAGCCTTTGCTCGATCCATGGCTCATCAACCTGATCTGCTACCTGTTTACCTGCAAAATGTTAATAAGAGATGAGCCACTAAACTGACTCAGTAAGGTCCCAACACCCTTGGGATGAAGCACCGTTAAACTCTAAAATATGTTCCCATTCACCCAAAAATCATATGAAAACCATGCATACTTTACTTGACTTGAAAAACACTTGAATTATCTTGTAAAATGCTTTACATAAACATAAATCGTAATACTTGAAAACATAACTGACAAAATCAGAGTTCATCAAAAACAGAAAACGTTGGTCGACCGATTTTGAGGCAGAAACAATTACAAAAGTTCGGACGAGGGTCAAAATACTTCGGTCGACCTACATTGACCACCCCTCATCTGCAATAGCCCAATACTTTACTTCAGGCGATCATATTGGTCTTCTGGTCGACCGATCCGATCTGTCGAGGTTCAGCGCAAGGCAAAAATACTACATTTTGAAGACATATATCACATATCACATTTAAAACTTCTATAACATACTACTAGCAACTGCTATTCTATCACATATGACTTGAGCCAGCGACATCCTATTCTGTCATGCTTGACCGAAGTCAGCGGCATTCTATTCTGTCACGGATGACCTGAGTTAGCGACATTCTACTACTAATATTACCAACTTCTGATAACGTCTGAATCTACTAATATCACATGACTGAAAATTCACATAATAACATAAACTACATATACACATAAGAACATAACTTCAACTAAACATAGAGTTCATATAAGCATCTTCCACAATACTCCATCCATTTTATGCAATAAAACAATGTAGGAAATCATAACATCGTTTCTGAAAATACATATCTTTCATGTTTTTGACTGAAAATCAAGAGTGAAGGGTCCTTCCCTTATCAATCTTAGAGTTAAACCTCAAAATGTACAAATTCAGGATTTTCCAAATTCATTGCCCTAATTCCCAAGCCTATAACTTGAAATCCAGACCTCCAAATGCTATTCTGTCGAATCCCAAGGGTAGCTCTATCAGTCCTCTTCGAAACACACTAAGAATCGCTGAAAACGAACACCATATGCTATCTCAAAAGTGCATTCTCCCAAAGCCTACCAAATCTACCAAAAATCTACTCTCTACTTTTTCCTCTATTTTCTTCTCTTTAACTCCCTTCTTCTAATAACTCAAGCAAAAACCACTCTTATAACCCTCCCCCCCCCCACCCCTAAAACTATCCTAACTTCCTTCTAACTCCACAAACTAACCAACTAACTTATAGGATTAACACTTAGGTCCCTTCACTCATAAATCTTACTAAAACACCCCTCAACAAACATAACATAGAAGAATGTGAAAGGAATTAATACACCAAAATACATGTAGGCATGATAGACACATAAGCACGAAAAGTTTCAGGTATCACAAGTAATATGATTATCAATATCTTGATTCAAGAAGTTTGAGACGGTCGCCCACATTGTTTGCTTACATTAAAATTAAAAGTAAATCCTAATTTAAAACATGAATAAAAAAAAATACTACCATGAAGTCTACATACGACTTTATTATGAAAATGAAATTACTATTAGAATGGTGACCAATTTTTAGGTACACTAAGTTTTGAATTGTCCAGTAATTGTTAAATCCCGGGACGATTCAGGATAAAAGCAATTCACGGGCGCTGGCAGGGGTCGACCCACAAACTCCACCTTGTCATTGTCAAAAGTATGTATTGGACATGTTTCACCGAAAATGGCCACAGGCAGCCCATTATTGGCCTTAGCCTTGTGCGGCCCAAATGAGGCTAGGCCCAATGAGAGAACTTTTTGATCCAAAAACATGGCCCATTTCTAGATGACCCTGTCCAGCCTTGGATTGCAATGACGTCCCGACAGCCAGAGCCTCCACTTCTCGCCGCCCTCTCCGCAGAAAAACGGAGGAGGTAAATAGTTTTACAAAAAAATCCTCAAAGCCCTAAGTTGGAATAAATTAAAAAGATGGGGAAGAAGACTGTAGTGGAACCTTACATTGAAGATTGTAAAGCATTATTATCTGAAATAAAGGAGCAAGACAAGTTGCTTCGCCTCAAAAGAAGGTCATTCTTATATTCATATTCTCTTGTTGGAATTTTTAAGAGCAATTCCCAAATCTTTAATTTGTTTTAAAAAAAAATCAACCGAGTTCTATGAAAAATGGTAATGTGCACGTAAATCAAAATTGTTACGGGTTTGCTTTTTCTAATTCCTTTTTGGCTTTAATTTGAGAGTTGTTTCAGTAGTATTCTGTGAGTAGCACAAAGTGCGCTCTTTGCCAAATGTTAGATTAGTCTAAAATCCATCCGTTCTGTGGTATTTTGAGAGCACACACTTTGTGTATTTATTGCCAAAGAGTAGGCCGGTCTCCTGTCCATCACCGCTCATACCCCAATTATTGGGGATTTATTGACTTATGATATTGTTGTCGAACTAGAGTTCCATTTCTTCTATAATTAGGATAGGTTGGGAATAGTTTAAAGAACAATGCATATTTGTTAAGTACTTGAGTTTTGGAAAAGGATAATTGTTATTTTTTTAATCCGAAGAAGATAGAGAATTTCTAATTTTAGTAGCTTCTATTAAATCTAATCCTCTTGTCTGTACCCTTTTATTCATAATTAGAATGCAATGGGTTTCCAGTGGGGTTACTGATATTTTGTTTGTTCTGTTTCATCTAGTATTTATCAACTTTTTAAATGTTGTACATGAACTTCTTTGAAAATTTCTTATGTTTCCGAGTTGAGTTAATTCATAAAAGTGTCACTTGGATTCAATTGATGCAGGTGGTTAATGGGTTTATCTTTGTCCGAAAGGGAACAAAAGCGAATGAAGAAGCTTGATTCTCTCTTGGACAAGAGTATACCTGAAACTTTGCTTAGGGAAGATGATATATACTATGATAACATCAAGATTTTTGTGGAAAAGGGGTTTGGGGTTGATAACTTTGCAAAAGAAAACTATTTAGTTGTTGAAGACAGCTTGCAACTGCATAATTCATATGGCAGACTTAAGAATTTGTCATCTCTACTTGACGAAATGACTAACAATGGACTATCATGTTTTGCTGATTTAGTGACAGATGGCTCAGTTGAATATTATGAGGAAACCAGGTTGAAAATGAAAAATATAATTAACGAATATCTTCCGACTTTTCTTGATGAAGGGAATACTAGTTTTCAAATGAGAAAGGAAAAAGCCATTCATTTGCTCAAGAATCCAAAATACTTTCGTGGAAATCATGCTGGTCTTTGTTCTCCGACTGAAGCCTTCAGTGTGGCTGCTGTTCAGATTCTGAATAGACTCGAGGAGTTGCCTCTTCAGGCACTTAGCGCAATGCATAGGAAGCTGAAAGGAAAAAGAGGATACATTCCTAGATTGGAGCATAGACAATCTTCCAAGAAACGTGATTTAATAGGTCCAGTAAGGAACTGTTGTATGAAGATGCTTTCCAAACTTGGTGAAAGGGATGTACCACAGGAACCATTGGTCAAAGCTCTATCAGTGGCAGACTTATCATTAAAGCTAATACTTGGTCATCCTTCTATAATAGAGTTCCAAAAATTCTCTCCAGAAATAGAAGCCCTACAGAATGATTTTGCAAAAGCCATTCGTCTTGTCAACTCAGAAAAGAAAGTTAGTATTGTGAAATTAGAAGCATTATGCAAGAAGTTGCATCAGTCTCCAGATATCAACTTTGATTTCTCAAAAAGAAGTTTGCAGTGTGCAATAAGGAATCTATTTATTGAGTATATTGTTGAGTGCAATGATATGGATGACATCCCTGAATACTTGCTAGAAGCACTTGCGGAAATCAATAATTGTAGTACTTCATCTTGGAGTTCCTCAAAGGAGGATATAGAAGAAGAGGTAGAATGTTTGTTGGGTTTGAGTGCTCAGACAAAACAGATTGTTTGGGATTTAAATCCTGAATTAGAGGTTGATCTAGATTTTTCTGATGCATACATGGAGGATCTTAAAGAAAGTGATGACAATGAGGAGGAGGAGGAAGTGCAATTATCTCAAAGCCATAAATTTCGTTCTTCCGACTTCAGTGAGTTAACTGAAAGCATGGGTGAAATCAATCCTGTGCCTCTTGAGTCACCGGTCTCTTTGAGAAAAGTAGATGGTGTTTCTTCACTTCTTTCCCCTAATAGCATGTTAAAGGTTGAACTTGAAACCATGCACATCAGTGAGAGGGATTCAGCTCAATCTCATGATTTTTCCAATTACTACATTTCTCCAGAATCGAAAATGTTGAACAGCCCAGAATGTTCTAATCGTGATGAACGCCTATTAGGAAGTTTGGGGAGATCAATATGGCCTGATTTGCATACACTTCCATCACCAGCTAATCAAAATCAAGGTGAGTTTTGTTCAACTCCCTCGGGTCTTGGTAGCAAAGGTGGGCACAAGGTCGAGAGACAAGAAACTCTAAATGACTTGGCAGAAAATATAGGATTGCCTTCTTCTGGCCCTCAAACAGGAGGGGTCGATATTTTGCAGACTAGGCAATGCACAAATAGAAATCGATACCTTTTGATACAGAAAGCTTGTGATGCAACAGCTATGGCCATGTATGATGTTATTGGTAACATGTTGAATGAATTTGCTCGAGATCAACACTTGGACTTGGCAGCTGCTGATGTATCCTATCTTCGAAGTCATCCTCCGCGTGATTCAGAAGGCACCTAATACTTGCTTTTTATATGTCTTGAGCTCTAGCTTCTGTATGGACTGTATTGCAAGCAAATATTTTGGATTAAATGAATATTTTAGGCAAAGGAAACAAAGCCATGGTCCAATTATCAAGCTTCCTTCTTCAATGTAAATCGATCAGCAAGTTTTGGTTATAGTAATTAAGTAAGAGGTGTTTGAAGAAAACTAAATTGTCAATTGTATGAGTTGCAAGATGTTTCTTTTTATTTTTAAAACAGAACTTTAGTTGTCAAAAAAAAATTGAGGAAGCAAACATGGCTGAATCAATATGGACTTAAAAGGAGCTTTACAAACTTCTTCAGTCTACATATTGGAGCTTTTTATCTATGTTCTTGATCCAGGTATATTAAAGCTAGCAACCATGGGGCGCTTGATTAAACTCCATGAACAATTTCACAGTGCCCAAGTTTGGAGATGTTTCTGCCAACCCAACACCAAGGAGTACTATATTCACAGAAAAGTTGGCTAGTATGGAGGTGGAGGTTGCAAATGACGGTGGCGATAGGGTGGCTGGATACTGTATCGAAAGCATATCCGTAGATTTCACCGTGCTAATGAATTCGAAGCTGACGAAGCAACAGATATTGAGGTGAACGAACGGATGATCAAACTGTCAAACATTCAAATAGACAATCTTTCTCAGTAAGTTCATTGAGTTTTCCACTATATATTTGTTTACTTATTCGCAGATTGTATTATTTACCATTATATTTGTTCAATAATTGTTTGTAATACTTTTCTCAAGGTTACGATTCAAAATTCTTCCAAGTTCAAGGATTCAAATTAATTGCAGCTAAAATTTCCTTTTTTCACCTAGTTGGTAGTCATGTTAAGAGTAATGACTAATATGCATTAATTGCAGATCATTTATGTAACTCTGGTTTCCTATTTATATGAATAGCAGAGTATATCTCAGGATGCACACTGTCGATTTTCCGCCTCCAGTAAATGTCTTTTTTAAGTGCAAAGATATCTATTGACATTGAATCTGTTGGTACATACTGACATTCCACTCTACTAGCTTAAGAGGATAAGATGTTTACTGATACCAAATGGGAGGTTGTTTTCAAATCCTGTCGCCACTCATTACTAAAACTGTATTAATTGTGCAATGTGCACTTGCGAGGCTCGTCAGCGGAGTATGTGTCTACCTCACACGTGAGAGCATGTTAAATTCATTAAATACAATCCTTTCTGGTAGCTCAAGCTTTGGGATAAGGTAGTCTTCTCATATTTCACATTGTTAGTTGCAATTTCAGCAATTTAGCAAGATCATCTTGCCTTTTGCTCTGTATATAATTGTTCATATGCACTGCTTGATGGAAGCATATCTTGTCAAATTTTCTATCATGATTGATCTATATTTAGCACCGCATGTATGCATCCACAAACTCTTTTTTATGGTTTGAATATCTTGTAAGATGGACTCTAATGCATAGAATATCTAGAAATTGATTACACTTGATAGAATGCAAAATCAACCCTTTTGATATTTTTAAAGAAAGCAACATTTTTTACCACCATCATGTTTAAAAATCATCTCTAATCAGCTGCTGTAGTAGATGGTGAAAAAGACATTCTCTTCACTGGAGCATGGTCTTCATTATCACCAAACTCTGCTATTGGCATCTTGTTCATACTTCCGCTCTTATCTTTATGTTTTTGCTAATACAAGTTTTACTTTTCTTTTTGGCTATACTTACTGATGAGATTAAAATATGTTCACTTATTGTTGTTCTAATTATGTATCAATGCTGTCTAGTAAGGTGGTCATTGTGTGTTTATGTTAAGATTGATTTGACATTATGAAGTTGACCATGATATGAAACCTTTTGCTCCCAACAAATATGAAAACATTGGACTGACTCTTTGTGCAGAAGCTTATTATATTTTAACTCTTTTCTTTCTGATTGTTAATAATGATTTGTTTAGGTTATACTGATGTTTTGTCCACTGAAGTTGAGTTTGGAGATTTGGCCATCCAAACTGCAAAATCTGCATTGGATGATGTTAGTCGACCTATGGAACTGGTAAGAGAACTTAACCATGCTTCACTGGCAGTTAAAGAGAAGCGGTGTAAATTTGATTCCTCGTGCTAAAAGGATTCTTCTAAGATGATGATGGAAAATAATTTGAACTATCCTTAACCAGTTTCAGGTTGAAGCAAGTTCTAAGGAGAACTTGGAAAATGTGATTGGACGTCACATTTCTAAAAGATTTGGTGCGTCAGATGTATGAAGGTGTCATTAAGAGCTATGACAACGCGTCCAAAATGTTTCAGGTTAAAATTCACTCTTTTCAATTGAATGACATAGAAAGTCTCTGGCACATCATGCATCTTCTTTCTAAAATCTAAATGTATTAGCTTGTGGAAAATTCTGTTTTCATTAGTACGGTGGATCCAAATCTAAATTCTGCAGTCGATGTATTTGTTAGTACGGTGGATCCATCGAAAGAACCTCCACTTATTACTGCAAACACAGTACTTTCCATCCTTGCTGTGGATTATCCAATAGACAAGGTTGCCTGCTATGTCTCGGACGATGGTGCTGGTATGCTGACTTTTGAGGCACTTTCTGAGACATCTGAATTCACCAGGAAATGGGTCCCATTTTGCAAGAAATTCAACATAGAGCCTTGGGCTCCAGAGTGGTACTTTCTTCAGAAAGTTGACTATCTGAGAAACAAGGTGGATCCTACTTTTGTGTGAGAACGTCGCGCAATGAAGGTTTGTAACCAATTCAACTCTGAGCATTTTGGTGTGTGGATAATGTGTGGGAATTAGGTGAAGGATGTCAGTGCCTTCAAACAACATGTCGATCATTCATATGGTTTGCCGAAAGGCCTGCGTTTATACTGTAGATAATTTTAACCCCAATTACTAATATAATTGCTGGGATTTTTCGAATGCAGAGAGAGTATGATGAGTTCAAAATTCGGATAAACAGCTTGGTTGCCATGTCACAGAAAGTTCCCGAGGACGGATGGACAATGCAGGATGGAACTCCTTGGCCAGGAAATAATGTCAGGGACCATCCCGGGATGATCCAGGTACGGTTGGTTTTATCTTTGATGTTTTTATTTAGTTTCTACCTATGCATGTAGTCGAAGGACTCGAGTAACTCATTTCATTCAAACCAACAGGCCTTCCTTGGTCAAAATGGTGTTCGTGATATTGAAGGAAATGAGTTGCCCAAACTAATCTACGTTT
The DNA here is from genome assembly GCA_026122235.1 of Vinca minor. Taxonomy (NCBI): domain Eukaryota; kingdom Viridiplantae; phylum Streptophyta; class Magnoliopsida; order Gentianales; family Apocynaceae; genus Vinca; species Vinca minor. Next base: position 1,617,443 of record JAOCZM010000081.1, read on the forward strand.
CTCGTGAGAAAAGACCAGGATTTGACCACCATAAAAAAGCCGGAGCTATGAATTCTTTGGTAAGTCTCTTCTCTTGAGCGAGTGTTTGAAGAAGTGAGGCACCGGGTGAGCAGAGCAATTCAAACTTGCTTTGATTTTCCTCTCTGACTTGTTTGTTTTTACCATCATTGCAGATTCGGGTTTCAGCAGTAATCTCAAATGCTCCATACCTACTGAATGTTGATTGTGATCACTACATCAACAACTGTAAGGCTTTACGAGAAGCTATGTGCTTCATGATGGACCCCACATCTGGAAAGAAAATATGCTATGTCCAGTTTCCTCAAAGATTTGATGGAATTGATCGGCATGATAGATATTCAAATCGCAATGTTGTCTTCTTTGATGTAAGTGCTGCAACTTTTATTCTTATTCAGGTATATAGGTTTTTGAAGCTCTTTAATTGCCATTCTCGGAAGCTAATTTCTTTATGTTAAATTACAACAGATAAATATGAAAGGACTTGATGGAATACAAGGTCCGATTTATGTCGGAACTGGATGCGTCTTTAGGAGACAAGCACTTTATGGATATGATGCTCCAAAAAAGAAGAAACCCGCAGGCAAAACGTGCAATTGTTTGCCAAAATGGTTCTGCTCTTGCTTTAGCTCCAAAAGAAAGAATAAGAAAGTAAAATCAAAGGATAACAAAAAGAACACGAAGGGCAGGGAAGCTTCCACACAGATATATGCACTTGAAAATATTGAAGAAGGAATTGAAGGTAAGAAATCAATATAAACGAGGCATTAGGATTTCGTCTTCTCTCGTGCTGACTAAAAGATTATTATGTTTTCGCTTCAAATCTCGAGTTACATTCATCCATGATTTTGCACATTGTTACTTAGAAAAGATTCCTTCTTGCAGGAATTGACAGTGAAAAAACCGCCCTCACGCCTCAGATAAAATTTGAGAAGAAATTTGGACAATCACCAGTATTCATCGCTTCAACTCTTCTAGACGAAGGTGGTTTTCCTCCTGGAGCTACACCCTCATCACTCCTAAAAGAAGCCATCCACGTCATTAGTTGCGGTTATGAAGACAAAACAGAGTGGGGAAAAGAGGTATGCAGCCCCTCTACTTTGAGTTTCACTTCACTCCAGTCCCTTTTCTTTCTGCATTCTCACATTGTCTTTGTTTTATGAATCAGGTTGGATGGATATATGGATCTGTTACTGAGGATATCTTGACTGGATTTAAAATGCACTGTCATGGATGGAGATCCATCTATTGCATACCCAAAAGGCCTGCGTTTAAGGGATCAGCTCCCATCAATCTTTCAGATCGTTTGCACCAGGTTCTCCGATGGGCCTTGGGTTCCGTTGAAATTTTATTGAGCAGACACTGTCCAATCTGGTATGGCTATGGGTGTGGTCTAAAGCCACTGGAGAGATTTTCATATATAAACTCGGTAGTCTATCCCTTGACATCTTTACCGTTGGTTGCTTACTGTACATTGCCAGCCATTAGCCTTCTAACTGGAAAATTCATTGTTCCTGAGGTAAGCCCAACTTTTGTCGTTTAACGCTTTCTTTGCTATTTTTGCAGCAGAATTCTCGTCTTATTTGCTCCTTGGGTCGGTAGAATTCTAACTAATTGGCTGTTATTCGCTATCTCCAGATAAGCAACTATGCAAGTATCTTATTCATGGCACTTTTCATATCAATTGCTGCAACGAGTATCGTGGAAATGCAATGGGGAGGTGTTGGAATCGACGATTTGTGGAGAAACGAGCAGTTCTGGGTTATCGGTGGTGCTTCTTCACACCTTTTCGCTCTCTTCCAAGGTCTTCTCAAGGTATTAGCCGGTGTCAACACAAACTTTACTGTTACTTCAAAAGGAGGAGACGATGGAGAGTTTTCCGAGCTTTACCTCTTCAAATGGACATCATTGTTGATCCCTCCTCTGACTTTGTTGATCATGAACATTATCGGGGTCATGGTGGGAGTAGCAAACGCCATAAACAACGGGTACGAATCTTGGGGCCCTCTATTTGGAAGGCTTTTCTTTGCTATATGGGTTATTGTCCATTTATACCCTTTCCTAAAGGGTGTAATGGGAAGGCAAAACAGTGTTCCCACCATCATTGTGGTATGGTCTATTCTTCTTGCTTCCATATTTTCATTATTATGGGTACGAATAAACCCGTTCCTTGCGAGGGGTGGAGTTGTATTAGAAGTTTGTGGGTTGGATTGTGAGTAATTAAGATACACTCAAGATAAAGAAGAAAGGGTTTAGATGGGTCGAGTCACACGTTGCTTGAACCACAAGAAACAGCTGAGGGTCTTAAAGGTAATTTCCCAACTGGAAAGAACTTCTACAAATGGGTTGTTGTGTAGATAAAGGGCGCCTGAGAGAGCAGATACATTGATATTTATTTGCAAAGTTTTTTGTTTTTTGTTTTGTTTTTTTGTTTGTGTCCATTGATTCTTTTGATAAGTTATTTTGGGATTTGTTGTTTGGAAGAAGAACATAAAATCTTTTATAAGTTATATTCCCTTGTATACCATCAATGTTCTCAAAAAAATTAATTGGATATATCAATAGCTTTTTTCTCCCCAGTTCTTTAGTGCTGAGATTCTTTTTCTTACCGCAAGTGAAATAGTTTATTGTTCACACCTTTTCTTTAAAGCTTTTATTCTAAATTATAGCGGCAATAATAAATTGAGGATATGGTTGGGGAATGAATAGGAGACAAACCTTAAATTTGATAATAAATATACAAAGTGGTTGCTTTTAAAATACGACTTAAACAGATGGATTGAAGACTGACCTAACATTAGGCAATTAATTCACTTCCAACTGGTAAGTCGGGAGTTTGAGTCATGCCGGAGGGAAAGTGGTGAACCACTATTGATCCTCCTAATATGAGGGGAAAAAAAAAAATCAACAAAGTGACTGCTCACATAATACCACTGAAACAGTAATCCCATATATTGTCACATTTGCTATGGAATCATGCCCTCAAATCAAATCCAAAAGCATCAGACAAGACGGACCCAAGAAATTTACGTGTACAGTACCATATTTCTTTCATTTAACGTCCAGAGCATTTATGAGATGCACACAAAACTTAGAGGATAATAATATATCAGAAAATCTTAACATAATTCTTTCCAAAAAGCAAAACATGAAGTACTTATAAGATAACAAATTATGATAATTAGATCCAAAATCAAGACAAGCATGAAAACTCATGCAAAGAAGCAGAAAAAATGAAGAGCAGAAACCAGTTTCTAAAATACTATTTGTGGACAAGATCCTTGAGGGCTGGCCTTTTGGTTGCTGCCTTCACTGTTGTCAAACTACCAAGCTTTTCCATTTTGGAATTCAGCATATTCTCCTTCATATCAGCTGTTGCTGCTATTTCCAGTTTTCTAGGCGTCCCGTGTATCAAAATGGATCTGCAGCTGTTCCTTTTCGCCATTTCAGACTTGTCAAGAAAAGTTTTCTCGTCCTCCATTACATCAGAGTTCTTTATCTCAATAGCAGCATTCTTGCTTTCTGCAAAACGGTCATCAGAGTCATTATCTACAACAACAAAAAAAAGTACTAACTCTGCTATCTATAGCTGTTTCTAGAAGAAGAAGAAAACATCACCTTCAATTAAGGGCTCAAATTTTCTGCTACTTTGAACATCTAAAACTACCTCCTGCAACTTTGATCCCGCTTTCAAAACTGGTTACATCTACGGAAATCTTCACATCTTCAGAATTTTTGCATGCACCAGATACATCATGAGCAGCAAAACCATTCCTCGGTGCACTTGGTAATTGCTCCGTGGCATCCACAATTTCCTCTGCAGTTTATAAAACTAGATGTCAGTATTTGGTAAGGAACAAATATAAGAATTCCGGGAGTTTTTACGCGTCTTTAACTGACTTGCCATCCTCACATGATTTTCTTAGAACACATCAACAACAATAGCATAACCCATTAAGTCCCAAGAATTGAGGGTATGGGCGGGGGACAGACTTAACCTTTGTCAATAAATGCACAAAGTGGCAAATCCTAAAGTACCACTGAAACAGATGGATTGGAGACTAACCTAACCTTTGGCAATGAGTGCACAAAGTGGTTGCTCACATAATACGTCTGTAACAATGGTCCCGTATGCCGTCGCGTTTGCTACAGAATCATACCCTCAAATCAAAGCCAAAAGGCATCAAAGAAGGCAGACCCAAGAACCATTTTGATTTATGTGTACATCACCATGTTTCTTTTATTCAGCATCCAGAGTATTAATGGTGCACTGAATTGTTTTAGAACACATACACAAAAAAAGATTTCAACTACATGTAGACAAACTTCAATAGTATGACATTTATCTAAAAAAGGGTAGTCCAACATTAAATTAAAATGCATAAACAAAGTTGATTAAACACTACCTGGATCATCTGTAGTAGGATTGCAGTCGACAAGATTCGTAATCCGAATATTACAAATGTCGGCACTAAACTCAACTGTCGAGAAAAGTTTCCGCCATTCAGACACATATACCTTTGTTATGTGTAAAATTCTCAGCTGTGGATATTATTGCTTCCATTGCATTCATAGAATTCTTTAGACCATCTTCATGATTCTGGGAGGCGGTATATGTTTCTATCATGTCAGACTCAATAGAACCAGCGCCTCTATCTTCTTCAGTTGCATCTTCGTAGCTCTCCTCCAGGTGCTTGATCGAATCTTCTGAATTGCTGACAATTTCAACCTTCAGTGTTTTACTGGAAGTTCTTCCGGAAGAATCAGAAAGAATGGATGCTAAACACTTGTAAGGAGAATGATGCCGTTCTTCCAAAGCATCTATCTTCAACAAATTCTGCAGATTCATCACGGTACAGCTCCACTTGGCCATGGCCTCTATCTTCTTCAGTTATATTTACAGCATTCATCTGCTGGATTGGTGATTGATCCCTCTGATCCGGTGCCATGTCTGAGTTCATGGAACATGTATGCTCGACATTAACTATTAGAAATCATGGAGATAAACTGAAGCATAAAAAGTAATGCTTACCATTGTTATTATCAACTAGAGGAATATTTGCAAATTTGTCCGTTTCAAATATCACTGGTTCCATGGGATCCTCAGCATTGACAGGAACGTCTTCGCAATTGTCATAGTTTTCGGCCAAGATAAACTTCTCAGTTATACAAGAATTGGTAAAGTCTGTATTTCCATCTTTTTTAGGTTCATTTTCATAGGTTTTCTTGGAGGTTGTAGTATTCTTCTGGCACTCCGTAGAATCTTCACCATCTTGCAGTGTTCTTCTGCCACTAGATTCTGAACACTTATTTGGAGATTCATAGTTTTCTTCCACTGGTGTATCTTTAACAAATTCAGATAAACAATCATACTTCGGCTTCACTTGGTCATCATTCCCATGTACTTTTGCTACACTGTCGGCTTCAGAACCATTCTTGTGCACAATTAGGAAATGCTCCATAGCATTTCCATAGCATTTCCAGCTCTTAAAGTAGAAACAAAACCTTTCCCTAGCAAACCAGCAGGGTCCTTAGAATCTTCTACACCATTGACATTTCCTTCCTCCAGCATACATGTCAGAGTTCTGGAAGGTTCAATGTCATCAGATTCACAACATTTACCAGAGGCATCACAGTTTTCTTCTTTTCATCGGCTGACTCAGTACATTTCAACTCCTCATGGCCTCTATCTTCCTCAGCTACATTCACGGCATCAATCCCATTCATCTGCTGAATTGGTGATTGCTCCCTCTGATCAGGTGCCATGTCTGAGTTCATTGAACAACATTATTTACCAGAAGCGATGGAGATAAAATGAAGTATAGAAGTTAGAATAAGGATCTCATCATTAAACACTTACCATTCTTATCAACTAGAGGAATATTTGCAAAATCGCCATATCCAGTAATCATTGCTTCCATGGGATCCTCGGAATTGCCAGGGACCTCTTTGCAATTGTCATAGTTTTCGGCCAAGATAAATTTCTGAGTTATACAAGAATGGGTAAAGCCAGTATTTCCATCTTTTCCAACTTCATCTTCAAAGGTTTTCCTGGATTTTATTGTACTCTTCTGGCACTCCATAGAATACTCACCATCTTGCAGCATGCTTCTGACACTAGATTCTGAACACTTATTCAGAGACTGATAGCTTTCTACCATTGGTGTATCTTTAACAGATTCAGATAAGCCATCATGATTCAGCAGCTCTACTTGGTCATCATTTTGATTTACTTCTACTACAGCGTCGGATTCAGAATCATTCTTGTTCACAATCATGGAATGCTCCCCCTTCACCAATAATATATCTAAATTCATGGAGCTAGTAAATTCCTCTACATTCTAAAACACAGATTATCAGCTATAAGATGTATTAAAAAGAAACATACAAGAGATATTTCCGTTATTGAAATTCTTACCATCATAAACATCTAGGACGTTGCCAGTTTTTGAATTCACAGGATTGTCTTCGTAGTAGTGCTCCTTTTCGGCAGAAGTATAAGATTGAATAAAACCATCATTTCCATCTTTATCAAGTTCATCTTCATGCATTTTCTTTGAACCTGCAGCATTCTTTAGGTGCTTTGCAGAATCTTCAGGGTCAACAAATTCATCTGGCAGCATGCTTCCGGCACTTCTTTTGGGAGAAACAGGGATAAAAGATTCCTCAGGAGTATGACATTGTTCCGCCAATGATCTATAGTCTGCAGATTTAGATAGTTCATCACACGTCAGCTTGACTTGGACATAGTTCCTATCTACTTCAGCTACATTGGCGGCCTCACAACCATTCTGCCGCCTGAGTGGTGATTGCTCTTTCTCCTCTATTCCCATCTCTAAGTTCATCGAACTATTAGCTTCATCTACATTTTCAAATGCAAATTATCAGCAATCATTAGACAATGAAACATCCAAGACAATTTGAAAAATGTACAGTATGACATTACTTGCAGTTGGACCTCGATTCTATACACCCCTATCTGAAATAAAGTTAACAACTTACAACAGTAATATTATAAGCTGCTTCAGAGTCGTGATCCAAAATATAAAATGAAATGAATGAATATTGAAAATTCAAGGCTTAAGAACAAGAAACAGTGAAAGAAGAAACAATGTATTAACATTTTTTTGAAAATAAATTTAGAGTTTAGAGGATCTATGCTCGTAAGCTAATTTAAGTGCACGGATGCAATTGTCAAACATCTACCTTTAGTTGTCTGTTGGGCAAAATCTTGAGCAGCTAAAACCAAATCTTGTGAAATGCTAGATAGTTTTTCTGCCTTAGCAAGATCATCAGACTTCGTCGGTTCCAAATGTCTTTCCATCTCATCAACACATCTCTCTAAGGTTTTATAGTCAAGAAGCCAATCATTAAAAAATGAAAAATGAAAACAAGCAAGCAAGCAAGCAAAAAGAATTCAGTTTCCTATATCCATCTGTAGGTTCTGATCGTGATTGTGAATTTCAATTATTTTTTAAACTTTCCACATTCCATTAAAACGTAAAATTGCACGATCTGTGTAGGACAATCAATTCTTTTGGTACGCTTGTGATCTTGTCTGTTCCGACCTCTATCACAACATATTGTAGTATACCTCCTAATATCATAATTTTTTTCCTTTAGAACCACATTTATAAACAACACCAAAACCCCTTTCTTTGGCATATGCAAGATATTTTTTATGTAAATCTTCATAGTGTACGAAAAAATGAGCCAATCCGTATCAAGGTAGAATCCGTACTTCCATTTTCTAGTTGATCACCATTGACTTCATCTTCACCGTTGTCGTCGTATGTACATCAAATAGGTCATAGCTACTGGAATCATCCACAACCAGAGGAATCTTCTTCATTATTATTTGAACTCATAATTAACAAATAATTTTGAAGAATGTCGGAAAAAAATTTAAGTGTAAAAATGTTAAGGAAGGAGAAAAAAATTGCAGTGTAGAATCAATGTAAAATGTTAAGGAAGGACAATTTTGGGTGCTATTTGCAGTGTTAAGGAACCCTAAACCCATTTTTCAATTTTTTGTGTTTTCTTCCATTTTTTCATTAATAGTAATTATATATTAGAGTATTAAGCTTTTCCGGTGAGAAATTAATCACTTTCATTCATTTTGTTGTGAATCCTAGAGAAAGATGTTATTGGATAGAGAGAGAAATATAAAGTTCAAATAAGAGACAATTGGGTTATACATAGTATCGTTTGGCAAATAGAAACCATGAATTGAAAACAAAAATAATTGGGAACATTTTAAATTTGAGAAAATAGCAAAAAACGGTTCATTAACTATTTAGAAATTCGAATTTAATTTCGTAAATATTTGTTAGTTATTTTTAGTCTTATAATTCTTTCCAAAATCCCACAACATGTCAACCTTATTTCTATCAATTCATAGTCGTTGATGCCGGTAGTCTGATGATGGACAATCACCGTCGTATAAAACACATCAACATTATCTATTTCGATAGTAATTCAAAACTCTACGATGAACTATTTTCTAGTCAAACCTCCAAAACCCAAAATCAATGGAATTTCCTGTTTATGAGCTTTGACTGTGGATAATCTGAGTAAATTTTCTCTGTTTATGAGCTTAGGGAAGATGATATATACTATGATAACATCAAGATTTTTGTGGAAAAGGGGTTTGGGGTTGATAACTTTGCAAAAGAAAACTATTTAGTTATTGAAGACAGCTTGCAACTGCGTAATTCATATGGCAGACTTAGGAATTCGTCATCTCTACTTGACGAAATGACTAACAATGGACTATCATATTTTGCTGATTTAGTGACAGATGGCTCAATTGAATATTATGAGGAAACCAGGTTGAAAATGAAAAATATAATTAACGAATATCTTTCGACCTTTCTTGATGAAGGGAATACTAGTTTTCAAATAAGAAAGGAAAAAGCCATTCATTTGCTCAAGAATCCAAAATACTTTCGTGGAAATCATGTTGGTCTTTGTTCTCCGATTGAAGCCTTCCGTGTGGCTGCTGTTCAGATTATGGATAGACTCGAGGAGTTGCCTCTTCTGGCACTTAGTGCAATGCGTAGGAAGCTGAAAGGAAAAAGAGGACACATTCCTAGATTGCAGCATAGACAATCTTCTAAGAAACGTGATGTAATAGGTCCAGTATGGAACTGTTGTAAGAAGATGCTTTCAAAACTTAGTGAAAGGGAGGTACCACAGAAACCATTAGTCAAAGCTCTATCAGTGGCAGACTTATCATTAAAGCTAATACTTCAGTGAGTTTACTGAAAGCATGGGTGAAATCAATCCCGTGCCTCTTGAGTCACCGGTCTCTTTGAGAAAAATAGATGGTGTTTCTTCACTTCTTTCCCCTAATAGCATGTTAAAAGTTGAACTTGAAACCATGCACACCAGTGAAAGGGATTCAGCTCAATCTCATGATTTTTCCAATTACTACATTTCTCCAGTATCGAAAATGTTAAACAACCCAGAATGTTCTAATCGAGATGAACGCCTATTAGGAAGTTTGGGGAGATCAATATGGTCTGATTTGTATGCGCTTCCATCACCAGCTAATCAAAATCAAGGTGAGTTTTGTTCAACTTCCTCAGGTCTTGGTAGCAATGGCGTGCTCAAGGTCGAGAGACAAGAAACTCCAAACTCTCTTACTGTGATTAGCTCATACTAGTAAGAAGCTATTCCCTAGCCGGGTTCCCTGGATCCACGTGTTCTTAGTCGGGCCTAAATGGATGAATTAAGAAGCGTGCCTGGGTAGACTTCAAGAGGTCTTTCTCTCTCTGCCTATCATTCTACTTATTATTTTAGGGGTCATAGAAAGATACGAACCACCTACTCTTTAAATTAAAGCCCTACCATTAATTTTAATAAAATGAAAGCTGCTTGCCCTCACTAATAAAAAACAGAAATCCCTCCCCTTACTCTAACAAGTAAGCAAATAAACTACCTTCTGTTACCTACTTTTACTCATTTCTTCCTTAGCGGCCTCAATACAAGACAGGCGCAGGAAAGGATATTTAATCAAAACCGGGCTATCGTCCTATTCTCTCTCAATTACCTATCCTTTATAGATGAGAGGGAGTCCCTTAGCAGTAGCTTCCAACACTTAAGATTTACCTCCTCAAGTGCCAGACATGAATGTTTTATAAATTTCATACGGAGATCTGATCAGACGCTTGCTTTTGCTTTTGTCCACTCAAGTAAGTACCATTTACAGCTCAGTAAGTACTACAACCAGTACATCACTTGCTCTTACAGCAAACAACGATTAGCAATACACCAGTACAGTAAATCAGTACAACACTAGCACTAGCTATAACAGTAAGCAGTACAATGCGTTAGGTGTTAATATTTATTAAAAAATCCTTAAAAAAAGGGTACAAACAATAAAGACATGTGAGTAATGTCACACCCCGTGTCTTGGGGATGATCGGGCGAGTGCGTCATCTACCCAGATGAGACACCGAACCCTCAAAGCAGAAAAAGGACTAAATCCGAAATAAAGCTTCATTACATACTTAAAAGATCAAGTCTTACAAGGGAATATAAGTCTTACAAAACCATAAAAAGATAACACAACTACTATCTATTACACTATCAACCAAGCCTTTGCTCGATCCATGGCTCATCAACCTGATCTGCTACCTGTTTACCTGCAAAATGTTAATAAGAGATGAGCCACTAAACTGACTCAGTAAGGTCCCAACACCCTTGGGATGAAGCACCGTTAAACTCTAAAATATGTTCCCATTCACCCAAAAATCATATGAAAACCATGCATACTTTACTTGACTTGAAAAACACTTGAATTATCTTGTAAAATGCTTTACATAAACATAAATCGTAATACTTGAAAACATAACTGACAAAATCAGAGTTCATCAAAAACAGAAAACGTTGGTCGACCGATTTTGAGGCAGAAACAATTACAAAAGTTCGGACGAGGGTCAAAATACTTCGGTCGACCTACATTGACCACCCCTCATCTGCAATAGCCCAATACTTTACTTCAGGCGATCATATTGGTCTTCTGGTCGACCGATCCGATCTGTCGAGGTTCAGCGCAAGGCAAAAATACTACATTTTGAAGACATATATCACATATCACATTTAAAACTTCTATAACATACTACTAGCAACTGCTATTCTATCACATATGACTTGAGCGGCGACATCCTATTCTCGTCATGCTTGACCGAAAGTCAGCGGCATTCTATTCTGTCACGGATGACCTGAGTTAGCGACATTCTACTACTAATATTACCAACTTCTGATAACGTCTGAATCTACTAATATCACATGACTGAAAATTCACATAATAACATAAACTACATATACACATAAGAACATAACTTCAACTAAACATAGAGTTCATATAAGCATCTTCCACAATACTCCATCCATTTTATGCAATAAAACAATGTAGGAAATCATAACATCGTTTCTGAAAATACATATCTTTCATGTTTTTGACTGAAAATCAAGAGTGAAGGGTCCTTCCCTTATCAATCTTAGAGTTAAACCTCAAAATGTACAAATTCAGGATTTTCCAAATTCATTGCCCTAATTCCCAAGCCTATAACTTGAAATCCAGACCTCCAAATGCTATTCTGTCGAATCCCAAGGGTAGCTCTATCAGTCCTCTTCGAAACACACTAAGAATCGCTGAAAACGAACACCATATGCTATCTCAAAAGTGCATTCTCCCAAAGCCTACCAAATCTACCAAAAATCTACTCTCTACTTTTTCCTCTATTTTCTTCTCTTTAACTCCCTTCTTCTAATAACTCAAGCAAAAACCACTCTTATAACCCTCCCCCCACCCCCTAAAACTATCCTAACTTCCTTCTAACTCCACAAACTAACCAACTAACTTATAGGATTAACACTTAGGTCCCTTCACTCATAAATCTTACTAAAACACCCCTCAACAAACATAACATAGAAGAATGTGAAAGGAATTAATACACCAAAATACATGTAGGCATGATAGACACATAAGCACGAAAAGTTTCAGGTATCACAAGTAATATGATTATCAATATCTTGATTCAAGAAGTTTGAGACGGTCGCCCACATTGTTTGCTTACATTAAAATTAAAAGTAAATCCTAATTTAAAACATGAATAAAAAAAAATACTACCATGAAGTCTACATACGACTTTATTATGAAAATGAAATTACTATTAGAATGGTGACCAATTTTTAGGTACACTAAGTTTTGAATTGTCCAGTAATTGTTAAATCCCGGACAATTCCAGATAAAGCAATTCACGGGCCTTGGCAGGGTCGACCCACAAACTCCACCTTGTCATTGTCAAAAGTATGTATTGGACATGTTTCACCGAAAATGGCCACAGGCAGCCCATTATTGGCCTTAGCCTTGTGCGGCCCAAATGAGGCTAGGCCCAATGAGAGAGCTTTTTGATCCAAAAACATGGCCCATTTCTAGATGACCCTGTCCAGCCTTGGATTGCAATGACGTCCCGACAGCCAGAGCCTCCACTTCTCGCCGCCCTCTCCGCAGAAAAACGGAGGAGGTAAATAGTTTTACAAAAAAATCCTCAAAGCCCTAAGTTGGAATAAATTAAAAAGATGGGGAAGAAGACTGTAGTGGAACCTTACATTGAAGATTGTAAAGCATTATTATCTGAAATAAAGGAGCAAGACAAGTTGCTTCGCCTCAAAAGAAGGTCATTCTTATATTCATATTCTCTTGTTGGAATTTTTAAGAGCAATTCCCAAATCTTTAATTTGTTTTTAAAAAAAAATCAACCGAGTTCTATGAAAAATGGTAATGTGCACGTAAATCAAAATTGTTACGGGTTTGCTTTTTTCTAATTCCTTTTTGGCTTTAATTTGAGAGTTGTTTCAGTAGTATTCTGTGAGTAGCACAAAGTGCGCTCTTTGCCAAATGTTAGATTAGTCTAAAATCCATCCGTTCTGTGGTATTTTGAGAGCACACACTTTGTGTATTTATTGCCAAAGAGTAGGCCGGTCTCCTGTCCATCACCGCTCATACCCCAATTATTGGGGATTTATTGACTTATGATATTGTTGTCGAACTAGAGTTCCATTTCTTCTATAATTAGGATAGGTTGGGAATAGTTTAAAGAACAATGCATATTTGTTAAGTACTTGAGTTTTGGAAAAGGATAATTGTTATTTTTTTAATCCGAAGAAGATAGAGAATTTCTAATTTTAGTAGCTTCTATTAAATCTAATCCTCTTGTCTGTACCCTTTTATTCATAATTAGAATGCAATGGGTTTCCAGTGGGGTTACTGATATTTTGTTTGTTCTGTTTCATCTAGTATTTATCAACTTTTTAAATGTTGTACATGAACTTCTTTGAAAATTTCTTATGTTTCCGAGTTGAGTTAATTCATAAAAGTGTCACTTGGATTCAATTGATGCAGGTGGTTAATGGGTTTATCTTTGTCCGAAAGGGAACAAAAGCGAATGAAGAAGCTTGATTCTCTCTTGGACAAGAGTATACCTGAAACTTTGCTTAGGGAAGATGATATATACTATGATAACATCAAGATTTTTGTGGAAAAGGGGTTTGGGGTTGATAACTTTGCAAAAGAAAACTATTTAGTTGTTGAAGACAGCTTGCAACTGCATAATTCATATGGCAGACTTAAGAATTTGTCATCTCTACTTGACGAAATGACTAACAATGGACTATCATGTTTTGCTGATTTAGTGACAGATGGCTCAGTTGAATATTATGAGGAAACCAGGTTGAAAATGAAAAATATAATTAACGAATATCTTCCGACTTTTCTTGATGAAGGGAATACTAGTTTTCAAATGAGAAAGGAAAAAGCCATTCATTTGCTCAAGAATCCAAAATACTTTCGTGGAAATCATGCTGGTCTTTGTTCTCCGACTGAAGCCTTCAGTGTGGCTGCTGTTCAGATTCTGAATAGACTCGAGGAGTTGCCTCTTCAGGCACTTAGCGCAATGCATAGGAAGCTGAAAGGAAAAAGAGGATACATTCCTAGATTGGAGCATAGACAATCTTCCAAGAAACGTGATTTAATAGGTCCAGTAAGGAACTGTTGTATGAAGATGCTTTCCAAACTTGGTGAAAGGGATGTACCACAGGAACCATTGGTCAAAGCTCTATCAGTGGCAGACTTATCATTAAAGCTAATACTTGGTCATCCTTCTATAATAGAGTTCCAAAAATTCTCTCCAGAAATAGAAGCCCTACAGAATGATTTTGCAAAAGCCATTCGTCTTGTCAACTCAGAAAAGAAAGTTAGTATTGTGAAATTAGAAGCATTATGCAAGAAGTTGCATCAGTCTCCAGATATCAACTTTGATTTCTCAAAAAGAAGTTTGCGGTGTGCAATAAGGAATCTATTTATTGAGTATATTGTTGAGTGCAATGATATGGATGACATCCCTGAATACTTGCTAGAAGCACTTGCGGAAATCAATAATTGTAGTACTTCATCTTGGAGTTCCTCAAAGGAGGATATAGAAGAAGAGGTAGAATGTTTGTTGGGTTTGAGTGCTCAGACAAAACAGATTGTTTGGGATTTAAATCCTGAATTAGAGGTTGATCTAGATTTTTCTGATGCATACATGGAGGATCTTAAAGAAAGTGATGACAATGAGGAGGAGGAGGAAGTGCAATTATCTCAAAGCCATAAATTTCGTTCTTCCGACTTCAGTGAGTTAACTGAAAGCATGGGTGAAATCAATCCTGTGCCTCTTGAGTCACCGGTCTCTTTGAGAAAAGTAGATGGTGTTTCTTCACTTCTTTCCCCTAATAGCATGTTAAAGGTTGAACTTGAAACCATGCACATCAGTGAGAGGGATTCAGCTCAATCTCATGATTTTTTCCAATTACTACATTTCTCCAGAATCGAAAATGTTGAACAGCCCAGAATGTTCTAATCGTGATGAACGCCTATTAGGAAGTTTGGGGAGATCAATATGGCCTGATTTGCATACACTTCCATCACCAGCTAATCAAAATCAAGGTGAGTTTTGTTCAACTCCCTCGGGTCTTGGTAGCAAAGGTGGGCACAAGGTCGAGAGACAAGAAACTCTAAATGACTTGGCAGAAAATATAGGATTGCCTTCTTCTGGCCCTCAAACAGGAGGGGTCGATATTTTGCAGACTAGGCAATGCACAAATAGAAATCGATACCTTTTGATACAGAAAGCTTGTGATGCAACAGCTATGGCCATGTATGATGTTATTGGTAACATGTTGAATGAATTTGCTCGAGATCAACACTTGGACTTGGCAGCTGCTGATGTATCCTATCTTCGAAGTCATCCTCCGCGTGATTCAGAAGGCACCTAATACTTGCTTTTTATATGTCTTGAGCTCTAGCTTCTGTATGGACTGTATTGCAAGCAAATATTTTGGATTAAATGAATATTTTAGGCAAAGGAAACAAAGCCATGGTCCAATTATCAAGCTTCCTTCTTCAATGTAAATCGATCAGCAAGTTTTGGTTATAGTAATTAAGTAAGAGGTGTTTGAAGAAAACTAAATTGTCAATTGTATGAGTTGCAAGATGTTTCTTTTTATTTTAAAACAGAACTTTAGTTGTCAAAAAAAAATTGAGGAAGCAAACATGGCTGAATCAATATGGACTTAAAAGGAGCTTTACAAACTTCTTCAGTCTACATATTGGAGCTTTTTATCTATGTTCTTGATCCAGGTATATTAAAGCTAGCAACCATGGGGCGCTTGATTAAACTCCATGAACAATTTCACAGTGCCCAAGTTTGGAGATGTTTCTGCCAACCCAACACCAAGGAGTACTATATTCACAGAAAAGTTGGCTAGTATGGAGGTGGAGGTTGCAAATGACGGTGGCGATAGGGTGGCTGGATACTGTATCGAAAGCATATCCGTAGATTTCACCGTGCTAATGAATTCGAAGCTGACAAAGCAACAGATATTGAGGTGAACGAACGGATGATCAAACTGTCAAACATTCAAATAGACAATCTTTCTCAGTAAGTTCATTGAGTTTTCCACTATATATTTGTTTACTTATTCGCAGATTGTATTATTTACCATTATATTTGTTCAATAATTGTTTGTAATACTTTTCTCAAGGTTACGATTCAAAATTCTTCCAAGTTCAAGGATTCAAATTAATTGCAGCTAAAATTTCCTTTTTTCACCTAGTTGGTAGTCATGTTAAGAGTAATGACTAATATGCATTAATTGCAGATCATTTATGTAACTCTGGTTTCCTATTTATATGAATAGCAGAGTATATCTCAGGATGCACACTGTCGATTTTCCGCCTCCAGTAAATGTCTTTTTTAAGTGCAAAGATATCTATTGACATTGAATCTGTTGGTACATACTGACATTCCACTCTACTAGCTTAAGAGGATAAGATGTTTACTGATACCAAATGGGAGGTTGTTTTCAAATCCTGTCGCCACTCATTACTAAAACTGTATTAATCGTGCAATGTGCACTTGCGAGGCTCGTCAGCGGAGTATGTGTCTACCTCACACGTGAGAGCATGTTAAATTCATTAAATACAATCCTTTCTGGTAGCTCAAGCTTTGGGATAAGGTAGTCTTCTCATATTTCACATTGTTAGTTGCAATTTCAGCAATTTAGCAAGATCATCTTGCCTTTTGCTCTGTATATAATTGTTCATATGCACTGCTTGATGGAAGCATATCTTGTCAAATTTTCTATCATGATTGATCTATATTTAGCACCGCATGTATGCATCCACAAACTCTTTTTTATGGTTTGAATATCTTGTAAGATGGACTCTAATGCATAGAATATCTAGAAATTGATTACACTTGATAGAATGCAAAATCAACCCTTTTGATATTTTTAAAGAAAGCAACATTTTTTACCACCATCATGTTTAAAAATCATCTCTAATCAGCTGCTGTAGTAGATGGTGAAAAAGACATTCTCTTCACTGGAGCATGGTCTTCATTATCACCAAACTCTGCTATTGGCATCTTGTTCATACTTCCGCTCTTATCTTTATGTTTTTGCTAATACAAGTTTTACTTTTCTTTTTGGCTATACTTACTGATGAGATTAAAATATGTTCACTTATTGTTGTTCTAATTATGTATCAATGCTGTCTAGTAAGGTGGTCATTGTGTGTTTATGTTAAGATTGATTTGACATTATGAAGTTGACCATGATATGAAACCTTTTGCTCCCAACAAATATGAAAACATTGGACTGACTCTTTGTGCAGAAGCTTATTATATTTTAACTCTTTTCTTTCTGATTGTTAATAATGATTTGTTTAGGTTATACTGATGTTTTGTCCACTGAAGTTGAGTTTGGAGATTTGGCCATCCAAACTGCAAAATCTGCATTGGATGATGTTAGTCGACCTATGGAACTGGTAAGAGAACTTAACCATGCTTCACTGGCAGTTAAAGAGAAGCGGTGTAAATTTGATTCCTCGTGCTAAAAGGATTCTTCTAAGATGATGATGGAAAATAATTTGAACTATCCTTAACCAGTTTCAGGTTGAAGCAAGTTCTAAGGAGAACTTGGAAAATGTGATTGGACGTCACATTTCTAAAAAGATTTGGTGCGTCAGATGTATGAAGGTGTCATTAAGAGCTATGACAACGCGTCCAAAATGTTTCAGGTTAAAATTCACTCTTTTCAATTGAATGACATAGAAAGTCTCTGGCACATCATGCATCTTCTTTCTAAAATCTAAATGTATTAGCTTGTGGAAAATTCTGTTTTCATTAGTACGGTGGATCCAAATCTAAATTCTGCAGTCGATGTATTTGTTAGTACGGTGGATCCATCGAAAGAACCTCCACTTATTACTGCAAACACAGTACTTTCCATCCTTGCTGTGGATTATCCAATAGACAAGGTTGCCTGCTATGTCTCGGACGATGGTGCTGGTATGCTGACTTTTGAGGCACTTTCTGAGACATCTGAATTCACCAGGAAATGGGTCCCATTTTGCAAGAAATTCAACATAGAGCCTTGGGCTCCAGAGTGGTACTTTCTTCAGAAAGTTGACTATCTGAGAAACAAGGTGGATCCTACTTTTGTGTGAGAACGTCGCGCAATGAAGGTTTGTAACCAATTCAACTCTGAGCATTTTTGGTGTGTGGATAATGTGTGGGAATTAGGTGAAGGATGTCAGTGCCTTCAAACAACATGTCGATCATTCATATGGTTTGCCGAAAGGCCTGCGTTTATACTGTACATAATTTTAACCCCAATTACTAATATAATTGCTGGGATTTTTTCGAATGCAGAGAGAGTATGATGAGTTCAAAATTCGGATAAACAGCTTGGTTGCCATGTCACAGAAAGTTCCCGAGGGACGGATGGACAATGCAGGATGGAACTCCTTGGCCAGGAAATAATGTCAGGGGACCATCCCGGGATGATCCAGGTACGGTTGGTTTTATCTTTGATGTTTTTATTTAGTTTCTACCTATGCATGTAGTCGAAGGACTCGAGTAACTCATTTCATTCAAACCAACAGGCCTTCCTTGGTCAAAATGGTGTTCGTGATATTGAAGGAAATGAGTTGCCCAAACTAATCTACGTTTCTCGTGAGAAAAGACCAGGATTTGACCACCATAAAAAAGCCGGAGCTATGAATTCTTTGGTAAGTCTCTTCTCTTGAGCGAGTGTTTGAAGAAGTGAGGCACCGGGTGAGCAGAGCAATTCAAACTTGCTTTGATTTTCCTCTCTGACTTGTTTGTTTTTACCATCATTGCAGATTCGGGTTTCAGCAGTAATCTCAAATGCTCCATACCTACTGAATGTTGATTGTGATCACTACATCAACAACTGTAAGGCTTTACGAGAAGCTATGTGCTTCATGATGGACCCCACATCTGGAAAGAAAATATGCTATGTCCAGTTTCCTCAAAGATTTGATGGAATTGATCGGCATGATAGATATTCAAATCGCAATGTTGTCTTCTTTGATGTAAGTGCTGCAACTTTTATTCTTATTCAGGTATATAGGTTTTTGAAGCTCTTTAATTGCCATTCTCGGAAGCTAATTTCTTTATGTTAAATTACAACAGATAAATATGAAAGGACTTGATGGAATACAAGGTCCGATTTATGTCGGAACTGGATGCGTCTTTAGGAGACAAGCACTTTATGGATATGATGCTCCAAAAAAGAAGAAACCCGCAGGCAAAACGTGCAATTGTTTGCCAAAATGGTTCTGCTCTTGCTTTAGCTCCAAAAGAAAGAATAAGAAAGTAAAATCAAAGGATAACAAAAAAGAACACGAAGGGCAGGGAAGCTTCCACACAGATATATGCACTTGAAAATATTGAAGAAGGAATTGAAGGTAAGAAATCAATATAAACGAGGCATTAGGATTTCGTCTTCTCTCGTGCTGACTAAAAGATTATTATGTTTTCGCTTCAAATCTCGAGTTACATTCATCCATGATTTTGCACATTGTTACTTAGAAAAGATTCCTTCTTGCAGGAATTGACAGTGAAAAAACCGCCCTCACGCCTCAGATAAAATTTGAGAAGAAATTTGGACAATCACCAGTATTCATCGCTTCAACTCTTCTAGACGAAGGTGGTGTTCCTCCTGGAGCTACACCCTCATCACTCCTAAAAGAAGCCATCCACGTCATTAGTTGCGGTTATGAAGACAAAACAGAGTGGGGAAAAGAGGTATGCAGCCCCTCTACTTTGAGTTTCACTTCACTCCAGTCCCTTTTCTTTCTGCATTCTCACATTGTCTTTGTTTTATGAATCAGGTTGGATGGATATATGGATCTGTTACTGAGGATATCTTGACTGGATTTAAAATGCACTGTCATGGATGGAGATCCATCTATTGCATACCCAAAAGGCCTGCGTTTAAGGGATCAGCTCCCATCAATCTTTCAGATCGTTTGCACCAGGTTCTCCGATGGGCCTTGGGTTCCGTTGAAATTTTATTGAGCAGACACTGTCCAATCTGGTATGGCTATGGGTGTGGTCTAAAGCCACTGGAGAGATTTTCATATATAAACTCGGTAGTCTATCCCTTGACATCTTTACCGTTGGTTGCTTACTGTACATTGCCAGCCATTAGCCTTCTAACTGGAAAATTCATTGTTCCTGAGGTAAGCCCAACTTTTGTCGTTTAACGCTTTCTTTGCTATTTTTGCAGCAGAATTCTCGTCTTATTTGCTCCTTGGGTCGGTAGAATTCTAACTAATTGGCTGTTATTCGCTATCTCCAGATAAGCAACTATGCAAGTATCTTATTCATGGCACTTTTCATATCAATTGCTGCAACGAGTATCGTGGAAATGCAATGGGGAGGTGTTGGAATCGATGATTTGTGGAGAAACGAGCAGTTCTGGGTTATCGGTGGTGCTTCTTCACACCTTTTTGCTCTCTTCCAAGGTCTTCTCAAGGTATTATCCGGTGTCAACACAAACTTTACTGTCACTTCAAAAGGAGGGGACGATGGAGAGTTTTCCGAGCTTTACCTCTTCAAATGGACATCATTGTTGATCCCTCCTCTGACTTTGTTGATCATGAACATTATCGGGGTCATGGTCGGAGTAGCAAACGCCATAAACAACGGGTACGAATCATGGGGCCCTCTGTTTGGAAGGCTTTTCTTTGCTATCTGGGTTATTGTCCATTTATACCCTTTCCTAAAGGGTGTAATGGGAAGGAACCATCATTGTGGTATGGTCTATTCTTCTTGCTTCCATATTTTCATTATTATGGGTACGAATAAACCCGTTCCTCGCGAGGGGTGGAGTTGTATTAGAAGTTTGTGGGTTGGATTGTGAGTAATTAAGATACACTTAAGATAAAGAAGAAAGGGTTGCTTGAACCACAAGAAACAGCTGAGGATCTTATAGGTAATTTCCCAACTGGAAAGAACGTCTACATGTTTTACAAGTTATATTCCCTTGTATAAATAAGGGACTTTTATACCATCAATGTTCTCCCCGGTTCTTTATTGCTGAGATTGGATGCTCAATTCTTTTTTCTTACCACAAGCGAAAAAGTTTATTGTTTACACCTTTTATTTTAAGCTTTTATTCCTTCTAAATTATAGCGGCAGGGTGGTCCTCGATTATTATGATATGGGTGGGGAATGAATAGGAGGCAAACCTTACATTTGATAATAAATGTACAAAGTGGTTATTTTTAGAAAACGACTTAAAGAGATGAAATGAGGACTGACTTAACATTCGGTAATTAATCCACAAAGTAACTACTCACATAATACTACTGAAACAATAATTTCATATACTGTCACGTTTGGTACTGAAAAATGCCCTCAAATCAAATTCAAAAGGCATCAAACAAGACTGACCCAAGAAACTTATGTGCACATTACTATATTTCTATCATTCAACATCCAGAGCATTTATGAGATGCACACAAACTTAGAGGATAATAATACATCAGAAAATCATAACATAATTCTTTCCAAATAACAAAACATCAAGTACTGTATAAGGTAGCAAATTATGATAATTGGATCCAAAATCAAGACAAGCATGAGATATGCTTTTCCTCTATTGAACTGCAAAACTCATGCAAAGAAGCAGAAAAAATGAAGAGTAAAAACCAGTTTCTAAAATTCTATTTTTGAACAAGATCCTTGAGGGCTGGCCTTTTGGTTGCTGCCTTCACTGTTGTCAAACTACCAAGCTTTTCCATTTTGGAATTCAGCATATTCTCCTTCATATCAGCTGCTGCTATTTCCAGTTTTCTAGGCGTCCCGTGTATCAAAATGGATCTGCAGCTGTTCCTTTTCGCCATTTCAGACTTGTCAAGAAAAGTTTTCTCGTCCTCCATTACATCAGAGTTCTTTATCTCAATAGCAGCATTCTTGCTTTCTGCAAAACGGTCATCAGAGTCATTATCTACAACAACAAAAAAGTACTAACTCTGCTAAAGCTGTTTCTAGAAAGAAAAAAACATCACCTTCAATTAAGGGCTCAAATTCTCTGCAACTTTGAACATCTAAAACTACTTCCTTCGACTTTGTGGCATCAACGTCCTCGACATTGATCCCGCTTTCAAAACTGGCTACATCTACAGAAATCTTGGCATCTTCAGAATTTTTGCATGCACCAGATACATCATGAGTACCAAAACTATTCTTCGGTGCACTTGGTAATTGCTCCGTGGCATCCACAATTTCCTCTGTAGTTTATAAAACTAGATGTCAGTATTTGGTAAGGAACAAAAGTAAGAATTCCGAGTGTGTTTACGCATCTTTAACTGACTTGACATTCTCACATGATCGTCTTAGAATCACATATAGACAAACAATATTAAATTAAAATGCATTAACAAAGTTGAGGAAACTAAGGGATTAAACACTACCTGGATCATCTGTAGTAGGATTGCAGTCGAGAAGATTCGTAATCCTAATATTACAAATGTTGGCACTAAACTCAGTTGAAGAACAATTTATTTCAGTAAAGGGTCTATCTTCAACTGATTTAGTGAACTTATCACAACCACAGTTTCCCTCTTCAGCAACATTGTCGTTCTCCCAACCATGTTTCTGTACTGCCGGTGATTGCTCCTTTTGCTTTTGTGTTATCTCTGAGATCATGGTGCTAATATCTACATTTTGGAGCACAAAGTTTCAGCAATTATTTAGAAAAGAATTGAAACAACACGAGGAAAGTTTCCGCCATTCAGATATATATATACCTTTGTTATGTGTAAAATTCTCAGCTGTGGGTATTATTGCTTCCATTGCATCAGTGGAATTCTCTGGACTACCTTCATGATTCTTGGTGGTGGTATATTTGTCTATCACGTAAGACTCAACAGAACCAGCACCTCCATCTTCTTCAGGTGCATCATTATAGCTTTTCTCCCGGTGCTTGATTGAATCTTCAGAACCGCTGACAATTTTATCCAGCAGTATTCTACTGGAACGTCTTCCAGAAGAATCAGAAACAATAGATGTGAAATACTTGTTAGGAGAATGATGTCGTTCCTCCAAGCATCTATCTTCAACCAATTCTGCCGACTCATCACAGTACAGCTCCCCTTGGCCATCGTCTCTATCTTCTTCAGCTACATTCACAGAATCAACCCCATTCATCTGCAGGATTGGCGATTCCTCCCTCTGATCCGGTGCCATGTCTGAGTTCATGGACAAGTATGGAGATAAAATGAAGCATAAAAGAAAGAATAAGGATCTCAATATGAAATACTTACCATTGTTATCAACTAGAGGAATATTTGCAAAACCAACAGTTCCACATATCACTGCTTCCATTTGACCCTCAGCATCGACAGGAACCTCTTCGCAATTGTCACAGTTTTCAGTCAAGATAAATTTACTGCCAACTTCAGAACCGACAGTCAGGGAATGCTCCTCCTTTTCCAATGATATATCCAATTTCATGGAGCTAGACAAATCCTCTAAATTTTAAAACCCAGATTATCAGCCATGAAACGTATTAAAAGAAACATACAAGAAATATTCGCCTTATTGAATTCTTACCATTATAAACATCTCGGAAGTTGCCAGTTCTCGAATTCATAGGATTGTCTTCACAGATGTTCTCCTTTTTGGCAGAAGTATCAGTTTGAATAAAACCATCATTTTCATCTTTATCAAGTTCATCATATTCGACACTGCCAGTCTGACAACCACTCCGGTGCATGAGTGACGATTTCTCTCTCTCCTCTATCATTGCTTCCAAGTTCAAGGAATTAGTAGATTCATCTACATTTTCAAACACATTGCCAATAATCATTTGATAAAATGAAACATACAAAATAATTCTTGCAAATTTCCACTATTCAGATATATACCTTTGTTATCTGCCACAGGAATATGTGCAATATTCTCAGCTGAGGATATTATTGCTTCCATTGCATTCATGGAATTGTTTAGACTATCTTCATGATTCTGGGAGGCGGTATATGTTTCTATCACGTAAGACTCAATAGAACTAGCACCTCCATCTTCTTCAGGTGCATCTTCGTAGCTCTCCTCCAGGTGCTTGATTGAATCTTCTGAATTGCTGGCAATTTCAACCTTCAGTGTTTTACGGGAAGTTCTTCCGGAAGAATCAGAAACAATGGATGCTAAACACTTGCAAGGAGAATGATGTCGTTCTTCCAAGCATCTACCTTCAACAAATTTTGCAGATTCATCACAGTACAGCTCCACTTGGCCATGGCCTCTATCTTCTCCATTTACATTTACAGCGTCAAACCCATTCATCTGCTGGATTGGTGATTCCTCCCTCTGATCCGGTGCCATGTCTGAGTTCATGGAACAAGTATGCTCGACATTAACTATCAGAAATCATGGAGATAAACTGAAGCATAAAAAGTAATACTTACCATTGTTATTATCAACTAGAGGAATATTTGCAAATTTGTCAGTTTCAAATATCACTGGTTCCATGGGATCCTCAGCATTGACAGGAACGTCTTCGCAATTGTCATAGTTTTCGGCCAAGATAAACTTCACAGTTTTACAAGAATTGGTAAAGCCTGTATTTCCATATTTTCGATGTTCATCTTCATAGGTTTTCTTGAAGGTTATAGTATTCTTCTGGCACTCCATAGAATCTTCACCATCTTGCAGTGTTCTTCTGCCACTAGATTCTGAACACTTATTTGGAGATTCATAGTTTTCTTCCACTGGTGTATCTTTAACAAATTCAGATAAACCATCATACTTCGGCTCCACTTGGTCATCATTCCCACGTACTTTTCCTACACTGCCGGCTTCAGAACCATTCTTGTGCACAATTAGGGAATGCTCCGCCTGCTCCAATGATATATCCAAATTCATGGAGCTAGTAAATTCCTCTACATTTTAAAACACAGATTATCAGTCATAAAATATATTAAAAAAGAAACTAGAGATATTCCCGTTTTACTGAATTCTTACCGTTATAAACATCTAGGAAGTTTCCAGTTCTGGAATTCAAAGGATTTTCTTCACAGTAGTACTCTCTTTCTGCATAAGTATTAGATTGAATAAAACCATCATCTTCATCTTTATCAAGATCTGCAGAACCACTTGATAAAGAATTAGTTTCCGTTGCATTTGCAGCTCTTAAAGGAGAAACAAAACCTTTCCCTAGAAAACCAGCAGGGTCCTTAGAATCTTCTCCACCATTGACATTCCCTTCCTCCAGCATACATGTCAGAGTTGTGGAAGGTTCAATGTCATCAGATTCACAACATTTATCAGAGGCACCACAGTTTTCATTTGTAGGATTCTGTTCATCGGCTGAATCAGTACATTTCAACTCCTCATGGCCTCTATCTTCTTCAGCTACATTCACGGCATCAATCCCGTTCATCTGCTGAATTGGTGATTGCTTCCTCTGATCAGGTGCCATGTCTGAGTTCATTGAACAACATTAATGGCCAGAAGTGATGGAGATAAAATGAAGCATAAAAGATAGAATAAGGATCTCATCATTAAATACTTACCATTCTTATCAACTAGAGGAATATTTGCAAAATCGCCAGATCTAGTTATCATTGCTTCCATGGGATCCTTGGCATTGACAGGGACCTCTTCGCAGTTGTCATAGTTTTCAGCCAAGATATATTTCTGAGTTATACAAGAATGGGATAAAGCCAGTATTTCCATCTTTTCCAGGTTCATCTTCAAAGGTTTTCCTCGATTTTATTGTACTCTTCTGGCACTCCATAGAATCCTCACCATCTTGCAGTATGCTTCTGACACTAGATTCTGAACACTTATTCGGAGATTGATAGCTTTCTTCCACTGGTGTATCTTTAACAGATTCAGGTAAACCATTATGATTCAGCTCTACTTGGCCATCATTTTGATCTACTTCTACTACACCATCGGCTTCAGAATCATTCTTATGCACAATCAGGGAATGCTCCCCCTTCTCCAATAATATATCTAAATTCATGGAGCTAGTAAATTCCTCTACATTTTAAAACACAGATTATCAGCTATAAGATGTATTAAAAAGAAACATACAAGAGATATTTCCGTTATTGAAATTCTTACCATCATAAACATCTAGGACGTTGCCAGTTTTTGAATTCACAGGATTGTCTTCGTAGTAGTGCTCCTTTTCGGCAGAAGTATAAGATTGAATAAAACCATCATTTCCATCTTTATCAAGTTCATCTTCATGCATTTTCTTTGAACCTGCAGCATTCTTTAGGTGCTTTGCAGAATCTTCAGGGTCAACAAATTCATCTGGCAGCATGCTTCCGGCACTTCTTTTGGGAGAAACAGGGATAAAAGATTCCTCATGAGTATGACATTGTTCCGCCAATGATCTATAGTCTGCAGATTTAGATAATTCATCACACTTCAGTTCGACTTGGACATAGTTCCTATCTACTTCAGCTACATTGGAAGCTTCACAACCATTCTGGCGCCTGAATGGTGATTGCTCTTTCTCCTCTATTCCCATCTCTAAGTTCATCGAACTATTAGCTTCATCTACATTTTCAAATGCAAATTATCAGCAATCATTAGACAATGAAACATCCAAGACAATTTGAAAAATGTACAGTATGACATTACTTGCAGTTGGACCTTGATTCTATACACCCCTATCTGAAATAAAGGTAACAACTTACAACAGTAATATAATGCTATAAGCTGCTTCAGAGTCGTGATCCAAAATATAAAATGAAATGAATGAATATTGACAATTCAAGGCTTAAGAACAAGAAACAGTGAATGAAGAAACAATGTATTAACATTTTTCTGAAATCAAATTTAGAGTTTAGAGGATCTATGCTCGAAAACTAATTTAAGTGCACGGATGCAATTGTCAAACATCTACCTTCAGTTGTCTGTTGGGCAAAATCTTGAGCCGCTAAAACCAAATCTTGTGAAACGCCAGATTGTTTTTCTTCCTTATCAAGATCATCAGACTTTGTCGGTTCCAAATGTCTTTCCATCTCATCAACACTTCTCTCTAAGGTTTTATAGTCAAGAAGCCAATAGTTAAAAAATGAAAAATGAAAACAATCAAGCAAAGAGAATTCTGCAGGTTCAAGAAAGACAAATAACCTAAACTACATGTATGGAGACTCCAGTATTCTGACCTTGTATCTCTACCATGGTATCTCGAAAGAAAGACTGCCTGCTCTTAACAATAGGTCCTGAAACTGCTCCAAAATCTAAACAGGAATTACCCAAGTTCATTACATCAAACTGTTAAGCCTCCATTGAACCATTAAGAGTTAAGCAAGATAAGAAAAGCCTACCTGAATCCTCTAAAGTTAAAATAGAATCAATAGGGATTGTGGTAGACTCGAGTTGAGTACAATTAGCTTCCATAGCATTGGCAGCTCTTAAAGGAGAACCCAAATCTTTTCCTAGCATTTCAGCAGGGTCCTTAGAATCTTCTCCACCATTGACATTTCCATCCTCCAGCATACGTGGTGCAGTACTGGAAGGTTCAATGATAGTATTTTCACAACATTTATCGGCGGCAGGACAGTTTTTCTTTGAGTGATTATGTTCAGATTTGGCTGACTCGGTACATTTCAATTCCTCGTGGTCGGAGTTTCCCTGCTCTGCAACAGTATCGGCCTCACATCTCTTTGCCAGCATGCTCGGTGATGGATCCATTTGATCCAATGCACTTCCAGAACTCAAGGAGCTACTGGGATAGTCTGCATTTTCCATTAACACATTATCACAACAATAAAAAATAAAATAAAATTAACTAAAACGTTGAAGATCGAATCTGCTTCACAAAAGTATCTGTTATTATTTAATGTATGATTTACTTTTGAGCTTGTTAGATATTGCATTATTTCTTTAGAACTTTCTTGACATTCTTTTGAGATTTTATAATGTGCAAATCTCTGCATTGTACAATTTTAAATGTTCTCACGGTTAATGCTGCAAATAAAAATATCTACGAAAGCAGCTTAAACCTGACCAGTAAAACTCCAAAACAACAACATACATTCTTGCACACAAATCCAGCCAGACAAGGCATTTATTCCACTGCCAGTAGGCTCAGGTATGGAAACAGCAGAAATTATATATGATCATCTAAGTTTATCCTCGCTTCATTCTAAGACAACAAAGGTAAATAGATCAGCAAATAAGTTCCAAATGCAACCATTCCTGCCCAAGTTAGTTCAATTCCTCTCTATACATCCTGAACTTCTCAAAAATTGGATGTCCTTTTGTATACTTTCTTTAACAAGTTACATGCACAATTAATGCAATTTTCTCTATTGGCAACTGTTTCGAGTCGTGGAGATATGTTTAATAAAATCAAGTTGAGACAAGTATCTTAGTCTCACTAACGGTCAATGCTGAACTAAAATGACAGATTCTTAAGTTAATTTCCTCCAAATGGACACTTACAATTGAAATTCAATTTGATCTTGAGAAAAGGGGAGTTGAATAGCTATTCAAATATAGTCCCGTTATATTTTAAAAAATAGGTAAGTTCAGTTTATTCCTTACTCTTTTCACTCGATATTTGATCATCTTCCACAACATGATCGAGTGAAGCTAGTCCAGACAATGTTGGCTTGCAAATGGGCAGCTCTATCCAAATGTCTGTCCCTTTAAGATCTGCAAAGTAACGGAGGTAAGAATTAGTTCGACTACTAAATCATGTTAATGGAGTCTGATGGGTCAATTGGCACACAGCTACCTTCCATTGATAATTTTTCAGAAGAAACTACATCTCCACAACCTTCTTGTTCAGTTGCTACTGTTTGATTGTGAAACGTTTCAGTTCCTGGCTCTATATCATCAATTTTCAAGTCTGTAGAATGTGAAGCAGTATTTTCACCATTGACGCCCGTTAGGCAGCTATCTTGATCCTTGGGATGAGACTTTCTACCGGAATTCTTTCTGCACCTTTTTCTTTGTTGTTTTAAATTGTCTACAAAACCTTCATTATCTGAATCTTTAGATACATTGCTTTCTGCAAAATCAATATCAAGGAGTCCTTTAGCTGTCAACTCCTCATCCACAGACACCAGTGTTGTCATAGCAAGTATCTGTTATTACTACTTAGCCAAAAATCTGTTCCTACTACTGTATGATTTTCCATTATTTCACTAGAACTTTCTTCACATTATTTATTCAAATAATGTTGGAACCTCTGCATAGTTTTTAGATGTTCTCGTGGCTAATGCTTCAAAGAATAATATCTATGAAAGAGGCTTAAACCTGAGCAGTAAAACTCTTAAACAACAAAAACAAAACATTCTTGCAGACAAATCCAGTTAGACAAGGCCCTCTCCACTGCCATTAGAGGTTCAGACATGGAAACGACAAGAAATATACATGATCATCTTATTTAGCTTCACTTACTTCTAAGACAGCTTACACAAATAAATTAGAAAATAAGTTCCAAACGCAAACATCCTATAAATCCTGAACTTTTTTAAAAAGATAGTGTCCTTTGCATACACTTCTTTGACAAGTTACATGCTCAAATAATGCATTAACTGTTTCGAGCTTGGAATTGTCATGGACATATATTCTACCGGGTTTTTTTCAGAATTATGATTAAGAAACTAACAAGTATCTAATTAATGTTACATACTGTCAATGGCAATGACTGAACTAAAATGGCAGATTCTAAAGTTCATTTGCTCCAAATGGACATTTACAATTGAAACTCAGCTTGAGTTTGAATGAAGTGGAGTTAAATAGCCATCCGATATATACCCTCATCTTTTACAAAATAGGTAAATTCAGTTCATTCCTTACTCGTTTCACTAGAGATTCGTTCATCTTCCACAATATGATCAGGTGAAGCTGGTCCAGACAATGTTGGCTTACACACAGGCAGCTGAACCTGAATCTCTATCCTTTTAAGATCTGCAAAGTAACAGAGATAAGAATTCGTCTTGGAAACTACTCAATCATGTAAATTTAAAACCTCAAATATACAATCCAGTGGAGTTCAATGGATCAATTGGCACACAGCTACCTTCTTGTTCAGCTGCTTCTGTTTGATCAGTTCCTGGCTCTAACTCATCCATTTTCAAGTCTGCAGAATCTGAAGCAGTAATTTCACCATTGATGCCCATTAGGCTATCTTGATCCTTGGAACGAGACTTCCTACCGGTGTTCTTTCTAGACCTTTTTCTTTGTTGTTTCAAATTGTCTACAACGGCAATATCCGGCAGTTCTTTAGATGTCAAGACCTCATTGACAGAAACTTCAATCTCTTCAGTTTGTTTCTTTGATCTTCTCTTCCCTTTCTGACTAACTTTTCCTAAAGCTTTCTCCCTTCTATTTGCACTATGTGAGGACCCTTCAACAGTTAAGTCGACGGTAATACTATCAATCTTAACAGCTTCTTCTTCCACAACTGGATCCCTTCTTCGTTTTCTTGTTTTCTTTTCACAATTAAAGACCAAATCGTCCGAAGTACCTAAAAATCCTTCCTTTTCTCCCTTCCCAGCATCAATTTCCAGCCCAGAAGGGCAAGAACCTTCTCTTACCTCCATTGCCACTTTTCTTAATGACCTTCTTGTAACCATTTCATTGTTCAGTAGTTTACAATCTACCACATTTTTCACATTCCTTTTAGACCTCCTTAATCCCTTCTCAGCCTGAGCTTCGACAAATTCAACATCACCTTCTCCTCTTTCAAAAATATCATCGATATCACTTTCTTTTACATTTCCCTGCCTTTTACTCCCTTTTTTCTTCATAACATTTTCTTTGTCCTCATTTTTTCCTTTTTTCTCATCAACCACCTCCCTAATCTTCAAAGATCTCCTGGTTAACACCCTATCCTGTCCATTGTGAGCATCATAAGTGGGTAAATTATGTCCCAATGCATCATCTTTGACGTCTCTTTTCCCTTGCCTCCTTGTCCTTTGGACATCCCCTATCCCTTCAGACAACTCGAGTACATCTACATTTTCCAGTATACTTATCTCTTTGGTCACTGCTTTCTGTCTCCCTGGTCTATTTTTCTCCAACTTTTTGGCATCTGCTTTTTTAAACTCAAACATCTGAGTTTCTGGACTAAATCTAACCTTCTTGACTCGCTTCTTTTCAACATCAGGCTCATTTTCACTCCCGTTTACGTCAAATGTCTTCATAGAAGACTTCTTCCCAGTCAATAACTCGTCTTTACCCTGAAAATTAACAGTACAAACAAGAAAAAAGGGTAAATAATTTTTCTTCACATAATTCGAATAAGAGCAAATAGATATTGCTGCCACAAAAATAGTTTTGTATCTTATTTCTTCCACAAATAGTTTTTCCTGGAGCTTTTTTGCAACAAAAGTGGTCTTGTGTGTTATTTCTATCAAAAAGAGTTTTTGGGTGCATTTTCTGCTACGAAAGAAATTCCGCGTGCTATAACTGATATAATGCGACCAAAACCATGAATTTTTCGAGTTGGACGGAATTGTTTATAATGGGATGTTTATCAATTTTACCACTGAATTAGAATGCAATGGAGAAGAGACTGTCCAATTAATAGATAGATCGGGTCGAGTTTGAATTGGATAAGTCGCATTATGGTATTTATAGCACGCAAAATTTCTTTTATAGTAGAAAATGCATCAAACAACTATGTGTAACAGAAAAGACACCGAAAATACTATTTAGGTAAGAAATAGCATATGAAACTACTCTTGTAATAGAAAAAACTATTGATCTTGATATAGTGAACATCAAAATATGAAATACCTTTGAAAGTGAAGTAAGCCTATCGGCCATTTCGAAATTCGTCAGGTTCGCCGGAAGGTTGTTTTTCTTGCATAGTGACTGAAGTTCTTTCCTTTTCAAAGAATGATAATCCATCGATCTGTAGAAAAATCTTTTCAGAAAATCATAAATTAGAAGAAAAATCTGAAGATTATATAACTTCTATACAAATCTGATGAAACCTTTTTCTATACAAATCTATGCATAAATGGAAGTTGTTTGAAATTTTTGGTTGCTTTTTGGGATTAAATATGGTTAAGGAATCGTTCAAAATTTTGAATCAGACGGAGTTGTATTCTCCCGCTTCTTGTGAGTCGCTTTGGTAAAGGCGAGTAGCCGAGTACAATAAATGGTATACTCTCTGGCTGACCAATGAGAGGGAGCGGTGTTGTGTACGAGTTATAATGAGAAGTGTGTTTGGACTTTGGAGGAGAAGTGTAATCGATACACTTCTTGTGTGGGGGTCACGTGGAGGATTATGAATGGGATTGAGAAAGAAGCTTAGAGAGATGTGTGTTTGGATAAGGTTCATTTTTTTTTGTCTGAAATGTGATCGATATATTCGGGGATTGCATTAGTATGATATGGGTTTAGTATAATGGTCATGACATGGCAGTGGAAAAAGTGGGAGAAATATTTTTGTCCAAGACGGAAGTGAGGCTGACGTGGCAGTCTCCCAGACAAGCCTTGCCACTTCAGCCCCGTCCTGCCCTGACAGTGCCTTGTGCAAAAAAAAATTTATTTCCAGGACGGAAGAGTGTGTTTGCCAAGAACACTCAGTTTTTTTTTGGTTGCATTTATTTGAGCTGCTATTTTTACAACATAAAAAAATCAACGATAAACATTACTTACCAAATTCGGAGTAAGAGAAATAACAAAGTGTTATACCATAAAAGTCTAACAACGTTTCAAAACAAAATAAAATATGTTATAATGTGAAATAATTTAAATTGTTAGAAACAACAATGAAATGAAAGATATGATTACAAAATAATTTCAAAGCTATCTAAGGCTCAGACGGGGTGTAACGGTCAAGGCTTCTCCTGTCATCGCGCAAATAGTACGTGTGGCCCGTTCTCATTCGCACCCGCTACCACGCTCCGTTGCGATGAACTCCACCCCTTCGGTGTCGATATAAATATCGACTCCTCGGGGTACCCAGTTTGGAAAGTTGGAGTGTGGTGCTGCGTCTGAGTGAGGTGGAGGCTGTACGAAGGCGATTTACCAGAATATGCACCCGGCTGTGCCGAAATAGATGGCCCGGCTCCCGGATCTCCTCCCAGCTGAATACTGGAATAATAAGTACCAATGCTCGGGAATTGGTACTCATAGTGGGGTGCCGATTTCAGCCGCACTGGGAAACTGTGTGGTCACCGGAGACCCTGTTGGATCAGCCTCAGGTTGTGCCGGCTCAAGTGGCCCGCCCCATTGCCGAAGTCTCCTAGCTGCCAAGTCCTCCTGAGTGGCCTGCCGGTTCCTCCGAGTACCTTGCCTCCCCACCACAAACCTGCCCGGAACATGTTCCCTCGGCTGCGTCACCGGTTGCAGAACTGCAGCTTCTGCTACATCCGCAGCGCGCGATCTGCACGATACCGTCCTCTCTGCCTCTACGAATGCATCTTTAATTGTCTTTGCAGCCCAGGAGACGAGGGACTTGTATTGACTGTTTGTACGAGAGTCCGGCCTCTCGAATTCCTCGAGCATCAGTCTGTTGGATTCCTCCTTCAACATCAATAAAAATGTGTCAGTATATTGTAAACCAGAAAAAATATTCTAGACAACGCAAACAAAAAACTTACAAAAATAGCCTCGGCAGTTGAGATGGGTTGAATGCCCATCGGGAGTAGCCCAACATCCTTGTTTCGGGGGTTTATCATGAGGTGAACGGTAATGCGATTGTACCATTCAATGTACTCACGGGTAGGTAGGATCACATTACCGGGTACCGGGATAGCGTTCGCCAGCGCATCCACACGTTCAACCCATAGATCAATGTACGTGGCACGTTCATTTTCCCAGTCCCGAGCCGCTCCAGCATTAAACGAGTGGACGTCGACGCCCTCCTTGGTACCCTCCGCCACAGGTGGGATTGGTATCACCTGTTGGAATCCGAATTACCTAGCAACCCGGTCCGGCATATGGTACTCAACCACCTCGAAACAAACGAGCGGCGTACGGGCTCGGCAGGTGGCCTGGAAGCCCTCATCTCGAGTAGCCCTCTCGGCAATAACTCAGTCAGGGTACGGCCTCCACATTAACTGCCAATAAAAAGTGTAATTAGCATAAATCAATTGCTTTAATTTAAAAATACAATACGAAATTAAAGAAAATACTTACCCCCTGGGCGTCCGTCAGCTGATCCAGTTGATCTATAAACACCGCAAGCTACGCTTTGGGTGCGTTACGGAAATTTCGGCCCGTATTCCATCGCGACTCGTAAGCTCTCCCTTCCGCAACTAGTACAGAAAAAATACGGAGTTAACAACAAATATTCAAAATACATGGAAGCAATAAAACCATATAAAAAAGTAAACAAACCTGGATTAGAAGGCAACATCCAGCTATGTCCTTAGAAACGACCTGAGCAGAGGTGCACATCTGTCGGTACAAATGTGCAAGGACAGCGCTAGCCCATGAATGATGGTCATCTGCTAGGACCCCGTCGCTGATGGTGAGGAGATACTGCATGTTCCCCCGCGACCCGGATTTGTTTGGAAAAAGGAAGGTGGACATCAGCAGGAAAATAAGTGCTCGGGCCCGCTAGTCTACGGCCAACTTAGTGGCATCCTCGCCTAGGGGCTCACTGTTAAGCCTCCTGATAAGCCTCATTAGTCTGGAACTGTTTGGGATCCACAACGTGAGTGAAACTACTCATACCATGCATGTCACACCCCGTCTCCAGAGTGATGACATGGCAGTGCCCCATTGGTTAATGAAACACCTAAGCCACAGTCAGAGATTACTAATTAAGGCAATTCTTTATGAAATCCATAAATGGTAATAAAAACACTAGCGGAAGCATTATTCTAAAAATGAAATGTTTCTAAGTTATTACATCTGAAGGAACCTACAAGTTCCAAAATAAATAACTATGAAATGAAAGAACACGTGTGAACTAATCCAGTTAGGATCACTCTTCGTAGCCCCCTTCCCAAGCATCAACAACATCATCATACTGCTCATAATCACCTGCACAATAAGAAGCGGATGGACTGAGCTCTGGTGCTCAGTAGGGACCCAAAAACAGTAATATAGATAATAAACACATAACAGAAACAGAGACAGAAGAAACAGAAACAGATAATGCAGATGCCCGTTTCCCAAAATACCCCTATGGAAGTATATGCACACGACTCGTCACAAGTCTAGCAAGACTCAGAACTCAGTGCAGGATAGTGCAGTACAGGATATATCAGAACAAAACAGAGAGTTCATAACAGAATAGTGGACTGCACAGCTGCGGTTTTCAGAAAAAAAAAATGAGATGCAAACTTGTGCAAAAGTGCACTAAACAATACCCAATCATCCCAACTCATATGCGACCAAATAGATTCCAAGCAAACAGCAATTAAAGACCCAAAACACATGTTCGATTATACTTATCAAATCTGACATCCCAGATCGGAATTCATGACATGAGCATCCCATACTACTCATGCACTACAACCAATAGTTATGTCAGACAATCGAGTATAAAACAAACAAGGACGAACACATATAATGCAACAAGTAAGCAATTAACAACATTCTTCGCACCTAAACGATTCCATAACCGAGTATACGACAAGCACCACGCGTTGCCCATCCGGTACACCCAATCACATACTCGTCTTAGATACTTAGAACATCGCTAAGGCTATGACACAACAATCCCACCACATGAGCTCAGTTATCTATTCACTACTACTCAGCAATAACGGTAATGGTCCCAGTTATAAAACAAACTAGGGACGGTTCGATAGAAACTCGTGGGTTGGGTTGCCCCCCAAACGACCAGGGGCATGATTTTAAGGTTCAATCATTTACATTGTCTCATCATCCCTCATCGGGGGACTCCACAAAACCACTACCAGTATCTAATGATTGGTCCCACTAGATGAAGACCCAGATGTAATGCGAGCGGAAGACCTCTCGGGGTCATATATCGAAAGCGAGAGCGGAGCGAGAGCGAAGTTGGGACTGAACCTGCTAACTAGTGATCCTAGATAAGAGCTCACAAGGGGGCGACGACTCGGTCGACCAAACCAGTTAGGACAAACAAACACCAATTAAAACGACCTTAAAAGAGCAAATACAGAAAGGACTCCCAACAGTCCCCAGTACAGAACAGATACAAAACAGATACAAATATAGTGCAACGACAGTTTATAACATTTTAGCAATTAATGAAAGCGATTGAAATTAAGATATAGACATGCTCAGATCATCTAACAATTCAGGAATTCAATTAAGCTAACGAAAAACCCAACACGACAACAATTATTCCAAGGCGAGTTCATGCTTTTTCAATATACCCAAAATACTATAAAAACATGCCGAGCAAAGTATATCGAGTATTATCCATAATTCACAACTATCAGTTAATTATGACAATTTACATAAGGCAATAACAAGAGCGCAATAATCAATTTACGAATCAAATTATAATGAATTTAAATCATGCCCAAACAGTTTATGCAATATCGAAAGTAGTAAACACAATTCGTGAATCTATTTCGTAAATTAAATAGTTTATCCGCTTTTACTGTGCAGTAACATGCGAGAATTAAATGGCGTAGGGGGTCCCCTACCGCTGTGGATGCGATTAACAATGAAATTTCAGTAAAGCAAGTCTTTGGGCACCTCACTCGCGGTGTGATAACTTTCATGGAAACTCTGAATTGCGTTCAGTCTGCGCTCACTCGAAGCCCTTTCAATTATCTTCGAATTGATATGTTGTGGGTAAAAAACGGAGGTCAATAGCCCCCTCAATTACCCTGTCGAAATTTTGGGCAGATTATATACAATCGCAGAAAAATCTGGTTCTGCCCTCCACTTCTGAGATACATTACGGAAGATCTAACGGTTAAAATTTCAATCCCTCTGGTCAAATTGTAGCCCTATCAGTCTAGTTTATAAATAAAAAAGAATTACTCCGTTTGGAGTTCAGTATGTTACACTGTACGGCGATTCTACCGTGATCTGCAGAAAATAAAATTCAAGAAACCAGCCATGTTCCCGGCGCAATATCTTCCAACTCCGAATTCAAAAAGTGAATCCGACTTCACGCCCTCGCAGCCTGCTTCGTCGTGATCAATTTACATTAAGGTTTGTCGAAATCCGATAAGGATTGCCCACTCAAAAATACTCTCAAAGTTGTTAGAAAAATCAAACTCTCAAAAAAAAAAAATCATTTTTCTTCTCTGATCTCAGGCTTGGAAGGCCGTTGCTTTTCTTTTGCTGCTTGGCACGAATTCCAACAAATGAATTGATGCCTTTATCTCTTCCTTCAGTTTATGATGATCCCCATTCCTATAACTCCCACGCCTTTCCGTTTTCTTCTTCTTTTTTTTTTTTAATCCCCTGTAACCCACGAACCCCTCTACTTCTTTTTAATTAAATTTTATTTATTATTCAATTCATTTAATTTCCATTCCAATTATTTATTTAGGTGAATAACAATTAAATCCCCCAACTACGATACGTGAGCGAAACACTCCCTCAATAAAACGTACACAAAAATAACACGTAACATGTTATAAAAATAATTTTACACGTAATCACATAAGCACACGAAATAAATTACGTCTACACAGTTACTCGCGAAAAATAAATTACACGTCAAAAATCACCTACGCAAAAGTTACGGTTATCACAATGCATAATCTCAGCCCAGATATGAGAGGTACCTTGTCTCTTACTAGGTTGATTATGAAGGTCACCATATTTCTTCCAAAGCATTGTTACCCACAAACTATCCGAATTATTAATCATCCACCACCCCAGTTTAGCCAACATATTAGTATTCCATTTCCTCAGACATTTTATACCTATTCACCCCATTCAATCGGCTTGTTCACTCTCTCCCATGCCATATGGTGAAATTTTTTCTCTCCTTCTCCCCAAAAGAAGGCTCTATGAGTGCGCTCAAGGTCTTAACCGAAATCGGAAGTTTAATGGTCTGCATGGAATACTCAGATATAGAAGTTGTGACCGATTTGATCAGAATAGATGGTGTCGTTCGCGATAGAATTTTTCTCTTCCATCTGGTTAACTTTTTTTTCACTTTGGAGAAGATATGTCCACACATAAGCTTAGACACTCTACTGTGGGCAATCGGTACCCCCAAGTAGTGTCCCAAGTCTAAAGTTAAAGGGATGCCAAATTTCTTACTGAGAGACTTTACAACTTGAGGCCTTGTGTTGGGCGATACAAACAACTTAGACTTGTGCATATTAATCTTCTGCCCCGATAGTTCACAAAAATCTTTGAGAATGGATTCCATTACTTCGGCTTGTTCCTCTGAGGCCTCTCTAAAAATAAACAAGTCATCTGCAAAGAAGACATGGGAAATTTTTGGGCCACTCCGGGAGGTTCGAATTGGTTTCCACTCCCCATTCCCCATAAATTCCTCAATTTTCCTTGCCAAGATTTCCATATAGAGGACAAACAGGTAGGGGGAAAGAGGGTCGTCTTGCCTCAGCCCTCTCTAAGGAGAGAATGATTCCAATATTTCCCCATTCCATAAGAGCGAAAGAGAAGCGCCGGTAGCACAGTGTAGGATTAAATCTTTAATCTCTTTCACAACCCACCTCTGTGAGTGTTTCCTCTAGGAACTTCCAACAAATAATTTCATAAGCTTTTTCTAGATCAATCTTCACTGCCAAGCATAATTTTTTACCCGTTTTCTTCCTCATGCCATGTATAATCTATTGAACAAAGAAAATATTATCCACCGCTTGTCTATCTGAAATGAAAGACGATTGAGTTTCCCCTACCAGTTTCTTCATCAAGGGTTTGATTATGTTGGCAAGAATCTTGGTAATGCATTTCACCACCACATTACATAGCGAGATTGGACGAAATTGACCCAAATTAGTCGGACTATCAGTCTTTGGTATCAGAGTAATCAGGGTGCTATTCATACCCGAGGTGAAGGAAGAAGATATGAAGGCTTCTTCCACAAACCTCACAACGCCTCACCTACAATATCCCAATTTTTCTAAAAGAATATAAGTGGTAGACCATCTGGACCAGGCGGGATAAGGTTCATTGACAAAAGAAATAAGAGAGCTTATTTGCAGACAATAAATTATTAAATATTTTCTCTTGTTTTCTAATTTAAAAAAATCACTCTCTTTATTAATACTAAACATTTAAAAAAAAATGGAGGAATTTTGTAAGAATAGTATAATAAATAAAACACATAAAAAAATACCAAAAACAAGAAAAATAGGGATCGTGTGAGCGTGCAGTTCATGTTGAACCCACTTGGAAAATTGCACGCGAGTGTTTCTTTGCATTGCGTGTAAATCTGCGTCAATCCTGTTTTTTTGCCCATTTTTCAATTTTTTGTGTTTTCTTCTATTGTTTCAATTTTTCATTTATAGTAATTATATATTAGAGTATTAAGCTTTTCCTATGAGAAATTGACTGCTTTCATTCATTTAGTTGTAAATCCTAGAGAAAGATGTTACTGGATAGAGAGAGAAATATAAAGTTCAAATGAGAGACAATTGGGTTATACATAGTATTGTTCTGTAAATAGAAACCAAGAATTGAAAACGAAAATAATTGGGAACATTTTAAATTTGAGAAAATAGCAAAAACGGTTCATTAACTAACTATTTTGAAATATGAACTTGATCTCGTAATTATTTGTTAGTTATTTATAGTCTTATAATTCTTTCTAAAAGTTTAGTCCAATAACTAATTGTTGGTTATTTTTGTCTTATAATTATTTTCTTTCTAAAAGTTTAGTCCATGTCACCGCAAAAGAGACGGAATCCGGCGTGGACAAAAATGAATGAGGGTATTTTGGTCTGAATTTCATTCCCTCTAAAAAAAACTATCAATTATACCCACCCCACTCCAACCTAATTAAATAGAAGTACATCGTTGATTGCCCATACTGAATCCTTAAATCCATGAAATGTTACGTTCAGTAACAAAATCCCACAACATGTCAACCTTATTTCTATCAAATCACAATCGTCGACGCCAGTACTCTGATGATGGACAACCACCGTCGCATAAAACACGTCAACATTATCTATTTCGATAGTAATTCAAAACTCTACTGTAATAACCAGAACTTTTGCTTATGTGATTATGTGTTTTAATTATGTCATAACATGATTTATAGCTTTATAAAATGTTAAACATGAATTAATTGTTAATTGTTATGTGCCACGTAACAGGTTTATGTGTTATATGTGTCTATATGATGTTTGAGGTTGTGTGAGGACATGTGTGCTGTGAAACCCCAGTCCCATATGGGAAAAATGTCCCATATTGAATAAGAATGAAAGTTGTGACTGATATATAATGTGGGCCTAATTACCCACTATCATCTCGAGATATCTCTTTTGGCATAACGAGTTCGATTTGCTAAGTAGATGATCGTGGGTATTGTC
Source organism: Vinca minor (assembly GCA_026122235.1). Lineage (NCBI taxonomy): Eukaryota > Viridiplantae > Streptophyta > Magnoliopsida > Gentianales > Apocynaceae > Vinca > Vinca minor. The sequence continues at coordinate 1,657,737 of JAOCZM010000081.1, forward strand.
AAACCCATGTGTCGCGTGCGAGCCCGCGCTTGTGGCGTGATAATTTATAGTATCAGAGTCGGTGACCTAGTGGACGTGTGGGAACTAAGTGCCATGCCGTAAGTGGTGGGGGTCACCTCTAGAATCATGCACACCTGGTTGGTCCTAGGTTAAGTATGTGTGGGGGCACCTAGTGAGGACGTTAGGGCCTTAAGGAGGGATGAATGTGAAACCAAGTTCCATATGGAAAAAAAGTCTCATATTGGATAAGAACGAAAGTTGTGACTGATATATAAGGTGGTCCTAAGTACCCACTATCATCTCGGGATATTCCTTTTGGCATAGCAAGTTCGATTGCCAAGTAGATGATCGTATGTGTCGCATTGCGGGCCCGCGGGCTCAGGGCGTGACATGTGCACTTTGTGAGAATGTGAGAGACCTAACAAGCTAATAAAATTGAATGTGGAGGAAGTTATGGAAAGGAAAAATCCTGCACTTGGGAGTTACCAAAAATTGAAAAGAAATAGAGGATGAAGAAGAAAGAAAATAGAGAAAAAATTCGAGAGCTTTGAGAGATCAACGAGTGAGCATCCCTTGTCGGATTTTGACGAACCTTATATCGAAATCGGTCGCAGCGAGAAAAACTTCGAGTGAGCGGAAGCGGAATTTCAGTATGAGTTCGAAGTTAAGAGATACACGCCGAGAGCAGTGAGATTTTTCTACACACTTTGATTTGGGTATTTGTTTTCTTTGCTTGAATTGAAGGTATGGATCATGTCATTCTTTTATATTGATGTTGGGTATTATTTTCTTATGTCTTATTTATGAATTATGGGAGCATAGAATGTTTTACTTTATTGTAATTTATCAATTGGAACAATTGATAATGATATTGGATATTGTGGAATTGTGAAATATTACGTGAATCTGGGTAATTAATTGGATTACTTACTGCTCTAATTTCCTTGGGAATTTGCTACTTGATTGCCTACTTGCTTAATTGTTATCGCTTTGCATAATCGAGTTAATTGGTGTCGTCAATACTTGGTTGAGTCGTGTTGTCCTAATTGGTTTTGGTTGATCGAGTCGTCGCCCCTTTTTGAGCTCGTACCTAGAATGGATTAGATGACAGGATTCATTCGAACTAATGCGTGAAACGTGTGCTGAATAGATCCCGTGAGATCTCGTGATTTGTGTTGAAACACTTGGGCGGATACCGAGGGGTCCTGCGCTGCTTGTGAATTCCGAGGGTCCTGCTATGTACGCATATTTCAAGGGGTCCTGCGAGGGTGGGGGATTCCAAGGGTCTTTCGAGCCTTAACCTGATGAGGATATCATTGGGACTGTAACAGTTTTGTGGAGTCCAATGTGTTGGCTGATGATACAATGTAGAATGGATCCTTAAAGCTTGGACCCGTTCATTTGGAGGGTGATACTGAATCCATGTGCTTGAAATACTCGGGTCATCCTAACTTGGCCAATATTAGGGTTGTTGCAGCCATTGTCGTAGAGTATTGAATAAGTACTTGAGCTCATAATGTGGGAAATGTGTGCGCGTATCTTAGCATTAGCCATTCTCGTAGTGTCACAATTCGTGTACTTCCGTTGTGTCGTACGAGTAGAGCATGGTCCTCGTATCAAATTCTGAAGTTGTCGCGTGTGATGTGAATATGATGGTCATTCTTGTTATGTGAATTGAGTAAAAAAAACCAGCACTTTTGAGACATGGTATAGGAATGTGCAGAAATTCACATTTTCTTTGTAAATTTACACTGAAATTTGTCCTGGTTGATCAACCTGACCTTTCAGCCAGTCGTCCAGACAAACTACTAGGACTAAATCGGGCGATGGGCTGTGCAACAGGGTTATGTTCTGTTTTGCACGACATTCAAGGATAATGTGATGTGAATTGTGAAACTGTGAGCTGAGAATGTCGTGCAGGGCTCAGAACTCGTGTCGTGTTAATAATGTGTTTTACAAAGACGTTTTGGGAAAGGGGAGATCATTCGTATCGTGCTTGTGTTGCTTGTATTACTTGTGATTGTTGTACAGGGATTTGTGTGGATCATATTGAGCCCCGAAGCTCAGTCCATTCGCTTATTTATGCAGGTGACGATGAGAAATAGCCCTATTATGAAGATGAGACTTGAGAAGAGGCCTTTGATGAGTGATGGATAATTTACCCAGCATGGAATACTTTACGACTTTTTGTTATTTTCCTTTGAACAGTTTATTACATTTGGTAAAGTAATAACTTAGCAATTTCCTTTTAGTACTTAACTTCGCTAGCGTACTTTGGACTATGGTTTATATAATGAATTCCTTTTATGGTAACTATGTTCCGTGGACTTTGGTATCTCATCTACCAATAAGACACAGCCATGCCATCATTCCGAAGACGGGGTGTGACATCTACGATGAACTATTTTCTATTCAAACCTCGAAAACAAAAATTCATGGAAACTTCCTGTTTATGAGCTTTGACCGTGGAAAATCTGAGAAAATTTTCTCTTATTTTTCGATTCTTGAGTAACACTATATAATATTTATATTTATTAGTAGTTAAAATAATAATACAAGATAAATAAGTGGTGAGAAGACAGTGAAGAACTTGAAAAAAAATATTGTTACTACTCTTCTCTCTTTAGTCCCTAGTTTTGGAGAAAAAACAAATCATATGTGGGTTGGAGAGTGGGATGGATAGATCTGGTAGGTTTTTTGTAAGGGAAATGAGTTGGTGAGACCAAAATACCCTCATTCTTTTTTGTCCTCGCCAGATTTCCCCTCTTTTGTGGTGGCGCGCACTGGAGTTTAAGAGAGAAAATAGTTAAATAACTAAAAATAACAAATAAGTAGTTACGAGACTAAGTTAGAAATTCGAAAAATAGTTAATATGCAATTTTTTGTCATTTTCTCTTTAAATGTTTTGATAGTTGACGGATAGTTCTTTAATATCAGAAAGTTTTTGTTTATTAAAAAAAAAAAACCACGGTCTCATAATTTCTCTTAAAATAATATTTTATTTATGTTTTGAGACAAAATTCTCAAAGAAAAAACCAATCCAAATACACTTGGGTGTTTAATACTTGGTTCAAATCAAAAGTATTCTGAGTTGAATTTCAAATTTTGGTTCGATTTTAAAAAAAAATAAAAAAATAGCAATGCAACTTTATATGATAATTGTTGATCGCAAAAACAATCAGGAAATTATAATATCAATGACCTTACCAAATGGACACTGAAACTTAGTTCTTTCTCCCCATATCATAGTTTTGAGAGCTTGAACTTACAATGGGGTTTTAAACCTTAGTTTTAATTGTCTCTCCCAATTTGGGATTTTGGTGGGATTAAATGATAACGATGGTTTTGTTTCATGAGAGGTATTTGTTTGTCTATTTTCCGGTTACATTGGCCGGAAAAAAATTTCATTTTTTTTTACGGAAGGAAATAAACTGATGTTTGAAAAACATTGAGGACATGGCGTAAATACTTTAACGACTAAATTGACAAATAATTCACTCTAAAACTATTATCAATTTTTTGCTTCTAACCAAAAAAACCAGAAAATTTCTATCTACAGTACGCAATAAGATTTTTGACAAATTAATAAATTTACGGAGGAATCCGGCAAAAAGAGCGGCCAACAATCTGATTTCACCATGAATTCATTAATTTGTTAAAAATGTCATTTCCGTAAATAGATGTTTGATAGAAATGTTATGCATGAGGGTACTCATCCAACACGGGTATAGTACCCTCTCTTACAACGAGGACGAGGCAAGTGGTCTTCCCACTTCATTTACTTATGGTTCTACTAACATTTCAAAATTACGCTAAGTTCATTTCTCTCTATAAAATTTGAACTAACTTTAACATCGGAATGTGGTTGATGTCTTCCATAGCTCTCTATAACTATTCTTATCTTAGCAGATGATTAGATACTTAACTCGGATTCAAAGTCCGGCTTCTCGAGCTCTCTCCTCTATATCTAGCTCTGCTAATCCTCTCTCATTCAGGTAGTTCGGCTAAGCCATTGCTTCTTACCCGAACTCCTTTATTCACTTGCACCTTCAGTAGAACATAGCTATCCCTAGTTAAGAATGCATCATCAAGAATCAAGATTGGAGTCTAATGAAATTTTGTCGCTGTGGTCAGTGGCGGAGTTAGAATTTAAGTTTAGGGAGGGACGTAGTAGAAAAAATTGAAAATTCTTGGGGAGGGGGAGGGGGTGGGGGGCATAGTAGAAAAAAGATATCTTTTATTCTAAACCGTTGAATATATATACCTAGTATATAAAAAAATTGAAAATTATTGGGGGGCCTGCCCCTTCAATGCTCCGCCACTGGATGTGGTGATGAGAAATTATCAGGAAGCAATTGTTTCTTTTAGAGAACCAAAGAAATATATTTTTTGGGCAGAATATAAAATTATCTATAAAGAGAACCTAATATTTAATGAACAACTGGTAGTTTTTGCCTTAAAAAGGGGTAAATTTTTTAGGGTAGGACTACCCACCCACCCCCAATCCATTTTCTTTACATCCCACCCCCCACCCTCATTTTATTAAAAAAAAATTCTCTCTCCATTCAAATTCTCTAAAATCTCTCTACCCAAAAATTTCCGCCACCAAAAATCCTCTCTCCCAGCCGCCGGAAATCGTCGCCACCGCAGCCGGAAAATCGCCGCTAGCCAAATTTTTTTTTTTACATTTTTGAAGTAACTGGACTAGATCCACTACAAAATATCAATTTAAAAAATTCGGAGTAAAAAACAATTCCGACAAGATTCCGGCTAAATGGACTCTGACGATTGTGGTTATTTGGAAGACATTAATTTTGAGAGAAATAATTATCTTTACTTTTCTTGTTGTTTTAATAATACTTATTTTTTTCCGGTCAAAAAAACATATTTAAACTGGCAAAAAGTGGGGGGAAAATCACCGGACCGGTAAAAAAATGGACTGGAAATGGACCTGGGCAAAAACCACCGCATGCTAACGTCACCGTTTGTTGACGCGCCTGCGGTGACGTCAGCATGCGGTGGTTTTATATTTTTTTTCCAAAAAAAAATTCTTTTGGCTCGCGTGCCAGTGGATGACGTCATCACGGGCCAAATTTTTTTTTTAAAAAAAAACAAAAAATACGTCTGCATGCGGTTTGCCACGTCGCCGCATGCGGTTGAACCAACGGTGACATGGCCTATTTTTAAAATTTTTTTTTTTTGGATTTTGACCGCATGCTGGGTTGCCACGTCACACACGCGGTGACGTGGCAACCCCCGAATCCAAAAAAAAAAAGAAAATAAAAAAATTAGTGTTTTAGGAGTATTGCCACAAAAATCAAGTGCCAAAAAAATTCCAAGTATTTTATTTATATTTAGGTTTCCACAATTAGGGTTTTTTTGCAATAACATTAATACATCTCAATAATTTACAATTTTTAAAAAATTGAAAAATATTTTTAGTATATACAAAGTAGCGATTACACAATTCATTTCAAGACTAAGAAAATTATGTGTCTTCATCTTCCTGTGTTTGACATGACTGGTGTACTCGACACACATTTTCTTTTATTGCTGCACACACATGATCATAATCTCCAGGAAATGTGGCATTCTGGGAATCCGGTAAAGATAATGAGAGTGCTGTAATTGCATCGACGAACTGTAAAACCAACAAATAAAAATTTAACACTTCAAAAAGTATACTGTAATCTATATTGTTAGAAAAATAATAATTTAATACCTGTTGGTTCCTTATTCTTTTAGGAACCCCATAAACTGGGGTGGCTGAATTCTCAAGTGAGTACGTTCCCGATACCATTCAAGATAACCAAATTCCACTTCTGAAGGAGTATTCGTTGTACGTCCAATAAGTCTGCTGTATAACAATGAGTTTCCGCCGCTAGCCAAAATGCATCGATAAAAAGTATACACAGTCTTATACTTAAGAGTCTACTACAATTATAAGTCAACTACATAACATTTAACTCAAATTAAGATTTATGTGTATTGTTTTTATAATTAGCTAGATCTATCTATTTTTGAGTAAATTTTTCTAAATTTTTTTTTAAAAAATTTTTACCGCATGCTGATGTCATCATGCGGACTGCCACTTCACCGCATGTTGGCCAGCCAGCGGTGACGTCATTGACTCAAAATTAAAAAAAAAAAAAAAATCCCCATATTATTAAGTCCATTTTTTCGGTGAAAAAAAAAATTCCCAGAATTTCAGTCCATTATTGCGGTCAAAATTTAAAAAAAAAAAAAATTCCAGATTTTTTCCGGCGGCGACCAAAGATTTGGCAGAAAAAAATAATTGGGAGAAAACAGGGAGAAACTTTTGGGAGGAGAGAAAAAAAAATAGGGATAAGGGGTGTGAACAAAATGTATAGTTTTTTTTTGGTAAATAAGCATATATATAAATAAAAGACAAACTTATCCCGGAGGATAAGGAATAAGGTTGTTACAGTTAGTCCTATCTAATAATACCTCATGTCCATATCCTGCCACTATAAGGCTAACAAAAGGGTGGATATGGATTGAGGTATCGAAAATAGTCCTAAGAAAAGAAGCCCCACGGGCATCCCCTGCCACTAAGTGACTAATAAAAGGGGGAACATAGTCCAAAATAACAAGATCGGAGGATGAAGCAAGTCCTCCAACTTTAGCAAGACCATCTGCGCAAGCATTGGCCTCCCTAAAAATGTGTGAAAAGCTAATGACCGGAACCTGTCGGATCAAAGCCCTGCAATCAGATATAAGAGGGGACAAAGGATGAGTAAGAATATCTGCATGAATAATAAGATCAATGACCACTTTAGCATCCATTTCTATAGCTAATCTCTGAGTATTGATGCTGATAGCTAGTTTGAGACCCTCTTTTAAAGCCCAGAGTTCTGCCACATTGTTTGTGCAAATGCCAAGGTTCTTGTAGAATCCTCTAATCCAATCTCCACAATTATTTCTGATAAGTCCCCCGCTGCCACTCTGACCCGGATTTCCAAGTGAAGAACCATCAACGTTAAGTTTGAACCAGTCAAATGCAGGTCTAGTCCAAGAAATAGAGACGAGTTTAGTCTTCTTTGACCGTTTTGGGCCCCCGCCCAAAGCATGAAATTCAGTCGATTTCATGATAGTATCTGAAACAGGCTCAGTGATCGGTTTTCCCGGGTTAAACAATAGGTGGTTTCTATGTATCCAAAGAGTCCAGCAACCATAGGCGAAGACACAACCCCAGGGGATGCCGTTGAACGGCGAAATACCCGTACACTGCGCACAAGAAGTGACCCACTCATCGAAGCTCCATCCCCGGGAAATAGGGAGGCAGCGATATAGTTCCAGTTTTGCCCATAGTTCTCTGGCCTTGAAGCAATCCCTTAGAAGGTGCTCGATAGTTTCTGGTTGAGTTGGACAATGAGGGCAGAACGGGTGAGGTAAGATATGTTTCCTATGCAATTGTTCACGAGTGGCTAACCGATTATGATAGCATAACCAGAAGAACATCTTGATCCTGTGATTACAAGCTATCTTCCAAACCCAATCCCAATTTTTTCTCGAAATAAGGTCATCGTCAGTGGGATTGTGGATAATGATGTGGGTCTCCTTGGCACCGAATTTGCCATTAGAAGTATTTTTCCATTTTCTGCGGTCTGGAGCATTAGGGTTATCTGGTCGAGGAACAGCTCTAATAGTGTCTACAAACTGTTTTGGCAAATCAAACGACAGACTATTGAGATTCCAACCACCAGTGTTAGAAAAGATGGAATTGATCTTTCCAAATTCTTCAGCGATGTTAAGAGGCCCTGAGATAAGATGTCTAAGCGGACCCAATCCTGTCCAATCATCATGCCAGAGTCTAATGACGTCTCCCTTGCCCGGTGACCAAGCCGTGGACTTGTGGAAGATCCCAATGCCACATTTGAGGCCTTTCAAGTTAATGGAGCCTGCAGCATTCTTGAGTAGTATTTCTGGTTGAGCATCGTTCCTGATATATTTCTGTTTGAGGATTGTTGCCCAAGTACTATCAGTTTTTGAGAGACGCCATAATAGTTTTGCCATCCCGACCTTGTTAATATTTCGCGTTCTTCGGATCCCTAAGCCTCCAAGTTTCTTTGGCTTTGCAACTCTGTCCCATCTGACGAGATGTATTCTGTTCTTTGAAATAGAGCCTCCCCAAAGAAAGGTTCTATTTTCCTTATCAATCTTGTCGCAAATGGAGTTAGGAATAGGCAAACATTGAGAGTAATATGAAAGGATCTGGGACGAAGAGGATAGAATAATAGCCCGCCTACCCGCCATAGATAAAAGATTAGCCTGCCACCCTGCAAGCTTGACCCTGACTTTATCAAGAATAAATTGGAAGTCTGAATTTTTCGGCCTATTATGAAAAATCGGAAAGCCCAGATATTTCCCCAAGTTATGGGTGCTTTGTATCTGAAGGAGGTTCTGGATATCTAGTATCCTGCATGGCGACAAGTTGTCAGAAGCAATGAATTTAGACTTATTAAAATTAATCTTCTGACCCGATCTAGCACTGAAATCATCCAGGACTCTTCTTATCTCGTTAATTGAGTCATTATCAGCAACGCTGAAAAGGATGATGTCATCGGCAAATAAGGAGTGCGAGATAAGAGGGCCCTGCCTACCAATTCTAATAGGTTTCCAATGCTTAAGAGAGACAGAATTCTCAATGCTGATCGAAAGGTATTCCATGCAGATGACAAATAGGTAAGGGGAAAGTGGATCACCTTGTCTGATACCTCTGGAGGGGAAGAACCAATCAGTGGGCTCGCCATTGAAAAGTATCGCCATTTTTGAAGAGCACACCATTTGCATGATAAGCTTGATCGTGGATGCTGGAAAGTTAAAAAAAAGAAGAGATTCTCTGATAAAATCCCATTCCAGCCGATCAAATGCTTTTTCAAGATCAATTTTGATCGCAATGGCACCAAGCTTAGAAGCAGTTTTCCTAATGGTGTAAATAGCTTCTTGTACAATGATAACATTGTCTGCACATCTTCTACCTGGGATGAAACTACCCTGATTTGGTGAAATTAAGGCGCTAAGAAAAGGTCTGATTCTATTAACCAAGATTTTTGAGATAAGTTTGTAAACAGTGTTACAAAGGCTAATAGGGCGAAGCTGGCCTACCGATTCAGGCTTGCTAACTTTGGGTATGAGGCAGAGGAGAGTAGCATTTATATCTTCTGGGATGGCCTTGCCTTTAAAAAAATCAGTAATAAGATGACACACTGGCGCTTCCAGAATGCTCCAGAAGTGTTGGAAGAAAATGGGGTGTAGATCATCCGGACCCGGACTTTTATGTGGCTTGAAGTTCCACAGTGCCTTTTTGATTTCAGTAGCATTTGGAAGGCTTTGTAAAACACAAAGATCATCCTGTGTATGGCCAGTCCAGATAAAGGGGAAAGGTTCCGGTGAGAGGGATACTCTGGATCTCTCTGTTGAGTAGAGCTTATGGAAATGGTTGAGGATCAAGATTTTAACTTTTGGAATATCGAATTCCCAAGTTTGGTCTGGATTTTTTAGCGATAAAATCTTGTTGTTCTTACGACTGTGGATGGTGATGGCCTTTAAGAATTTGATGTTCAAATCATCCCACACTAGCCAATCTATTCTAGACTTGATGGCCCAAAGATGTTTTTCCTCGCGATAGATGAGATCAAGTTTCATCAAAAGCTCGCGTTCCAGATTAATTAGAAATGAAGAAGCTCGGTTTTCCAGCGCCAGCTGGATACCTTTGATTCGGGCCAGTAATTTTCCTGAAGGTATTGCCGAAAGTGCTGATATTCCAAGCAGAAACAGTTTCAGTAAATTTATTAGCACCGACGGAAAAATTATCATCCGTACCCAGCCAGGCGTCTTTGACTAAATGAGGGAGGTCAGGATGGGTAAGCCAAATGGGTTCAAAGCGGAAAGGCTTTTTCAAGGGGTTGATATTGCGGGGCTCAAGACTAATGAGGATGGGCGAGTGATCTGATCTAGTTCTCACTAAATTGTAAACAGTAGCATTCGGAAACAGATCTCTCCAACGAATGTTAGAGACAGCTCTATCGCTCCTTTGGAAGATTAATGGGCCAATTAAATGTTTATTTGTCCAAGTGAACCGAGAGCCTTCATGGCCAAGATCAAGAAGGCTACAATCATCGAGCATACTTTTGAAATTAGAAACACGAGTTTGGGACGGCGGGAGGCCACCAAACTTTTCGGATTGGTATAATACATCGTTAAAGTCACCCATGAGCATCCAAGGGAGATTATGGTTAACAGAAACACTACGCAGATGGTCCCAAAAAAGTAATCTAGTATTGAAATCAGGACTAGCATAAATAGCAGATAAAAGCCATAATGTAGGATTATTACGGACCTTAGCCACCATATGGATAGACTGAATGTTCTTAGCCACCAAATTAAGCTCGACCTCTTGATCATTCCATAGCATCCATACTCCGCCACGCAATCCCTCTGGATCCGCACGTTCTGAGTGTGTAAAAGGTAAGCGGGAGCAAATTTGTTCCGCCCTTGCTCCACTAACTTTTGTCTCCAGTAGGGCTAAAACAGTAGGTTGATGAGTGTTGATTAATTGCATTATGTGACTGTGAAAATCCGGGTGACCGGCACCCCTTACATTCCAGACTAGTAACTTAAACATATTTAACTGCGAATTTAGTCCCTCGTGTTCCCCCTGGCTAGAGACTGGGCCCTGTCGGCTGAAGTCCAGATTGGGTACCACCTGTTCCGGATTGCTCGAACTGCCGAATGAGGCTGGTTGTACTCCTAGCTGAGTTGTGCGGCCCAAGGACCTGTCCAAGAGTTGGCCCCGGTGTTGATTGTAATTCTCCAAAGGCCCCCGCATTTGGCTGTGTCCTGTGAATCGGCCCGGTTGATTCGCATGACCCAGTGGCCTGTTCCAAAGCTGGGTCGTCCAGTGGGTGAGGGGGTCAAATAGTGGGTTGTGCAGTTGGGCCATTTGGCTGAAAGGCCTGTCTGAGCGATTCCAAGCCCTTTCCGGGCTTTCTTCCGAAATCCAGCCGCCCCTCGCAGAGTCCTATTGCTGGACCAGGTTGTTGGGCCTGGACACCTGGCCCTGATGATAGTGGATCGATGGCTGGGTTTCCTGAACTGAAGTTCTTTGTTGGGATGCCCTTGTCCAGATGTTGCGGCCCAATCTCCTTCCCATCATACTGTTGGGCCGATACCCCTTTGGGCTGCTGGTCTCCTCCATAAATTGTGTCCCAAATTCCTGGACCGAGCAACTCTGTGTTGCTCCCTCCCGTAATGCCTCTCCGTTAATTGAGGGATGAGATGAATTTTGTACTGCCACTCCAAGTTGTTCCCCCTTCGGTCGATATTGATTTGAACTTTTTCCACATCGTTTGACATTTGTATTGCAACTGGAGTGGGCCTTAGGCTTGGGATTACCAGTCTTAAAGGAATGCTGCCTAAGGTGTAAAAGTTTAGTAGATATGTTCTTCTTCTTACCCCGTAACTTTGTAGATTCTCTTGATTTATTTGACCTGTCACCGGTTGTTGATGTGGCTGAGTATCCCTCGGCCTCCATGTCGGACTCTCTTCCCGAGGCATCTGAGTCGGAAAGTCCATCCTCGGCAGTTGCCCTCTGTTTGCTCTTAGCGAGAAAATGTATAGTGGGGATGCCTATAGTGGCCATGATTTTTTAATCAACATATGGCGACTTTATGGTTCCGCAAACCCTAAAAGTTGATGGGCTAGTTTGCGGAGCTCCCGGCTCCTAGGCGAGACAGCTTTTTGTTTCGCACGTGCGGGACAAGCTATCAGCCGTCGAATGAGATTTTTTAACGGTTCGATTTGAAGAGAGAAGTTTTTTTTAAATATTTTAAATTCAACCGCAATTTTTCTCTCTTCAGATCTGGGCCGTTCAAAATCTCATCCGACGGTGCGGAACAATCCCTATTCCTCATAGGAGCCGGATTGGTTTGAATTAATTTTTTGTTTTAATTTTTTTGTCTCGAAGAATAAAAAAGTAGAGTGTTTGTAAGAGAATTGTTTGAGAAGTTTTATAGTAGTATGCTATTAACTTTTAGATTGTTTAAAAGTTACCATTAAGCCAATAAGAAGAGGACAAGTTTACTATATATGACACCTCAACTAACTATGAACTTCATTAACGGAACAATCCTTACGCATTAACAAAAGAAATCTAAAAAATTTCACAGCCAACCCAAAGTCAAAAAGTCTTCTACCACTATTCATCTTCCTCTTCTTCTCTCTGTAACTTAAGCTCGTATGACTGAAATTTCATTCAGCAAACAACTCGTGCCAAAAGTATGATCATATTTGCTATAAACCCATAAAGGAAATTTTCTTTCTATGTCAATATATCATCCTTATGAAAAGATCCCTAGAACAGTTTACAGATCTACAGTTCGGGATGGTTTATGACGACTTAACAATACTAAAAAAAGGTCCACAGTCTGGACTCTGAAATCGAACCAATAATTTGATGTTTGAAAAAAAAATTGAAGTTTTGGGACACAAATCTACAGTCCAGACTATGAACACGGATCAACAGTCAATGTTAAGAGAAATTTTACTAAAGAATTCTCTCAACGGAGCAAGAGCTACTCCGGTGAAGTTTACAAAAGAACAAAATAATCCCGATTTCAGATATCAATCAGTGACGTCTGTTGGGATTCTCTCAATATCTCACATCGGTTATGTTAGGAAACTAGGAAGGAGAGAAACCTTATAAATAGGGATCTCCTAGTTTACTATTATGTGTGTGTGACGCGTTGGGCGCCACCAACTAAGATGGTGAGTTTCCTGGGTTTGGTTTGCGAGAGGGTTTGTAATTTTGTTCTGTCCAAAAATTACCTAGTGAAAGTTTGTACCCTCGGGGGTCGTGGATGTAGGTCTGCGTTAAGACCAAACCACGTTAAAAATATTGGTGTTCTTTCGTGTTAATTTATTTATTCTTTTTTTTTTCTCCATATTATCTGCGTGTTTGCTTCCGCTGCCTCAACAACGTTCACAAGCTCAGTGGCTACTTTCTGTTTTTCGGCAATTAACACAGTGTTCCGACAACCTATCCGGAGGAAGGAAGCGGGCAGAAATAGTCAATGTGAATGTGTGAATTTTAAAGTTGAATTGACGGCCGTTCACGAGCCATATTGTGGCGTTAGTTGGGTCAATAAAATAATTGACTTGGCCTTCCTGGTCCACGTGTCCGCTTCCTATTGGGGTCGATATAACTCTGGGACAGATCAACAAGTTACTAGTCTCTCACCATAAAACTTCTCGAATTTGTTGGCCTAATATAAGATTCTTGTATTATTGTGTGAAAAAGGAACACAAATGCAAAGTTATAAGGGAAAAGAAAGTAGAAGACAGCAAAATAATTTACTTTAAATCTTTTTTAGAAGTCGATCCTTTTCAAAATAATTTACTTATGCTCCTTAGCTTATATATATATAATTTAATTTATTTTCCAACACAAACCCATTCCCTTCTCCTATTACTAATACCCCTCTAATTCAAAATATAAGTTTTTTATGAATTTTTATATAAATTAAGATATTAATCAGAATTATTAAAGTACTCCTAATAAATACTCCAAAGAACAAAGAAATTAATAAATAGTTGCATGATAACTACACATTTTTACCAAAATAAATATGGGAAAAAATGATATAGAGGCAAATCAGTCAATAAATACACATTTTTTTTTGTAAAAATACTTATATTTTGCAACAAATAATTCCAAATTTTGGCCTAAAATTTTTGGAATTTGAACATTTTCCGACAATTTTAGAGGCCAAAATTTGGAATTGAACGATTATTTGAAGAAAAAAATTTGAATTTGAATTGCTCCCGCCTATTTTAGAGGCCAAATTTTGAGCATTTTCCGCCATGAGACCAAACCAAACCCAAACCCAAACCAAACATTCTCCAAGCACACCCTAAATTGTCAATTGTATGAGCTGCAAGATTTTTCTTTTTATTTTAAAACAAAATTTTAGTTGTCAAAAGTTTTTGAGAAAGCAAACATGGCTTAATCAATATGGACTTAAGTGGAGCTTTACAAACTTCTTCAGTCCAGTGTTGTCAAATGGCGGTCATGGCGGTATAGTGTGGCGGATTCGGCGGTCTGGGTTATTTTTTAGCTACTCATGTGATTATTCCTCTCTTGTATTATATTTACCTAATCCCAATAAACAATCAAAATAATCAATCTTTATTTTTTTGTCGTCTTCCCAGTATAAGTGACGTTCCTTCTTCTTCCTTTTTCTCTTTGTCTTTTTTTTTTTCTCCATCGTCCTCCTCTTTCTTCCCTCTTTTTTTTTCTCCATCCTTATTTGCTTTTTGTAATCTATGATTTTTTTTTTCAATCTTCTTCTTCTTCTCAATCTTTGATTTTTTAATATCTTATTTTTTTATCCTCTGTTTTTTCTCTCTTCTCTGTTTTTTATCCTCTGTTTCCCATTTAAGACTCAAGGTTTTGATTAATGATTAAGGTTTTGCCATGTTACGAGTCCGTGTCCTGAATGACAATCTGCTGCTCAAGAAATTTATTGGCTTGGCTTTTTTTATTATTATTATTATTTTTGTTATCATATTGGGAGAGTTTTAAGTTATGCATTCTTGTTATGTTATGAGTTATTACTTACGAGATATCCTAATTAATGGTTGGTCAATGACTTTTGAGTTATTTGTTTGATTCATATTGTTGGTTAAGGAGTACTATATTCACAGAAAGGTTGGCTAGTATGGAGGTGGAGGTTGCAAATGACGGTGGCTGGATACTGTATCGAAAGCATATCCGTAGATTTCACCGTACTAATGAATTCGAAGCCGACGAAGCAACAGATATTGAGGTGATTGAACGGATGATCAAACTGTCAAGCATTCAAATAGACAATCTCTCTCAGTAAGTTCATTGCTTCTTCGCAGATAGACAATCTTTCTCGAGGTTATGATTCAAAATTCTTCCAAATTCAAGGATTCAAATCAATTGCAGTGAAAATTGCCCCTTTTCACCTAGTTGTTGTTACTCATGTTAATGACTAAAATGCATTAATTGCAGATCATTTATGTAACTCTGGGTTTCGATTAATATGAATATCTGAGTATATCTCAGGCTGGGGAAAGTCTGGCATGGGGCGGCCCTTGTGGGTACGGTTCCACATTACTCTCACATAAATTTAGACATGACATACTTGCAAGGTAGGTTCCGCAGACCTCCATGTCCATGTCTCACAGGTACCACAAGGTCCATCTCATAGGGAATTTTTCCCTCTGGCTGCGCACTGTCGATTTTCCGCCACCACTAAATGCCCTTTTTAACTGCAAAGATATCCATTGACTTTGAATAGAGTATTAAATCTGTTGGTACATACTTGCACTCCACTCTACTAGCTTTAGATTTTGGATGAGGTGTTTACTGATACCAAATGGGATGTTGTTTTCAAATCCTGTCGCCACTCATTACTAAAACTCTCTATTAATCGTGAAATGTGCATTTGTGAGGCTCGTCAGCGGAGTAGGTGTCTACCTCACACGTGAGAGCATGTTAAATTCTATTTTACTTATACTCGGGTACGAGTATGTATTTAGTTGTCAGGTATTTAAACATAAAAAATAAAAGATACGAGGACACTTCATCCACCCAAACTCCAATCTCCGATCGTCGTACCTTCGATTTCACAACGACGGCAGCAATGAGTGTCCCAACGATGACGGCGATGAGCTTTCAAAAGTTGGTCAAAGTACCCATTTGCAGTTGACCATGTCAGGTACATATTTCATACCCATACCAACGTCGTGGCACGAACGAAGAGTACGAGTAATATGGGTTAAATTCATTAAATACAATCCTTTCTGGTAGCTCAAGCTTTGGGATAAGGTGGTCTTCTCACATTTCACATTGTTAGTTGCAATTTCAGCAATTTAGTAGGATCATCTTGCCTTTTGCTCTGTATATAATTGTTCATATGCACTGCTTGATGGAAGCATATGTTGTCAAATTTTCTATCATGATTGATCTATATTTAGCACCTCATGTATGTAGGGGCGTTCATTAATCGGTTTTAATCGAAAACCGCACCGCATCAAATTTAATTTTGGTGTACGGTGTGGTGTTTGGTTAATTATGGTGCGCTAAATACGATTTTAGTTGCCGCAAATTAGTGCTACTTTGTTTCTATTCGTGACAAGTATGGCGATATTGTCAGAGCAATTCTTCTCATGCAAGAGCAAATTTGGTTCAAATAACAATATTACCCTTCATTAAATCAAGCAAATATATGACATTAATTTCATTTCCTTTCTAAATTTAATTCAATTCTCTATTTTGATTGTTTCTCTTTCTTCTTCTACAATGCTCGTCATTTTTTGCTTCAATTTGCAATATGGGATTTATTGTGCTACGTGAAAAGAAAATTCTTGAGAAGTCTTGATCAATTCTTCATAAACATTCAATCGGATTTATAATTCTACTTTTCAATTGAAAATAATTTTTTATTGGTTGGTGCTACTATTTTTTATTTTTTATGTTGATCTCGCTCCCTCTTGCATATCGAATATCTGTTCATCTTCCTCTTCCAACCCGTTCCCTTCTCATAATATAGATCTCTGCATCAAGTTTTGTTATGAGAGAAAATGAA
The DNA here is from genome assembly GCA_026122235.1 of Vinca minor. NCBI lineage: Eukaryota > Viridiplantae > Streptophyta > Magnoliopsida > Gentianales > Apocynaceae > Vinca > Vinca minor. The sequence goes on from JAOCZM010000081.1 coordinate 1,674,374, forward strand.
AAATATAAGTAAATGGTTTTTTTTTGGAAGAGAGAGTTTGAGGCAAGGAAGATTGAGAGAGAGAGAGAGAGAGAGAGAGAGAGAGAGAGATTGGAGAGAGAGAGAGAGAGAAGTGGGCACCGACTATGTTTGGGAGAGAGACATTAGAGATAATTGGGGGAGAAGATGATGAATTAGATATACTAAATTCAATTTAAAAAGGAAAGAAATTAATACCATATAACTGCTTAATTGAATAAGGGCCCCTAAAAAAAAAAATTTGAACAAGGGGTAACATTACCATTAGTGCTTAATTTTTTGACATTGTTATTGGATACAGTATGTAGAATGCATTTTTACTATATTTAAATGATAGATTCACAAGTGACCCACAAAAATACTAATGAATCGACGAGTGCCTCACTGTTCGCAGATACTAAATCCACACGTATAGCATACATTAACTTTTTTTTAGGTGATAGCAGACATTTTGATTAATGAATGTGAATATATTAACATTATTATGAATTATTCTTGTGGTCAAACACTAGAATTACTACTACCTAGCTTTACAAAACAATATCACAATTTTTTTTTAAGGGAAAATGAAATTTTATTAATCGATATTAGAAATTTCATGAGGGAATTGCAAACAAAATTAGGAAAAGCAAACATAACTAGGTAAGAAAAAATGATAAGGTTATATATGTATTTTGACTTACAAATAGATCCTATAACAATTTTGGCGTCTTTTAAATCGTCCTACCACCAATATAAATTTTTTCTAGATTTACAAAAATATTTTTTAAAAAATACAAGATTTTTCTAACAAAGCAAACATAACTAAGATTTGACTCTCTTTCTCTCCTCTGTTTCTGGCCAGATTTGGCCATTGGAGCCAATGGCCAAATCCTGGTCATTTTGTTCCGTTAATCTTACTCTATTTTGTACTACGAATCATATGAAACATTTTTTCGAGTTTTTCAAGATTCAAGACGCAGTGGTTAGATGAGTCTCAGATCTAGATTTTTTTTTCTATTTTTCTAGGAGGATGTGTTCAACCCGGACTTGATCTGAGCCCTTTATCATCTTTTTACATCTTCCCGAGACAATTTATAGGACGGTTGATACGCTCATGGTCCTATAAATTGTCGACCCCTAAGGAAGATGTTGAAAGTGATATTCTCCTGTCCCTGTGTTTCGAGGATTGCAATGAAGATGCTTTGAAGAAGAAGATTATGTATTTGTTTAGTTTGCTAGTTTTATTAGTTGTTTTTCCTAACCATCCAAGTTTTCTTGGGTGTGTCTTTTGTCTGTTATCGTGATTTTTTAAATCATTGTATAACTGTTACTTTCTGTATTTTCAGATTTTCCTTTGATTGTAATGGCCTCGGCTATTTGTGATTAATGAAAATATAATTTATTTAGCAAAAAAAAACATAACTAAGAAGAAAACGTATAGGCAAAAGGTAAATTCATAAACAACAAGCGTTTGTAGTCCAACGGTTAGGATAATTGCCTTCCAAGCAATAGACCCGGGTTCGACTCTCGGCAGACGCATTTCTTTTTATGCCTTCAATTTTTAAACTGCCATTTCCACAAATTTTTTTTTTGTTTTGTTTTGGTGTAAAGAGAAATATATAAAAGCAAACTCCCTAGCCCGTAGGGATAGGGACAAAGTTGTTACAAGGAGTCCTATCTAGTGATACCTCATGTCCATATCCTGCCACTAAAAGGCTAACAAAAGGTTGAATATGGATTGAGGTATCTGAAATAGTCCTATTACAAAAAGCCCCACGGCATCCCCCGCCACTAAGTGGCTAACAAATGAGGGTAAAGAGTCAAAAGTAGAATAAACAGAGGATGAAAGACGTCCTCCAACTTTTGCAAGCCAATCAGCACAAGCATTGGCTTCCCTGTAGATATGCGACATACTAAATCCCGGTATCAGCCGGAGAAGTGCTCTGCAATCAGAAATTAGCGTAGAAGAAGGGTGAGTACTAACATCAGCATTGGAAATAAGATCAATTACGACTTTAGCATCTAGCTCAATCGCTAGTTTCTGAGCGTGAATATTGATAGCAAGTTTGAGCCCGTCTCTAAGATCCCATAATTCAGCCGTATTATTAGTGCAGGTACCCAATTTTCGGTAAAACCCCGAAATCCAGTGGCCGTCGCTGTTTCTAATGAGACCTCCTCCCCCCCTCTTCCCGGGTTACCTACAGACGAACCATCTACATTAAGGTTGAGCCATCCAACGGGTGGCTTAGCCCAGGAAACCGAGATGGTTCTTGATTGGCTAGCAGTCCTTGCATCCGCCCCCAGTTGCCTTTATTGATTTACTCTATAACACTGTCAATAATTCAAGCCATACCCAATTCAATCATATCTTTAAATCAGGCAGTTTTGCAACAATAATCAACATCTTTATTATATTAGCGACGGATTTGTATGAATTTGCAAAAGATCAGAAGATTCTTTCAGTTGGCTAAAATCCGTTACTTGAATGAAACTAAGTTGTTGGAACGACGCGAGCTGCTGTAAGTTATTGATGAGATCCTTAATTTTAATTATTTAAATTTACTATTAAGCGGAATCCATTTTTTGGGAAATATGAGTGAAATGGACAAATGAATGAGATTGATATTCAAATATTTCTTCTTAGAGCGTATTGAATAACTGCCTCACTCGCCATATTAAAATGATTAGATCATCCACACCCTTCTACCCTCCATATAAAATAAAAGAGTTAAGATGACACTCATTCCTAAGAAAAGTTATATGCTATCCGTTAACAAGTACTCATGGGACCAAAATTGAATGTCCATATTCTATACAAAATGAATAAGAAATGGATCAGCATATATATTACATCTAGTCAACAAAGCACGAGAAGAGTGCACAAAATTTAATAATATTTTTGTCAATTTAAATTGTTAAATTGGAGATACGGGCATTTGAAAGCAGTAATTGAAATAATTTAAGTATAAAAAACAGTTAAAATAAAAATTTAGTGACAAATAGTGAAAATAATTTATGTTATATATAGTGAGTGTGGGCTTTCTCTATTCTTGAATCAAGAGTTTTGCATCCAAAACTTACCGAAAACACAACTTTGAAAAGAACTCAAAACTGTATACAGAGAAGCCACTAGTCATTTTAGGCATTCAAATGCAAAATAACTCCATTGATTTTTACCATTTAATAATTTATCTAAAGGCGGCGAACTGCAAAAAATCCACAAAAATTAAAGACAAAAATCACAATATCAATACAAGACTAATTACAGAGCTTTAAAAAAATTTAAATAGAGCCCTAGAATCACTAGCCATACTTTCATGCCCAAGAGACTATAAATGAATTTAACAAAGATAAAAACATGAAATCAAAAAATTTAAAAAATGGAAATGTCAGAAATCTCGTGTGGAAAGTGCCGCTCATTGCATCACAAGATGCTGCGTCTGCACAAGCAAAAGATTTTCATCATTCAAAACAAATTTGGAAGCATTCAGAAGATTGAACTTCATGAACATGCCCTAATCCTTCTGGAAAAGCAGTACAGATTCAGACAAATCAGCAGAAAAAACTATCTATCTATGGTGAAAACGTTGATTAATTAACCAATCCTTCTCAGGTTAAAACGTTGATTAATTCTGAAACAAATTGGAATTATAGAAGAATCATCAGGAGAGCATTAGGAGGAAATACAGAAAGTTTCTTGAAAATGTAGAGAGGAGAAGAGCACAATTGTGTGAATATATATTGGGAAATTGGGGAATTAGATATTGATGGTGCCCTAGATCGGACGGCTAAAGAAGGATTTTCCTTAAACCCTTTATGTTGGATTCTTTTTCCTTTCCTTAATTTATTAAAATAAAATTACGTTGGCAAATTGCTTGAACCACCCCCATGAAGTTTGAGAATTTTATTTGTATCCCTCTTATTTAGTCTCTGTTTCAATTATCAGACTTTAGGAAGGTTTTCTTCACTTTTTTTTTTTTTAATTTTTTTTTTTAAATTTTATTATTTTTTTTTTATTGCTAAATACATTTGGTTCAACACTTCATGGAACCTTAAAATTCAACTCTTCATTCCGTACAATTTTTTGGCATGATCCATTAAGTTGGTCACACGGTCAACACGTACCATTTTTTCAGGGGTATTTTTGGGTTTTTTCGATTCTCCACTCTTAAAATCACTCTATAAATACATTCTACTATATTTCCATCTCGGGAAATTAGCCTATTTAGTCCCTCAATAATTTTTATTTAGCCCGTATAATCTATAATGTTTAATTTTTGCCCATTTGGTCCCCCAAATTTTTTTTATTTAGCCTGTATAGTCCCCAATGCTTAATTTCAGCCTGTAAAGTCCCTTATCTATTTACGGACTGCATATAGAGGTTCCACCACCTCTTCTGCGGCGGAATTAGGGCAGCCCCAAATTCATGCCATCCACATGCATAATGAGCGGGGGAATAATGGTCATTTTCAATCTATAAAATATAAAAAATCAGTATAAAAATAGTTATAAAAAGGAAACCCTAAATTCTATTGCCCTAATTTGGAGGAACCCATTTGCCCTAAGTCTGCCGCATAAGAGGTGGTGGAACCTCTATATGCATCCCGTAAATAGGTAAGGGACTTTATAGGCTGAAATTAAACATTGGGGACTATAAGGGCGAAACAAAATTTTTTGAGGAGCTAAATATGCTGGAATTAAACATTAGGGATTATACGGGTTAAACAAAAAATTTTGGGGGACTAAATAGGCTGATTTCCCTTTCCCTCTCAAATTCTTTTAAACGAAATTAGGGTTCTTGACAAATTACCCAAAAACATGCGGTTCTTCATCAATATCTCATATGATTAATATACTCGTACATATGTATATGTATATTATGTTAATTTTTGTTTTAACATTCGAATGTGGAAAAATGTTTTAACTTGAGTTGTCAACAACTTTTTAATGTTTAAGTCGACTGATGTTGGACTGAAGGAACCAACATTTGCATAAATGAGAGCCATGGGGGGTGCGTGGAGGGACTGGGGGTGCATATTCAAGACAATAAAAGCAAAATCATGTTTTCTTTATCTAAACAAACATTGTACCATCTTCATTTCTGTCGGGATTTTACTATTTCAAATTTCTCTATTCTCTAATTCTAATCCAACTCAATTGAAGTTTCTTAATCAGAATTAAATGCTTATTCAAATACAAACTTAATTGTCAAATGAGCTATGCTCGTATATTTAACATATCTATAGTTCTAACTTTACTTTCGCCTAGAAATGACAAGTGAGTTCGTCGTACCTGCGACCCGCCCCATTTAACTCGATCCACATATAGACTCGCTTAAACCCGCAATGATCCACTAGTTAAGTGAGTTTTACAAATCGGCAGAGTGGGTGAAACATTCAATAAAAATTGAACTGCCTCACCCCGCACCAACCCACAACTCGCCCCCGCCCCATTAAGAACCCCCAACCCACCAAACCCGCCTAATCCCACTTCACTTGTAGGCTACCAATAGTCGTTAGACTGTCCCCTGACCCCCAAGCCCAATGGCTAATTCCAATTTCTTTTTATTTTTTAAATAACCCTCAAATATATCGTATTAATACTCCCTCAATTCCCATCAAACTCACACCAATCTCATTCTTACACCTCTTGCTCTATAAAAAAAATGGAAAACATAGACAACATTCCTTCTCAAGATGATTCCCAAAATGTACCCGCGAAATTTAGCAAGTCTAATAAGGCTTTAAATTCACATGTTTTGAAGTATTGGATACTCGATAAAAAAAAATAAAAAAGCGAAATGTACTAAGTGTGTACTTAGTAATATTAGATGGAAACATGTAATTTTATTTGGCAGGGTTAGACCCTACGTCCCTTCCTATGCAAGTCTTATTTTGTTATTAATAAAACTGGTAGAGGTCCATGCTAAACTCCTACCACTACAAGGTGGCTTTCTAGCTCTATATTTAGGAAAATTCTGATATGGACCAGGTGTTAGTAGTGCCCTAGGACCATTAGCACATGTTGTGCGTTTTATTATCTTTTGAGCATGTAATTGAATAGTTAATTTTGCTTTTGATTATCAAATGTGTGATTTGATAGTAAAACTCATTAGCTTATGTAATTACTATTCTAGAAGTCCCTAGTTTTATGTAATGCTTAATTACTATGAAATAAAACTAGTATGATTGTTGATTGATGATCTTGTTTTACTGATCATGTGTAATGGATACAAATCACATCATAGATGCAATATATAGGGATACATTGTATCGGGACGTGATCCGCCGGAGAAGTAATACTTCATGGTCTTAAGTCATAAGTATTACTTCCTCAATACTATTTTAGAATCCTTAGACCTTATGTCTTCATTGATTCTAGTATGAATGGAGCCACGCTTTTGACTCAGCCTGGACGTTACTTGTAATGTAGTAATCAATACGACCGATGATCGGATGTAGTGTCCTATCATAGCTTGAATGTGAGAGACATTGTAAAGGAATTTGTCCCTCTCTATTATTGAGAGAGATATCCATGGGGCCCCTCGATAGTGAAAAGACTGTTTAAATGCATGGCCGTGCTCAAATGTATTTGATAAAGTGATATCAAATGCTATTTGTCGAAACAATCTACCTAGAGATCGAGCATAAATACAATTAAGCTTAATAAGGGTGACGAAAACCACGCCTTATGCTTAATTAGGATATCGCGAGACAAAGGGATTAAATAGTGGATTGACAATAGGTTCCGCTGTAAATTCATTCACCTCGGGTAGTCACAATGTCCTCGCTAGGGGCCGCTATGACTTATGAACTCACACTACTACTAAGTGTGTTTTTCATTGCCATCGTGATATGAACCCTACAGTGGTCACACGCATAGACGAGCTAACAAGCTTTCATGTCCGCATTCAATGAATCTAGAATGTGTATAGGTTCATCAGTATCCGACATTTGTTTTTCTCGAAAATAATAAAGTGTTTATTATTCGAATTAGAGATAAGTGGCAATTTTGGTATTTAACTATAGTCGGGGATTAAGTGGGAGTTGTTATCCGATAAAGACTCCCACTACCGAGAGAAGTCTAGGGGACGTGGGAGTCAGAGTCTCCCACAGCCGAGAGAAGTTGAGTAGACGTGGGAGTTGTTCTGGGAACAAACTCCCATACTATATATAACATCTCTTAGCCGAAACCCTAGGTGATTAAGTGATTCAGCCGAAATACCAATACTAAAAAGGAAAAACGTTTTCTTTCTGCTTGTCCATTTTCTCTCTAAATTCCCGAACTTCAGAAAGACGAAGAGCTAGCAATCACTGCTTGTTTCGTCGCGTGGATACCGGTAGAGGGAAATTCCGCAAAGGGAATTCCGTTGGTGAAAAGAAAACTTCCAAGAATCGTCATCCTCCATTCAAGAAGTAGCTTCTGAATCCGAAAATTGTAAGTTTTTACCGTTTTCAATTGTTTCATATGAGCTGATCCTTCGGGAGGATCCATGGGTGTTCGAACGAGTTTCCCCAATGAATCTCTTCACCGAGGCCACTCGGTAGGGCTCTCAGTCCACTTTGCCAGTTATTCACCCACGCCACCCCCTCATCCTAAATTTTTTTTTCTCTCAGTTACAGTTAAAATACAAAAAAGATAGTTCTGATATGGACATAGTTAAAACTAAAAAAATTGTACAAATTTGTCACATCACTATAAAATGAGAAGAGAGACAATTTTTTACTTTTAACTGTATCCATATTAGAACTATCTTTTTTGTATTTTAACCGCGATCGAGAAATTAGGATGAGGGGGTGTCGTGGTTGAATAACAACTGAAAGTGATCTGCGCTCAGCTACTCTGGCCCATATCGTAACTATCCCTATATTTATCTCTAACTTATATTTATAAAAAAATTACAAAAAAAGCCAACTAAGCCCAACCCACACAACACATGTGGCCCACCCACGACCCGCCCGCACTGTATGAGTTTTCCAAGCGGGACAAGTTGGGTCGGCATTTTCAGAGTTGAACCCAGCCCACCATGCCACATCACTGTTCCCCGCCTCGCCCCGAACTAGTCTTGAACTCGTGGGTTAAACCGTTTGCCATAGCTACCTCGCCCATTAATAACTTTTTGTTTTTTTTTAAATTTTCCCCCATTCTTCTCCCTTTGAAATTTGTAACCAAAGCCATGACCTACTAATTGGTTCCCCAACATTTGTGGCAGAAGCTCTGGTACAGAAACTAGAAAGTTTTGGAGCGATGATTGTTAAGATGAACAATGCATTCAGGTAAAAATTATCCATGGAAGATTTCATTATGAGTCCAGAAAGATATGCAAATAATTTAGCTATATGGATAAATTTAATTAAATCAACTGTTTTTCGGCAGTATTTTCTGTTTGGATTAATCTTTCATTTACTGTTTATCTATAAATGTCTAGGCTTTTGCACTTTCCTTTATATTTGCTTTCACTATTTTTGGCTGAATAACTTTACTGAATTAGGAATTAGTCGAATTATTCTGCAACGGAGGTAGGTTACATGGAATTTTAGTATTTTTGCATGCAGTTTTAGTTGAAATTAAAAAAATTGGAGCAAATAGCTATTTTGCCACAAAAATAGTTTTGAGTGCTATTTCTACAACAAATAGTTTTTGGTGTCTTTTATGCTACACATAGTTTTTCAGTGCGTTTTCTAACACAAAAGAAAATTTGTTTGCTATAAGTGCCATAATGTGACCTATCCAATTCAAATTCGGCTCGACCCGACAATTAACCCAACATACAAATATCAGGTTAATGGTCTAGTCTGGTCGGGTAGATGTCGACATTTTCTGATACAAGTATCTTATTTTATTGTCAAAACTCAGAAGCATGGTTGGATTGTTTTTCTATTCTTATGGTGGAAAGAACTTTTTAACTGGACTGCCAGTATTATATATATACACACACATGCACCTTTGAATTAGGGTCTAGAGCATTTGCATTGCAACAGAACTGAAACAAATGCCTTTTACAAATCTAGTTGAATTTCAAGATAAAACAAAGTAAAAGTAATTTATTTTCATAATTTCGTAGTACAAGAGGTTAGATGTTGAAACTTCAAGTATTCTAATTGAATGCAATGCCAGTTTAAGAATTTAAACATTTGAGATCTAAGAGCTCTCTTATTGTAACAGAACTCCAGTCCTGGGAGTTTGGAACTTGATTTCTTTTAGATAGATGCCCTGAAACTTGTTTCATGGTTGGACGAAAGGTTGGATTTGGATTCAGACACGAAAGAGACATTTTCATTACTAAGACAATTTCCTCCATCGTTTGCTTACTAGGAGGTGGAAGTCGTTTGTCTATTAAAGCTTCCATAGCTATGTCGTTCGATGACGCTGATAACATAAATGTGATAAGGATTTCGGGGTGCTTCCCCATGATCGCTTCCAATGCCACCACACCGAAGCTGTAGACATCTGCTTTTTCATCGATTGCAATGCTTAAAGCAAGTTCTGCAATTAAAACAAAAAGGAAGCATGTTAATGGCAATGAAGAAATAGATAAAAGAGAGAATGTGTGAAAAAGGAGATTATATGTAATGTACCGGGAGCTGCATAACCATAAGTTCCAGAAAATGAAGTTGGAGTAGATGACTCAGGTCCCTGAAAGTATGGCACAGCCAAAATCGGAGATCCGAGCGTTGAATTCAGAGTCCAACAAGACATTCTTGCTTGATATGTCGCGATGAATTATGGGAGGTGAGCAGTCATTATGAAGATAAGATAATGCATTTGCCATTCCTTTGACAACATTCACTCTTTTCATCCAATCAAAGTTTTGTGCTTTCTCTTCATTTTTCAATACGTCGAGTAGGCTTCCACCTTCCAGCAACTCATAGACAAGAAATGATTGTCTTGCATGCAAACAGAACCCATGAAGCTTCACAATATTTCGATGTTTTACTCTTTGATAGTGCAGAGATTTCTGTTCTGAAACTTTCAAGATTTTGCATGGAATCATCATCTGAAGGTTGAAGTTTCTTGACAGCAACATTTTCTCCACTTGACAATTTTGCCCTGAAAACACTCCCACATCTTCCAGACCCAATGCAATATCTGGGGTTGAAGTTTTCGGTAGCTTCAATGATGTCTTCATATGCCATCTTCCCATCAAAGCTCTGCATAGCAAACAATCTTTTTTTGGTCCGTCGTCTTTGTCTTGGAATAGCGTTGAATCTCCTATTTCTTGAGAGAAAGAAAATGTTGAAGATTATTATAATCGCGATTAGGCTTCCACTCACAAGAAGTATGACCTTATATGGAAATCTTTTGGATTTATTACCAGATATTGCATTTCCACAGAGGCCCCTATTATTGTTCAATATTGCCTTTTGAAATGCTGTGGTATTAGGAAGAGGACCCTCCAGTTGATTATAGGATATATCAACAGATGTAAGACTGAGGCATTGGCTGAAGCTTGAAGGTATGGAACCCGATATCTCGTTATGTGAAAGATTCATCTGATCAAAGCTTTGCAATGTGCCTAACTCCCATGGTATTTCTCCTGTCAGCATATTTTGGCTGAGATCAAGATTTTCAAGGTGGTGCATAGCTCCAATGTTTGGAGGAATGCTTCCTGTAAGCATATTCTTGCTCAGATTCAATTTCTGAAGTTGTTTGCAGTCTCCAATTGCGGGGATTTGGCCACTAAGGTTATTCAATGCCAAATTTAGTCGTAGCACTTCGGGGAGCTTGAAAATCTCTGATGGAATGTATCCTGAGAGTTCGTTCGAACTTAAATCGAGATAGAGCATTGAAGACAAATTCGCCAAAGTTTTTGGAATCGTCCCATTTAGTTGATTTGAAGAGAGATCAAGATTGACCAGTCTAGCTGCCTGGCCAACTTCTTGTGGTATTTTTCCTGAGAGCCTATTGTTGGAAATCTTCAAGCTTGTCAGGTTGTGACAAAATCCCCAGTTTGCAGATAGCTCACCATAAAACATGTTATTACTCAAATCAATGTAATCCAAGTTGGGGTATATGCCCAAATCTTCTGATATATTTCCCGTGAATTGGTTCCATTCTAGCCTCACCCTGTACAGACTCTGGCAAATTTTCAAGCTTTTTGGAATGTTGCCTATAAAATTGTTCTTCTCAACTGTCAGATATTTTAGTACTCCACCAAGGCATATGTCCCGAGGTAATTCTCCTGTGAGGTTGTTTTCACTCAGAGACAACTCTATTAGATGTGTGATATTGTTAAGTTCTGTTGGTATTGAGCCTGACAATTTGTTTGTGAACAATTTTAGAGACCAAAGGAACTTCAGTCTGCCTAGTTCTGGTGGTATTGGTCCTGATAATTGGTTCATAAATAAACCCAAGAACTTGAGCTTGGTTAAGTTCCCTATTGAAGGAGGAAATTGACCGCTAAGATTGTTTACCGACAAGTCTAGTCCAGTGAGAGAGTGTAGCATACTGAACTGGTAAGGAATATGGCCAGAAAGTTTGTTTTCGTAAAGGGTTATCTCTACCAAGTTGCTTAAATTACCAATAGAAGCAGGGATCGGCCCTGTGATATTGTTTCGAAACATATAGATATAATTGATTGATATTAGCTTCCCAATCTCTATAGGAATAGATCCAGATAGCTGATTGGAATTCAGATATAACCTCTCGAGTTTTGTCAAATTTCCAATAGAGGTAGGAATGGATCCTGAGAGTGTATTATGATCAAGGTATAAGGTGATTAAACTGCTTAAGTTCCCGATAGAAGCAGGTATGGAGCCTTGGAAGTTGTTGACTCCCAGGTCGAGATTCGCGAGTTTTGACAGTGTACCAAGGGCGAAAGGCATGTTTCCAAAAAATGGGAGTTGTTATACAAGCTTAATTCTTCGAGATGAACTAATCTTGAAAAGTTTAGTTCATCTAGTGTACCTCTGATGGCCGCGCTTTGAAGGTTAATTCGTGCAATTCTTCCTGCCTTATTGCAGCTTATCCCGAACCACTCGCAATGGTTGCTTCTCTTCCAAGAGGAAATGAACTCTCGACTTCGAGGATCAAGGTTAGATTTCCAAGCCAAAAGAGCACTTGCTTCTTTACCTCTTACGCCGCTATCTCTGACGCTGGCTTTCAGTTTTGCCAGAGGTTGAACTTCTTTAGCTGTTGCATTGGTTTTTAGTATAGTGAAACTAGAAGTATAAATTGCTGGTGTAACAGTTGTTAGTATCAGCAATAATTGTACTAAAAAGGTTTGGGAATTGGGCAGTGTATCCATTAAAGAAACTTTGTTGGAGTAGTTTTTTTTACATATAAAGGAGGACATGTTTTGCTGGGGAGAGTTGCACTTCATTTATAGTAATTGTGATTTGTTGTCCAAAATTGAAACTCAAGGATTAGGTGTCAAATAATCATCTATACTCGTCTGTGTACCCATTCCTGTACCAACCAATCATAATTTACCATGTGAATATATAATTAAAAAAAATGATCACATGACAAATTTTTATTGGTTGGGCACATAAATAAGTACACAGACGAGTACAAACGATTTTCACCCTTATGGGGGGAAAAACACGTGAATCCGATGCCGCAATAGTTGGTATTCTAATGGTTTGCGAGATATGGTACTGAATGCACTTGATAGTTAAGAAGTACAGCATGTAGTGTACGTGATACTTTATATTTGCTCTATGTGCATTATTTTCGTGTATTTTTTACTTTATGAAGTATCTATGTATCAACACTAATCTGAATAAAAAATATGATATGCTTTTACAATATTGAATACACTTGATATAATAAATGGTACGTATTTCAACTATTGCAGCATCGAATCTAAAAGCACCTACCATCTTTTATTAGAGCCAACCAGAGATGGATCCAGCATGGTGACAGTGGGGTCAAATAACCCTACTGAATTTTTTTTTTTAGATGATAAATGTATAAATGACCTTACACAAATTTCTCAGTGTTCTCGGTTGCTGGATACGCCACTGGAGTCAACACATTACTAGGGTGAGATCAATAGTCTAAACTTTGAAATATTAGAGCTCAATGAGGTAAGTATAAATCTTTTGTAAGTATAGAGAGAGTGTGTGTGTGTGTTGGGGGGGGTTATTAGTTCAATCATGTGTGGGATTACTTGAGAAAAAAAATATTAAAAAGAGAAATAGACATGCAAAGAATGAATTTCCAAAGGTCTATTCTGTCATGGACCAGGTTCATTGGACCATACGGTCCAGATTTGACCACATCACTGCATTTCCTTCTTTCTCTTCATTCTGCAGGGATGTGGCCAAATCTGTACCACATAGACCACATGGTCCACATGGACTGGTCCATATCAGATATTTCCATTTCCAAAAGCAAAACCACAACAAAGTGGAATTTTGATAGTGACACCAAAAGTAGAAAAATTATGATATAGACCTGCGCTATATGTGGGGTTGTGGACCACTTGGTTCACAATCAATCACATCACCTTTTTTGATTAAAAAATAAAAAATAAAAACGCCTCAAAAAGCCCACCAAAAGGGGGAGTATTTTTATTATTTTAATCAAAACTGTGATGTGGCTGAATGTGGACCAAGTGGTCCATGACCACTTGGTAGTCCAGGTCTATATCAGAATTGTTCCCAAAAGTATGGCAAATTCGAAAAATTTGGACTGGAATTTTGTTTTTGATTGGGTCTATAATTGATTTTTATGAAAGAAAATGTAGATTTTAAAGTGTAAAAAATAGAGAAAAGCATATATATTTTTAGATTAAATTGCAGTCCAAATTCAATGTATAGGATTATGTAATTCATGAATATTGTTAAGTATATATTTTTTAAATATGAAATCTCTCGAGAGCCTTTTGAAATTCTTCTTTCAAAAAGCATTGTCTTCAAATATGAAAACACTACTCCCATTGCTAAAGTTGCCTTCAGCAACAAAAGATAAGTTTTATCTTGATTCAAGAGTATTATTGTAATACACGTAGACAAAAATATCAATTCGGGTCAATTTTCTCCTTTAACTTAATTTTTTTTTGGCCAAGTTTTAGAATTATGATTACTTGTTCTTGGATTAAGATAAAACTGCTCCAATCATTGAGACATTAGAATAGTGGTTAATGCTGAAATTTCAGGTAATATAAGTTTTGGGTTCAAATCACATTCACGCTTTTTAAATCACCTAATATTATTTGTTAATAATGGATATGTTATCCTCCCTAAAAAAAAAAAAGTTGTCTTCTCAAGAATTCTCAATACGCAAGGCAGTGTGTATGAACTTATTCCACTTGCCCACTTAAGTGATGTTCAAAGGAATGCTTTTTAGGTTTCTTTTTCTTTTTTAAAAAGGAAAAGTAGTCACCATTTGCTTGAATCTTAAATTTCTCTATTAAGGACAGGGACGAAGACAAGGAGCGGGTGGGGGCAGTCTCTACCCCGAAATTTTTAAAAATTCTACTAGATATTTTAAATTTTATATGTAGTTTGGAATGTTTGATCAAATTCGTCCCTAACATTTCTTTTTATAGTTTTTATGTGTAGTTCGACATACTTTTGCAGTTTTTCGCCCCAACCTAAAAGTCTTGCATTTGTCCCTGATTAAGGAGTTACGTACTTAGCTGGTTTCGATGTGAACTTTTGTATTCCTTTTAACAATCCCAAAATTGTAGTGTTGTGAGAATGTGAATGAGAAGTGGCATGATTTACATTATGGATGTGTAAGAGTTCAGTTCAGATTAAACATGCAAGTAAAAGAACAAAGGGTGTAAAAGTGAATGTAAACATAATATGTGGTTGGAACCGAAATCATAGAAAAACTTATTGAAATTATATGTGAATGATTAAGTTGCTACAAACAAAATAGATAAGAGATGCTTTACAAATTACTTTAAATTTTATTATTGATACAGTAAGTGTCGAAACCGATATTTATTGTTTCAAATAAAATATGTTGTGTTAAGTCATTAATTATGCTAGCGTTCCTCGACTTGTTTTCTCTTTCCTGCCCACTCCTTTCTATTCCCTCCCTCATACCAGAGGTGGACTATCACAAGGTCCATAGCCCAGTGGAGCTATGGCCTGCTCACGACCGTGGTCGTGGGTTCGATACCCTCCTCATACATGGGGCATATTTTAAATTTTCCTTTCTAAGGTTCTCTCCTCCTCTTATGAGGCACTTCTATCTCCCCTTCATGGGACAACCGCCTAGTCGGGCTTCAAAAATACCAGAGGTGGACTCACTTTATAGGTTGGGGAGGGGAATGTTTTTCCAACAAGCTATATTTACATATTCATTTCCTAATATAATTGTACTCTGGCCCCCTATAATTAGACAAGAAACACCATTATAAGCCAAATGAATGAGATTAAGTAGAAGAGATTGTGATTTGTGATACCCCGCATGCATGCATCAAGGAGGAACAAAACCCCATATGTTATGGGGGTGAACTGCATACTATAATTGCAATTTATACCAGCATTAAGTCGGGGGGTTGACACTTTGATCCATGATGTTCTTATAATACACTAGCAATTCATCAGTTAAGTTACTGTTAAATTAAATGACAACAAAATGACTTCATTATCCTTGTACCTACTATTGCATCATTATTGCCATCAAAATGTCTCTTAGGCTTTTCCCCTTTCACGAATTCATAAACCAAGAATGATTGTCGTGGACGTGAACAAAATTTATGAAATTTCACAATGTTTTGATGCCTTAATTCTGTCGGAGCACAAATTTCATTCTTAAAACATTATGTATTGCTTTATAAACCACTTTCTGGGAAGTCGGGAAAATATTTTGGAGTCTTATTTGACATTTCATCCCAATAGTTGTTGATCCTTATTGGGCCTCACAGCTGATGCCTTTACTTCTTTTCTTTTGCAGATGATGAGATAACTGATGACACATTTGATGATACCTGGGAAGGGGACTTCGAGGAGTTATTCTCTAATCTGAACTTATGTAATAAGATAAACTAGTTTCCTTTTTTATTAAACTTTGTATTTTACTTTTGTAAGAACATATTTCCTTTAAGTATTATGGAACTCTGATGTAAGACTTTTAATTTCCTGTTAGTAATGATATAACTGGAATTATCATTTATGTTGGTGCTTCATTGGTAGATGAGGTGCCGCAAGGTCATCACCCAGGTACGAGGTGTGACAACATTAGCCAATATGACTTGTAATAAGATCACAATACTTGATATCTCCCCCTACAAAATAACAATCAATCTCGATATGTTTCGTTCTCTCATGAAAAAACCGAATTTTTCGCAATATGAAGAGCTGACTTACTATCACAATAGAGCTGATCTGATCTCGTAGTAACACCAAGAAATTCAATAAACTTTTAAACCAAACTAGCTCACAAGTGGTGTTTGACATCGCTCGGTATTTCGCTTCTACTAAAGAGCGGGAAACTACCTGTTGTTTCTTCGACTTCTAAGATATTGGAGCATTTCCTAACATGACAAAGAAGCTAGTAACTGAACGGAGTGTTTCCTAATATGAGTCGCAATAAGCAACAAGACTCAACTATCGATTAAGTCTAGGTAATAAGATACCTCGTCCTGGACTTCTTTTTACAAAACGAAGAGCAGCTTACCAATGCGGTTGTTCAGGCTCCTACATAGGATGTGGACTAGATAAGTGATGCCTAGTATAGTAACAATCAACTAGAGGAATCTGCCAACAAGCCTCATATACTTCATGGAATCAACTAATAAGACCCCACTTTCATTTGACAGTTTAAGTTGCTGCTCCATAGGACCTCTTGATTTCATCACATTTTGTGCATAATTGCATGTGATGATAATATGATCAACATATACCAAGATAACAATGATAATAGTACCTTTTCCGTAGAATGGTATTGGTCAGTTTGTGAGACGCGTTGGGAATGAAGCGTGGTGGGCGGTAGTGTCGGAGAGTCCAAAGGCGACGGTGGGGGAGGCTAAATAGATTAGGGGAGTTGGAGTGGGATTGATCCAGAGGTTGAAGATGGACAAGAAAATAAAACCGGAGTTGAACTATCGGCTTACGCATCCCGATGAATCTGAAGAAGTGAGGCATAATTGTATTTTTTCCGCTCCAGTACTCGGCAGCTCCTTAGGCGGCATTACCATTAATGTTCTTATTAATGGTGACAATTCAGTTGTCTCAACTTGCAAGCCTTTGGACTCTTATTTGGTGTAGTTGTTTGACCTCTAGAACTCTTATACATTACACTATTACTCAGAATAGAAATAAGACATTGATCCCATTAAGGAGATTCGAACTCTTGTTTTATATATATATATATATGTGTGTGTGTGCGCGCGCGCGTCTGGCCGTCTGATTGATGTTAAAAAAAATCATGCAATCTAATGGAAACTGAGATATGAATTTGTCCATTCTTAAACTGTTAACTGGTTTAATTTGTTTGTCAAGCCCTAAATAGAATTAAAATAATTTTTATTATTGGCTAACACCTATAGACTCATTTCAATTCATATGACTGCGTGCTAAGATTGTTATATAGCTGAACATTAGTAACTTATCTTGGACAACTAATTTCGGCAAATCTGATTAAACAATCGGACGATCGAGATCTATTAACAAAGTGTTGCAGAAAAGGAGGTGCAGATGAGTTCTGCATTGGAACCAAATTACAAACATAATATGGAAATGGAAATGGAAATGGAAATGGAAATGTTCATGAAGCTGAATTACCAAGATCCAAGAGTTGCCCTACTGTGACAACAAAAGGGTTCTTTGAAGGTGATATTTTCTTGGATAACTGTACAGAAACTTGCTGCATGGTTGGCCGGCAATTCGGATTCGGATGAAGGCACGAAAGTGCTAGTTTTGCAAGAAAAACAACCTCTCTCACCTCCTGCAAACTGGGAGACGAAACCCGTTTGTCCAGAACATCTGCAAATGGTATATCAAGAAGTACTAATGATGTTCTTGAAAACAGAATGGAGATCAGATCTCCAGGATGCTTCCCCATGATTATCTCTAGAGCTAATACTCCAAAGCTATAAACATCGCATTTCCCCGTTACTTCCATAGTATAGGCAAGTTCTGCAATTGTTTAGGAGAAGAGAAGAGTAGGATTGTGTTAGGAAATAGCAATGGAACAAGAGAAATAAAAGAGACAGAACAAAAGTACGTGGTTCGGTCGATGTGACCGGTGTCCACCGGGAGACGGGCTTTTCTTATTTATGCCAGAATTGTTACAGGGTGAATACAATGATAAAACTTTAGCGAATAATACCAGAATGCTCGGGGAAATCCAAACTAAATTAGAAAAACTAAGACCCACACTACCACCACACACCACAAAATCCCCTTTTTAGTCCAGCCGGTTTATATAAAAATTCAAGACAACTTAACAGAAATGATGTAGTGTACCTGGAGCTGCATAGCCATAGGTTCCTGCAAATGAAGTCCAATTGGATGATTCAGGCCTCAAGAGTTTCGCGGTGCCAAAATCAGAAATGTAAGCTCTATTTCTAGAGTCAAACAATATATTCTTGCTTGATATATCGCGGTGAACTATGGAAGGCGAGCAATCATGGTGCAGATAGGACAGTGCATTCGCTATATCTTTAATAATGCTGATCCTCGTAAACCATTGAAACTCAGTTGCTTTTTTGTCAGAACTGAGTATGTTGTTGAGGCTTCCTCCTTCCAAGAACTCGTAAACCAAGAATGAATCCTTTGGATGTGAACAAAATCCATGAAGCTTCACTATATTTCGATGTCTTATTTCTGCTAACGAACGGATTTCATTTTCGAAACTCTTTGGATTGCACAGTCCAAAGTTTTCAAGTGTATGAATCCTTTTCACTGCAAAAACTTGACCATTTGACAAATTTGCCCTGTAAACACTCGCACTTCCGCCTGCTCCGATGCAGTGATTGATATTGAAGTTATCGGTTGCTTTGATAATGTCTTTGTACACCAGTTTTCCATCAAAGCACCATATACACAACATATCATTCTGAGTTTCTGGCTTAAACCTCAATTTCTTTTTCAAGAAATAATAAACCAACAAAAGGACAATAAAGAGAAACAGAGTTACCAGAACTGAGAAGATTATCGGCAACAAAATTCTTTTGATGTTTCTTCTTTTCACTTTATAGATTTGCGATGGAGGGCAGGGCTTCAGACCAGCAAAATTTCCACATAAGCCCTTGTTATTTCTCAAGGCAGTATCAGAAGCCTTACGAAATGCAGTGATATTGGGAAGGGGGCCTTCCAATTGGTTGTATGATAAATCAACCGAACTCAAGCTC
Source organism: Vinca minor (assembly GCA_026122235.1). NCBI lineage: Eukaryota > Viridiplantae > Streptophyta > Magnoliopsida > Gentianales > Apocynaceae > Vinca > Vinca minor. The sequence goes on from JAOCZM010000081.1 coordinate 1,693,632, forward strand.
AAGCAAGTGCGAAAGCTCGAAGGCATAGAACCTGATATCTCATTATGAGACAAATTAATAGTCTCAATACTCTTTAGTTCCCCCAACTGGTATGGTATTTCACCAGTTAGCAAATTGTAGCTGAGATCAAGCGTTGCCAACGCTCGAATATCTCCTAGCTGAGAAGGAATATGTCCCACAAACCTATTTTTGCTCAAATTCAACTCCACTAACTGACTGCACTCTCCCAGTTCATTTGGCAGGAATCCTCCGAGATTATTTATCGCCAAGTCAAGACGCAAAAGTTTAGCTAATTTACCAATTTCTGGTGGTACATCACCAGAAAGTTTATTTTCATTTAGTTTAAGCTCCAACAAGAAAGTCAAGTTTCCCAAATTTGGAGGGATCACCCCAGTTAATTGGTTCGAAGAGAAATCTACGATCTCCAATCGCGTTGCCTCTCCAAGATCATGGGGTATTCCTCCAGAAAGATGATTATTTGAGATCTTTAAGCAACTCAAGTTACGGAAAAGTCCACACGTTATGGACAGTTCGCCTTGGAATCTATTATCACTCAAGTCTAAAAAATCCAAATTGGGATATACTCCAAGGTCTTCACTAAGGTTTCCTCTAAATTTGTTTCTACTTAGATTTACTCTATAAAAGCTTGTGCAATTCTTTATGTTCCTTAGGTGCCCTGAGAAATTGTTTTCATATAGAGCCAAGTAGGCCAAGTTGCTCAAGTTTCTGAAAGAACTAGGAATAAGACCTGTTAAGTTGTTTATTCCTAACTCAAGATCATACAGAAACTTCAGCATTCCGATCTCTTCTGGCACGGGACCTGATAACCTGTTCATACGAAGGATTAGGTCCCGCAAGTTGCTTAACTCCCCAATGGATGCCGGGATTTGGCCTGTTAGTTTGTTGTCATTCAGCTCAAGATCACGGACAGACTTTAACATTCCGATTTCACGAGGTATATGACCAGATAATTGATTACTATAGAGATAAAGTTTCTCAACCCTGGTCAAGTTTCCAATGGTAGAAGGAATCTGTCCTGAAATTTTGTTTTTCGGAAGAGCTAGATAGTGCAAAAAGGTCATGTTTCCAAAACTAAGCGGAATTGTACCAGTGATATTGTTAAATCCCACGTCGAAAAAAGTGGGTGAGAGCAATCCGATATTTTGTGGGATAGAGCCAGAAATATAGTTTTCATACAGTGCAAAGAACCTAAGATTGGTTAATTTACAAATTTCAGGCGGAATTGTTCCTGAAAAGAAGTTGACAGACAATTCGAGAGTTTGAAGTTTCGAAAGGTTTCCTATAGTGGAGGGAATGATACCATAAAGAGAGTTGTCATAAAGATTAATAGTACTAAGACAAGGCAATGACAAGAAATCAAGATCATCAAATGTACCTTTTATATTGTAATGTATGAGTTTAATAGAGGCTACTCTTCCATCCTTGTTGCAGCGAATACCGAACCAACTGCATGGGTTAGTTGCAGCCCAGGAAGAGAGGGGTGATTGGCTTTGGTTATCAAGGCTGGCTTTCCATTTTAGAAGTGCAAATGCTTCTTTTTCTTGGGAAATTTCTTTTCTTGTTACATTTGTTTGAGGTGTTGTGGAAACCATTGGAATGACTAAGATTAGTATTATTCCTACCTCTACTAAGAGGGAATGGGAACAGAGTGGCCTATCCATCAAGAACAGATTGAATAATGGCCTACAAATAAAGTAAGGGAATTTTCTGCTGGTAAAACTATGGACTACAATTAAGATATTTATAGCCATTTTTGGGCTACTCTGAGAGGATTTGGGCCCGCAACTGTTGTGAACGGTTGGTGCACTTTACAGGGTAAATTACATCAAAGAGTGACATAGTACATCATTAGTGTATGTCGGCAGTCAGTACACTATACAATGTTTAGGTACTTCATAGTATAAAAAATACACCAAATAGTGATGTATGTGCTTAAGACAAAAGCATGCACTAATAGCATACAATGTGCATTATTTGGTGTACGTTTTAGTGTACTGATAAAATATATGGTGCACCAACCGTTTGCAATAGTTGAAAACCCAAATATTGCGACCCCAAATCTACTATGAAATTACAAAGACAAGAACAGGAGCAAGCTCACTTTCTATTAAAAAAATTGTAGTGCACTCTGCACATTGACTATAGTTTATTGGTAGGAACTTAAACAAGAACTTAACTTTAGAATGATCTCTTTTTCTTTCAAAGTATTATTTTTATTATCAAAACTCATTCACACAAATGCCTTTTGTTCATTTAGATTAGGCTGAATATCTCATTTCTTTGTACATACTGTTTTTCCTAGCACCATTGCCTAACCATTTTGAGTCACTCCCTGCTAAAATTTGATCTTAACAGAAGAAGCTTCTTCTAGTTTCACCCCTCCCATGTAATATACCTTTTGAAATGCAGTCTGAGACTTTACTGATGTTAGCTAACAATGCCCTCCATGAGAAGGGCAGTAAAATGTAATATGGGCTGTCGAGGAACGCGCTACCAGCGCAGTTGACGCATTCGAGTTTGACACTTGTACCCCTCCTCCCATAACATTTTTTCTTTTGGGAAAAAAAAAACAAGTAATAATACGTTTTTAAAGGAACCAAACACGAACAGATCCAGCAAAAATAAAAATCCAACATTTTGATTATGAAATCTTGTTAGTCTGGTTGAAGCAAAACTAATGCACTTACCTCCACACAATACAAAATTCATTCTTCAAACAATTAAAAACAATCATAATTTAGTATAACCATAACGACTTTGTTTTACTACTCCCTCGTCCCAAATTATCTTAGAATTAAATAGGGTAATATTTTACTATATCCTACTATAAAATTTGATGAAATCTTAATTCGTGCAAAACACAAAGTGGATAAATAATTTGGGTAGGAAGGAGTACTATAAAAGAAGCAATATAAAAACATTATAACCATTGGAGATCTTCTTCAAATGCCAAGCCAAAGTCATGAAAGCAGAAGAAGATTTTTCCACTATAATCTGTAAAATAATCAAATAAAAAATCCCCTTGACGGGTTCAACAAGCTGTTTTATTTAATTTCCACTTGCATTGAATAAAAATTAATATAACATGCTGAAGAAAAGAAAACTTTGGCAATAGAAAAACTTACAATAAACATGGCCCATCTCCAACATTACTTCGAGAAGGTAAAAGATATTCAGCGCCACCAATTTAGGGCCCAAAAGAGAAATTTCACGGTGGAGACTTTACGGGAACCATCACTATGCCACTGCTGCGGCGGGGGCCTGCAGTTACAGAGGAGGCAGCTAGCATTTATTGTTTTTTATTTTTTTTAGTTTTAAAGTTTAGATTTAAAATCAAAAAGGCGCTCCGAGTTAATTTACTTATTAAGGGAACCAAATTGAAAAAATGTCTTAATCTGAAGGTAAGAAATGCAAGAATGCTCACAAAGGCAACAAAGTTGTTTTCCTTCTATTTTTAACGGGAATTTAATCGAATGGACACTTTGTGTATTAATTAGAATTTCATGACCAGAAAAGGTGATGTAGATGTTTTTAGTAGACAACACGTGTTAGATTTAAACAGGTGTTCGCATGGTTAGAACAGGTGCTGTGAATTTTTTAATTTACCACGTGTTAGACTTGAGCAGATGGTAGCATACCAAGAATAGGTGTTCAATTAAAATTAAATCATAACAACATAAACTTTAAAAATTAAATTTATGCTAGTGAAAATGTACATGAAGCAGAATACAACAACCACTCATAAGGTCTATAGCCCAGTGGGGCTATGGCCTGCCCACGACCGTGAGGTCGTGGGTTCGATACCCTCCCCATGCATGGGGCAAGCTTTAATTGTCTCCCTTTCTAGGGCTTTCTCCTCCTCTTCTGAGGCGGTTCTATCTCCCCTTATGGGGCAATCGCCCAGTCGGGCTTCAAAAAAAAAATGTCCTTCTATTATGTCTTGGACGAAATGCTCATCTGCCTGTACGAGAACGCTAGGACTCCGCTCCCCCATGAATATGTCTTAGCCTCCTCTATATCATGTATGTCACACCCCGTAACCCGGGTGATGACATGACAGTGTCTCATTAGTCGATGAGACACCAAAACCCACTTACAGAGTTACTAAAATGAGAATTTATTATGCATTAAATTCAAAATGTGAATTAAATAGGGGAAGTCTTAATACATAAAGGAAAATGAATCTACCTATTACATTATTAGAATAAGTCTAAACGTTCTAAAAAGAATAACTGAAATGAAACTAAATATTCCAAAGGGATTAACTAAAAAGAAAATAAAGTCCAGCAACTAAGTAGATTATGATCACCCTTCAAGTGGCCCCTCCCGGTATCGTCCTCGTAAATAGGATCAATATCTACGTCACATGCACAATAAGAAAGCGGATGGACTGAGCTCCGAGGCTCAGTAAGGACCAAATGATCACAAGTATAAATCATAAATAGACACTAAAGCACATTCCCGTTTTCCAAAATACCCTTTTTGAAAACACATTTTTGACACGACGGATAAACACTGAAAAACACTAACCAGAATCAACATCACACTATTCTTGAAGACCGTGCGAAACGGATCACAACACAACTCACAATGACATTCGGTCGACCTGGATGGGAGTCCGGTCGACCTACGGTTGTCCGATATCAGGACAAAAACTATAACAAAGGTCCGGAAGATAGAAAATGATATATTGGTCGACCGTAATCTATCACAAGTCGTCCGCAATAGTCCAGTAGTTTGTCCGGATGATGGCTAGAGGGTCCGGTCGATCGATGTTTAGTCAGAACAAAAAACAATGTAAATTAACAAAGGGACAATGCATTTCTGCAGAATCCCAATCCCTGCCCCGAAATACTACATTTAGACTCTAAACACATAACAAGTAATACCAAAACTCTCACATAACATGTTCGAATTATACTCATCAAATCCGACACCACGGATAAAAAATCATGCAATGAGCATCCCATACTATTCATGCACTACAGACAGATAGTTGTGTCAGACAATAAAATATAATACGAACAATAACCAAACAAATTGAAAACAACAGTTATGCTAAACAACTATATTATTCACGTATAAGCACTAACACAACCGAATTCACGACAAGCACGTCTGCCCATACAGTATGTACGATTACACATTTTTCTTAGACATTACGAACATAATTATCGCTATGACACTACAATCCCACAGTCAAGCTCAATTGGAGATGGTGATGCATTGTTGCAGCATTTTCGTAGCGAATCATATCAGGACCCTTCATTCTATTATGATATCAAGCTCGATGACGAGGATACAATTGTTAATATTTTCTGGGCTGATGGTAGAATGAAGATGGATTACAGTTTGTTTGGTGATTGCATCACTTTTGACACAACATTCAGGACCAACAAAAATTATCGTCAAATAGGTAATTATATTAACTCTGAGTATGCTATTTAACAATCATATGTCATATTTGTAATAGCTATTTGTTACTTCCCTAATAGTGATATGTTTAACATATAATAGCTATACTACATGGTTCATACAGTTTTTGGAAACTGATGTTGATACTGCTTCAATTCTGTTTTTCAGCCTTGTATGTTGGGTTCAACCATCATCGGCAATGTTGTATTTTTGGAGCTGCACTTCATTATGATGAGACTATCCCGTCTTTTGAGTGGCTGTTCAGAACGTTTGTGAAATGTATGTCCGGTAAGGAGCCTATAATTATATTCACTGACCAAGACGCTGCAATTGCTGCTGCCATAAAAAATGTTCTACCGAACACACTTCACGCATTATGTACATGTCATATACGTGAAAACGCTCAGAAGAAACTTACTACCTTGTGCACAAATGAGTTCAAGACGAAAATTTGTTATTTAATGTACAATGTGGACGGCGAGGATGAGTTCAACTATGTATGAGATGAAATGATTAAAGATTGTTTTCTGAGGGAGGACATCCGAAGTTGGGTCATGTGGATTAATCACTTTAGGAAAAAATTGTCATCTACCTAAGTTAGACAGCATTTCACCGCTGGTATGGTTTCAACCCAGCTTAGTGAGTCTAGTAACAGTATTTTAAGAGGTTATTTAAAACCTGACCACAATCTTGTTGAGTTTTTCAACCATTTTAATAGAATGCTCGACGATAGACGTCGAGATGAGTTTGAAAGGGAATACGATGCAAGAGACAAAGTGCCAAATAACAACTTCCCTCACAGCCATCTTGCCATAAGTGCTGCAGCAAAGTATACTCCTACTATTTTTTCAAAGTGGCAAGAAGAGGTAAAAACTACTTTGACTGATTCTCAGTTACAACTATGTATCATTAGCATAATAGCTATAAGGTAAATGTATTACAACTATTAGATATGCATGTGTATGACGATCACACTGTTTCTCTTCTCCTGTTTGCAGTATCACCAGTCCATGTCTTACATTTTTTTTTATGAATGTCCATCCAATGACCTGAGTGGAAAGAAGGCTTTTATTGTTTACAAGTACGTATTTTTCAACGGCTTACAACAGAAGCTCGATGAAAAAACTGTAATGGTTGATGCTCCGGGTGCAATTATTGAATGCTCGTGTCATTTGTTTGAAACATTTGGGTGGCTATGTCGACACGTCCTAAGGGTCATGGCAGTGCTTGGTTCTTTTGGTAGTCACACACAATTTAGGGAACTCCCCTCACGCTATGTATTTCGTACGTGGACCAAACATGCCAAAAGTGAGGAGGTTTCTAGCATTTCGAGGGCTGATGAAATACCTAGTGATTATGGGGAAAGATACCGGAAACTTTGTTGCAGAATGGTGATGTTAGCTACTAGTGTTAGTTCAAATGATGTGGTGTACAAACTCGTTAATAGTCAAATTGATGTTATTTGCGAGTAGGTTGAAGAACTCACTTTTAATACAATACGCGTCCATGAGTTTACAAGTTCAAACAGTACATTGGTTGATCAAATAGTGATACAGTTGAAAAAAAGACCACCCAATCTGAATAGATCAAAGAAGAGGCTCAAAAGTCAGATGACGTTGCACAAGCAGAGAGCGAAAGCCATTATTAAACGAAGACGCTCTAGAGCGGAAAAATCACTGTCTGATGAAAATAACATTTCACTTGCATTGTGATGGTTTGGAGAACTGAAGAAGTATATTTCCCAGATGTAATAGCTATTTTGTATACAGTTTACAGTTATTATATACATAAAATAACATTGTTTATATCAGCCAATTGTGGTTGTTTAAAAAATAGTTTATACTTATGAATAAATTTTATAAGTTTTAATAGCAGTCATGTTATTTGCATACAAGTATTATTAGGATGCTCCCATAGAAGTATATGTTTTTCTATTGTTATACTGTGCTTAGATTTGTAAGGTTGTTTAATAGATATTAGTAATAGATTTTATACATATAATGTACCTTAACAATAGTTATTAAGCCCATACAATAACTTTTCTTAAATTTACTGTATTTCAATATAATAACTATTAGCCACTAACCGTGTTCATATGAAACCCAAATAACAATAGAACAATATAATAATATACCATCAATGATATTCCTAGATTTTAACCATTCAATAAAATGATTCGAAAAACAGTTTTACATTTATCCATTTCTACTTCCTATGTTGTAGGAGGATAAAATCTTGCTGATTCATCAGGCTCGAAACAATGTGTTTTGTTTTTGCTGCGTAATACTCCACAGTAGGCCAAGTGGTAAAACAATTAAGTGTTATGTGGTCGTCCTAATGTTCCATCATATTAATCAAGAATACCACACAACTGTCAGGACAATTGTTCTGCTGTGATGGAACTGCACCCCATTTGAAGCTTCGCAGTAATAAATGCACACTCTTTGTACCCAAAGCATCTCTCATCCATGTATCTAGAAACTCAAAAATAGCATCTGCTATTGGTTCATAGACGTCTTTGATAACATGCATTTCAACATCAAGACTGTTCAAACACCATATTCTTTCCCGTTTGATGTCAAGCGTGATCAGACAGTAATGATCATTGCTACAAACTAGAACGTAAAACTGCATGCATGACACATTAATTCTATCCTCCCTTGCCATGCTTGCACCGGCTGCAACACTTGCAAGTGTTGTTGTGAAGAAGAAACGCTTGAATTGCTTATCTTTACTTTCTTTTTTGTTCAACATGTGCGCATAAGCATCTATTACTGAACTGTACATTTTCTAGCCTATTTCTCTTATTCTAAGGTTGACGAGACCATCGCAGAGGAATACCACCGTTTCTTCTCCATTACCCCAAGCCTAATCAACCAATGCAGCCTCAACATTGGATACCTCTGGCAGTTCTATTTTTTTTTGCAACAGCATAAGGCGAACCAAAAACAGGCTTGTTCAGTTTAGTCTGTCTTTTCTGCTTCATTGACGGCGATTTCTTGTTTGCTTCCGCCTTTGCTGATTTCCCCTTTGCGCTTCCCTTTTATTTTTTTGGCAGCTTGCATATCTTCATAATCAATCTACAATAGATATTATACACACATATTACAGATATTATTAATAACTTAGGATAGCTATTTTATACAATCCATACCATATGAGACATCATAATATTAAAATAGCTATTACACTTGTGTATTATAACTATTAGTAATTATTGATGATAGCTATTTTAAACAATTGTTACAGTTACAGTTATTATAAGTAGATAATAACTATTATTCAGTAGCATTACAGCTATTACCATTCATATTTCTCAAAATTGAAACACTTACACGTTCGCTTTTATACTTTTGTGTGTAATATTCTTCCACAATGAGACCCCATCCGAGTGGGTCATCTCTGTAACCGCCAGCCCGGCCAAGTCTGACGACTCTTATTCTTCAATTGCAGAAGGAACAACATCATCTTCTACTTCCATTGTTTTCCCTTTCTTCGAGTTTGTTACAGGGTACTCTTGTACTCTTCTAATTAAATCAACCAAGTTTTTCTCGGCTGATTCTGTGAAGTCCTCTTCTGAGTGATTTAACCATTTATCTGAATCAGCTTCCCCCTCTGTTGAAACTGATATGGCTGGTTGATGATGGGGTTCTGAATTGTATTCTTCTTGAACTGATCGGGCTATGTTTTCCCCCAGTTTTTCAGAGGTGCCAGCAACATTGTCTATCCAATATTTGCTTCTTTCATAATGATCTTTTAAAATGTTTTGATATCTCTCAACCTTCTCTCACAAAGTGCTTCCAACTTCAGCACCCGTGGTACCGAGTGCTTAACCTTCCCTATACAAACTTTAAAATTGAATGGTTTGCCATTTTTTGGCATTGGGTCACTATCAAAACTTTCTTCTTCACTTTCGCTTTCTCCATGTTGTCTGCCTTCTGGAACTCCCATCTTGTCTGTTGCTTCCCTTTCTTTTGGTGCTTTTTTTGTCTTGTTTTTTTTGCAGAGTTTCACTTGGATCACCATAGACTCCCTCATCAACATTTAAGTATCCGCTCTTCTTGATGCTTTCCATTTTTACTGAGACTGTTTGATTGTCCCAGTACTTTGATATTGTAGTCAGGCCACTTGTGTGTTGGTCCGACACATAATCAAGATAGTGAACATGTGTTGAAGAAGTGTTGTATAAAGTATGTCAGAAGTTTATTATCAGATAATAGCTATTATATTCATTTGTTATATCTATTATTAACATTAACAATAACTATTTTCGAAAGTTTTAAACAATTATCATACTAACATCAGGTATTTTGTTTCATGACAGATAATATAGTATTAACACTTTCACATTCCCATCCCTATTCCATTTCAAAGATTAGAATACTCACACCTTACAACTATTACCAATTAAATATATAGCTATTAGCCATCATTTAGTTTTCAACAAAGTCACACATAATCCAGCACAAGTTTATAATAAACACAGTTAACTATATACATTACAAGTATTATACATATGCAACATACTTATTAAGCCCAATATAGACACTTATTACAGATCATTACCATTAGGAAAATGCATATTTCCTGCAGCCTTGACATTCTTCTGTTCAGAAGCAATCTTTCCCTTATTACTGACTAGGCTCTCTTGTAATTCACTTAAAAAGTACTCTGCCCAATTCATCTTCCGAGCATCCGTCGATGGCTCTGGAATTTTTGCAATTCGAAAGTTCATGCTATCCCCTGTTGTCGACAGGATAGTATTATACATTACGAACAAAATATACAATACACACCATTTATTCTCATCTTGAATTTCATCGTGCTCTAACAATTCCCTCATCACATAGTCCTTTATGTGCACCTTGTTTGTGACTGCTACACTGTATGATTGACGGCAGTAATTTTTTGCCCATTTTGCATCAGGCAGTGTTTGCATGTCCATTTTTTTGCCTTGCTTTTTTACTTCGTATACTCGTTCAATGTCATCTGTTGTGATTGACAGTTTACGGCCATTAGACAACAATATTTCCTTCTCGCCATCACTGTAATTTTCTGCAAAAAACGACAGGCTTCCCCTGAAATATTTGATAATTTGATTTCCGTGAATCCCAAAAACCCAATCACTCTTAGTCTCTCTAGTCGGCTTCTGAACATATTTTTATTTTTCTGACATTCTTTTATTGAAGTCTACAACTTGTTTGAATTCAGTTGAAACTTGAATAATCTGATTCTTTTGATCCATGGTAGTATTCGCAACACTCGACATAGCTATTTGATACTGGTTTTGGTGATTAATCTCTAAAGAAATTCTTGAAATCAACTTTTCTGGTTTCAGTTATCAGAGAATTCTTCCGATTTAGAAGCAATAGATGAAATTGTGGTGGAGATCTTGTTTACAGTTATGGTAGAAGAGGATTATTGCGATTTAGGGTTTCAATTTTGGAGAGAATTTCTAAAAATATCACGCGTTTGGATTGACGATGAGAACGAGGTTTTGTTTAATAACTATGGATCCAGTGTGACGCACTGTAGAAACAACGAATGGCCCGCGCCTCTTTTATTGCCTTTGGATCTGCGCCTTATTAATCCAGTGGCTAAATTAGTGTTCTGTATGTGCTAAACCTTGAGGCGTTCAGCACCCTAGCTGAGCCGATTAGAATGATATGTCATTAAAAAATTTAGCTTTCATACTCTTAAAAACTATACTACAAAATTTTAATTTCTTTATTTTCGCGACATGAATTTCTTGGTTCCTTATGTCAATAATCAGCTCTAATCCATACTTTTATTACTATTTTAATAAAGATCTTTCGTCAGAAAGTGTTGATGGAAAAAATTAACTAAATATTTCCTCCGTCCCAAATTATCTGTCCACATTTTTTTTAATTTATCCCAAATTATTTATCCACTTCCTAAACAAAGGGTTTATTAATTGTGATTTTTCAATACTACCCCTTACATTAAATGTTGGAGAGAGAAGAATATAGAAAAGATAATGTATAATTAAATTTTGACTAAAATTAAATAGGGTCATGTTTGACATTTTATCATATCCCACTATAGAATTTGATGAAACCTAAATGTTCGTGCAAAATATAAAGTGGACAGATAATTTGGAACAGAGGAGAGGGAATAGTATATAAGAATAGCAAGTCTTGCTAAAACATAATAGCAAGTCAAGAATGGTTTAACAACAAATTTTCAACTTTAACCTTATTTTTTATTGATATTTTAAATTTTAAAATTAAATCTTTTATTTTGAAGTATAAAACTTCACTCCGAACGTTGCTGCTCCAAAGGGTCCGGAAATGAGAGATTCCAAATTTTATGATCTAATTTTTCTAGTATTTGTTATATTAATAGATCATGTGGTAAAACTTAAGGCAATTTTCAATGATTTCGCTTGAGGTTTTCTCAAATAACAAAGACTTCATTTCTTGTTTGAGGAATTATAGTGATCTCTCCTAAAGTATTATACCATTATCACCAACTTCCCTTACCATCTAATACCGTTAAGTTAGTAACCAAAATCGTTAAAAAAAATCGCATCTTTTCCAATTTTACCATTACCTCTTTATGACCTAGGTGATTTGAATTGGATTTTTTCCCCTTTTTTTATATTTTTCTTTGTTTCCCTCATTATATATATGAAGAAGAAAAAGGAAATAAAAATAATATTTTCTTATTAACACATTATATTAGTTGTGATATTTTTTTATTTTCAAAATGGCCGGAGATTAGCATCATGGCTGGAGCAGGGACGAAACAAGGAATTTGATGTTTGGGGGGGAACTGCAACAGTATGTTTGGGGGGAATTTGGACGAAATCCAAATTTTTTTAAAATACATATAAAATTTCGATAAATAAAATTATTTTTTAAAATTTCGGCCCGCCCCGCCCCGCCCATGGGTTGGAGGAAGAGAGACTTGAAGGAATAACATATCCTATTACAGTTCTGCATGGGTTGGTTATTCGCAATGAATTGCCCGCTACGGTTGGTAGGGGTTCTTTGGAATTTGGGTAAAGATCCATGACAAAGCAAAACTATGAGAGAGAAACGAAAATATAAGGTAGGGTCAGATTCAACCCCGAGCTTTGGGGCAGATGGTTGGAGCTGCTTAAACGGACGTCATTGACGAGAGTTCGATTCCAGTTGGTGAAATTCGATTCTTGCGGAATTTCCCGCGGCTGAGAGCGCCGTTTAATAGCAGTATGGGCCAGACTCTCCCCCGTTGATCGGTAACGCTGCAGGCCAACCGTGAAACTGAGTCCGAATGTAGTCACCACGTTGTCGGTGGATACCAGATGCCCCAAAACAGGTAGAACCAAAAAAAAAAAAAAACAGTAGGGTCAGACTCGTATGAGAAGAGGACTTTTGGAAAGGCGGGTATTTATGGTATTTGAGCAAAAATTAGTCTCACATGAGGAAACTAGCTCTAGAAATATTGATTACTCATTTTAATTTTTTAGATAAAGAACTAAATAAAGGATATATTAGTCAAACTACTCTTAATACGAACGGTGTTCATTTTACATATATTATAAGAGAAGTCACTGTAATTTCTAAAATAAGAACGAAAATCTTTGTTAAACTTCAAATCCAGATTATTATCCTCTGCTCCTTTGAATAACTTTGATCAAAAGTATCGTTTTACATTTGCTTTTCCGAAAAATATTGAGCACTAATTTGCATATGATGTCGACTTCGTGTAACACAATTATTCATGAATTGAGCTACTACCAGTGACGGATCCAGAATTTTTTTTATTGGGGTCATTTGATATACACAATAATTGACTACGGTCATTCCCCACTCACCCTTCTTTGAATCCGTCACTGGCTACTACCCCTTCAAAATATAAGGGCCTTGTTAAAATATAAAGAATCTTGGGCATTTTTCTAAGATCAAATTTTCATAATGGTTTTCAACATTAAAAGAGGAGAACGAGATAAGGAAAGTGTAATTATTAATTTTATCCTTAATCTAAAAAAAAATGGGTCAAATTCAAAAAGAGAGATATTTGAATAGTGTGTAACAATTTTATTGGTAGATGCTTTTGACATTTTGTCATTTAGGACTTTCACTTTTTAAGTGTTGTTCTAAGCAATTACCACTTACATTTCACACATCAACAAAGACAAAATTTTCTTAGTTAACAACAACCTTAAAAGGTAAACAAATGCATTAACTTGGATAAAACCTTCACTCTTTATCTTCCTCCTTTCTTTATGACCTTTATTTTTTTGAAAACTTGGATTTGCACAAAGGAAAAACTCAAAATTCTTGTTCAAAAGTATTTTCTGGGTCCTTTGAACATACAAATATAAAAAGGGATCCTTTTGTGGTGCCTTAGGCGTGTAAGTGTCACACCCCTTGCCCGGGTGATGATCTGATAGTGTCTCATCAACCAATAAGACACCGAACCCAAATGCAAAGAATATAAAAAGGGAAATACTCCATTACATAACTTAAATGATTCAAATGTATTACATCGTGAAAAAAAATACTAAACTGTAAGTAAGATTTATGACATAATATAAGGTGCAAAGTACTAAAGTATTCACTATTACATAAGTTCATTATGGAATCACTCCTCATAATCCCCCTCCCATGTGACATCATCATAATACATATATGCTCCATCATTATCTGCAAGAAAAGAAAAGTAAATAAATGAGCCGCGAAGCCCAGTAAAGATCAAACGATACTTGGGATGAAGAATCGGATAAGACACAACAGATTTTCCATCTTTCCCAAAATCGTTTGAAAACGCACATGACACAAAGCGGACTTAAAACCATCATAAGACACTTGCAATACACTATACAAAACCCATAACTTTCCGCAGAGACCTCGGAATTCTAATCCGTCACCACCCAATCTTAGCTTTTTCAACCCTCATCGAAACGCACTAAAGAACACTCAATTCCGACATTGTTTACCTCTTCAATTGTTGGAATTACCTCACAACTCTATGTTTTTTAAATTTTCCTCTTTCTTTCTTTCTTCTCTCTCTTTTTCCTTCCCTTGGAACTGCTGCCCCCATTCAATTTCTCCAGCCATAACCTCCCATTAGACTTTTAAAAATGTTACAAATAGGTCCCACAACTTCCCAAGTTCGAAAATGCAACCCTCAACACAATTAAAACACAACATATAACACATAACTCATATTATTAAAATTTACTAAACATATAATCATGCAAAGATAAATGCAAGACATGCAAAACACGTTAACAAAAGTCTCGGGTATCACAGTAAGCCAGGAACACCCGACTACTTTCTTTGGACGTTGGATCGGTGCTTCAAAACTAGGGATGACAATGGGGCAGATCGGGGCGGGTATCTCAATACCCAACCCCACCCCGTGCAGGTGACCCATCGCCCCACCCAAACCCGTGACCCGCCACGGATCAAGAAATCTCGCCCCCGCCCTGCGCGGGGCAGATCTAACCAGCCTTGCTTTTTATATTTAAAAAAATTATTAATATTAACATAGAGATAGAGCCTCCAACAAGTACAATTAGTACATTTGATCCCAAATTAATTCTTAAACGAGTACAATAGTATGTTAAAGAGAAAATTAAACATGATTAGGTCTAATAATAATAATATAATATGGATGGGCAGAATGGGACAGGGCGGGGCGGGGCGGGGCGGGGTGGGTCGTGGCGGGTCTGCCCCGGGTTAACGGATTACGGTTCAAATTGTCATCCTTTTTCAAAACGTGGGTCGTTGACTGAAAATGTTGGACATTTCACACTAGTCACGACTTTAGGTTCTCTAAAGCGTTCATCGTGTTTGAACTTGTCTTTGACTGAGACCTCGAACTACAACACACTCGTTCCCTGTCCTTACGAACAGATGATTGTCATATGTTCATTTTTTTTTCCTTATGTGTTTCACTTGTTCTTTTAGATTATAAAATTTTTGATTAAAAAATTAATAAATATTAATTTCTTATTAATGAACATAGAATGAAAAAACGAAGGAGGATGAAAGATTCCTATCGTACTAAATCCTACCCCCAAAAGAAAATGTACATGGAAAACTTATCAATCTCATCTAAAATATTAAGTGTTTTCATTGGTGTACCTACGACCTCGTTTTCGTTGATGTCATCATTAACAAAATTGTTCAAATTTTCCATGGGATTAGGATCCTCATTATTTTTGTATGCATATCCATGTTACCGGAACTCTCGCCCGGAAAAACGCTGTTTCCCAACATTTCCTCAACGGAGCTTTCTAAAATTGTGTCAACTGTGTCCGCTCAAAATTCCATATAATAATCTCCAATTTAAAGAGTTCCTGAGTTATCTTGATTTAACTCCTCCATTATCTCTGTCGAACTGGAAAGTATATTCGTCTCAATTATTTTGGAAGCCATGAGCGAAAATTTTAAATAAGTATAATTTAAAAAATTGATTTTTACGTAAAAATAACCAAAAAAAAAAAAAATCATTTCAAAAAAAAAAAATTTTTGATTTTTAAGTCAAAATAACAAAATTGATTTTCTAATAGGATTGCCACTCATTTCATTCTGAAAGTACTCTGCCATTTGTTGTTTGTAACCCCCACACTATCCATATTATTTGCACAAAACCGATCTGTGCCATCATATCCATTACTTTTATAACGTATATTTTTCCTTTTTCAGACAATGTTAGGGAGTTAAAATTTAATGAATTAATTAGCTAAATTGATGGCAAAATGATAAATAGTTGGGTGAATTCCTTATACCAACAAGGATGAATAATGTTTAATTTAAATTTTTAAACAATTATAACCAATTTTACTTAGCCGATAATCATTTCCCTTTTCCCTATTGCCCTATTCGAGAAAATAACAAAAATAACATATTAACTCGAATCACTATAAACAAAGTAACGATTTTTCTGAAATAGAGGGAGCATAAAAAACAATCTGAATTCTTCTGGACAGCGTTGCTGCTCCAGTGAGGAATGGGGTAAGTTTCGCACATACGAGACTTATCATTTTTTGTCGGATTGAAATTTTAACGGTCAAAATTTAAAACGGACACATATTATGATTTTATAACATCTGTCATATTTTTTAAGGACACGTGTTTTATTTTTGTGTTTAGATTAGAGACACATGTACTAAAACGTTACATACGTACTGTATTTTGTTTGTTTTGCATAGGATCCGGACTGACTTTATGGGGTCCCATTCCTTCCTAATAAAGGTGAAAAGGAAATGATAGGAGTAGGAATAAGAAAAAGAAAGAAGAAAAAGAGACGAAAGTTCAAAAGAGGAGTGATTGTCGGGTCTTCTCATTCTCACTTCAGTTTTCTTTCCCAAATGTGAAATAGAAGATATCTTTAGCTAAGAAAAACACCCACTATTCAAATAACGGTTCAGATCTTATGACATTCTTTTTAACTTTTAATAATAGAAATTTATTTTAAACTTTAACTCGTAACCCATAAGAGTTAAAATACTATAATCATCAATGTTACAGAGATTCTGCTCAATTGATAAAAGACGAAATGAATAAATCCTAAAGATGAATGAACAAATTTTAAGTGTGAAAAATATTATAAGGAATGTCATAGATGATCTAATGTATTTTTCGAGTAGATAAGTTTTCTTTATGATGGTACATACCATCACACGACAATTCAAGAAAAAAAAGGCAGTTTGTTCTTTAGAATATAATTCAGTAGTGAATTAATTAAAAGTAAATTTCGCTAGTAACCAAAGTGTAAATGTTCAAATTATACTAAATGATTGAGATATGACCGTTTGCGTTCACTAGTATACATATGCACATTTGGAAACTTTTTTATCCAATTCACATTCTTCACCTAAGGCTCTAGAACGGGCGGCAGAACACTCATGATGTATAAAAAAAGAAAGAAAAAGCGATTGTCTAGTTGAGTTCCCACAAAGTAATTTTGGATTTTCTTTCTTTTTCTTTTTCTTTTTGTTAAATAAGAAATTTTTATTAATCACAAAATAGTTGAGACCATTACAATAAAAAAAAAAAAAAAATCTGAAAATACGAGAAAATAAAAGTTATACAATAATTTAGAAAGCCATGATATAAAAGCCACACCCAAAAAAACTTAGATAGGTATGAGATACTAATATTAAAACTAATAAGGTAAATAAATACATAATCTTCTTCTTCGCAGCACTCCATCGCAATCCTTGAACCGCAGAGGTAAGAGAATATCAGTTTCAACATTTTCCTTGGGGATCGCCAATTTATAGGACCATGGGCGTATCAATCGTCCTACAAATTGCCTCGAGAAGATGTAAAAAGTTGATAAAGAGCCCAAATCAAGTATGGGTTGAACGATATCTCCGAGGATCAGAGAAAATAAGTCTAGATCTGTGAAGATCCGAGAGACAGATTTAACCTCTATTTCCTGAATCTTGAAGAAAAACACTTTGAAAGAAGTATCTTATGATTCGTGGTACAAAATAAAGGTATAATTGATAAACTCATATTTTCTATATAAATTATACTACTTTTCACTTAGTTTTTATTTAAAGAATATTATATTTCCATATTTTAGAGTCAATTTGATATTAATTTCTTAATATATTTATTTTGATTTGATATATATATTTTAGATATTTTTATATGCTAAATAGAAACATATTATTAAGAATATTTATTTTAGGATTATATTATATTTTCTTAGATTTGTTTTTGTAAGAAAATCTATTAGTAGGAAATAAAGACTATGAGCCTTGTACTACAAGAACAAAAAGCTGAGAAGGAAAAGAGTTAACACCTCCTCACATCTCTCTACAAAGAGGGCATGAAGCCCTAAAAGAAGGGGATCCGATCAGCAGCAAAAGCTGCCGCAAAAAAATGACACCAAGGAGCCGCAAAAAAAACAAACACCAAAGGATCACCACTATTAACCACCAATAATCATCACGCCATCACCACCAATCCTCACGTCACCACCACCTTTTTTCAATTGGAGCTTTGGTCAATCTGTGCAGTTTTTAAGATGGAATTAATTAGCGGAGATAATTTCGACATCAAATTGTAATATAAACTTGTTACTTTTTATTATTTCTTGATTTATAATTTTTCTCATGTCTAATTTAATTGCTATGGTTGGTTGCTACATGATGATTGGCTAAATTTTCTAGTTGATTAGGCTTGTGAAAACTTTGTTGGAACAATGATAGTTTATTATTTTTCCCTTAATATTGTGTTCAATATTCCCTTAATCCCTATTTTATTAATTATTTTTATGGTGTGTTTAATGCTTGTATGGATTTGATCACTCTACACGTGATCTCATAATTTAATTGCGAAGGACCGGAAGGTGAAGTAATTAATTAGGAACTAAGTAATAATAACTCGTAGTAAAACTAACTAGGAATAGATTCAGTTTCTGTTGAGCAGTTTCCAAAAGTAGATAACTACGGAGATTGAAATTGGGGAATTTCATAAATCGTTAATGCTGTCTCATTAATCAATTTCACATAGACATATGATTTTTGTTAATTGAGATTAAGGGTTTATTGCAAGGAATTGAATAAAACCTACATTAGGGAATTTTACCGTGAATTAATTAGGATAAATGTAAGGGAATTTGACACATTAAAAAGGGAATCTTTTAAACTAATCATTGGAAAAACAAGTTGGATCAATGTCCTAATCAACCTTTCTCTCATTATTTTATATCTTCTTTCTTATTTGTTTCAATTAGTTGTTATTTAATTTTAAGCATTATGTAGTAAAACTCTAAAAAAATATTTGTAGGTCTAAATTAAGATAATAAACAATTTTGGTACTTAATTATAATCTCTGTGGGAACGACACTTGTCTTACTTATATACTCAACTGAACACTAGTTCACTTATTAGGATTTTGTACATCAATAATACCCGAACAAAAGAAGTAAATGAAGTTAACATGCCAAGATCCGATCATTGGTCGGAGCCAAAGGCCATATCCGACCTGTAAATATGTAGAAATGGGATTTGGAGAGAGAGAGAGAGAATAGAAGAAATAGACATAATCCAATGTTTGTTTTAAGTCATGTACTCATCACATTTCATTATATTATAATATAAGTCGTTTAGAATATTATAAATCCTCTATATATAGACACCAACTATTTTCGATTTTCTCTAATTAGCACAAACCTTTTTAAGCTATTTATGACATGGCAATTTTACAGGGATGCTATTTGTGTCCAATTAGTGATTCCGGCCAATTTTCTGGCCAAAATGAACACGTGCAGTGCACATGACATCGTAATGAAGGGCAAAAATGTCATTTTTCCTCTTTCTTCCTCAACTTCATCTTCAACTAAACCCTAATTTTTCTTTCTTCCTCATATTCTTCAATAACACCCTAAATTCTCCCATTTGAATGCCCAAATTCAGAACCCATTGTCAATTTTTCATCCACCACTCCATTGATCAATTAAAAAAAATTGTTCATTATAGAAAAATGGCAGTGTTGATTCAGGTATGATCGACGCTCTGAATCTTAGAATCGTTGGATCAGACGATCCGATGCGCGCTGATTTGTCTATGTTCGGTCGGGTCGACGAGTATGGTTGGCTCGGGTTCGGGAAACCGAATTAAATAAAAAACATTCAATTGAATGGAAACCCTAATTTTGAGTTCATTTCCTACTCCCCAGTTCTGAGTTATCCATTGTTCTTACCGCTAGCGACTATTTTGACATTGATTTGATATGAAACTAAGCCCTCAAGTAGCTGAGTTTTCTTATCGATTGTGTCAGTAGATAAAATATTATTATCATAAATTTATTGTGAAAATATTATTTAAATAGATTTATAGGACCACGTGTTTAAGAGTTTTTAGACACCTTCTTTCCCGAGTCAAAATTTCGATCTTCTCAAGGTTTTACATACCTATATTACAGGAGATATGCTCTTGATAAATTTTCGATTTTCTTTTTCAGATTCGAAATGGATTTGGATGTGGATTAGAACTAGTGCAACTAATATTATATGCCATCTACCATAAGAAAAAAGGGCACACCAAGACAAGGCAGCATTGATAATGGATCCATTGAGGTAGAGCGATGATTAGCAAAGTTGAAGAGCAAGAACAGAAGTTAACTAGAAACCATCACCCCAAACCAGACAATCAAGTTTAGACACTGAGACTCCAGTGCGGAACGCTTTTTTTAGTATCTGCGTAACTTAATTTTGTTTGTCAGATTGAAATTTAAACGGTCAATATTAATTTAAAACGAACACCTATTCTGATTTGTACATCTGTCTTGTTTTTAATTATACATGTCATGATTTTTTGTTCCTCGAGACACCTATTATGAAACGTTCTGCACGTACAGAAAAAAGGTGTTCCACATAGGATCCGTACTGAAGTTTAGATAAGCTGGTTCGGTATCTTGAAAATGCCAGCTATCATTTCACTATTATATTCAAAATTGTAAGTATTTCATTTTGTGTGAACATGTTCAAATATAGTAACGGTGAGATGAAAGTGCAATGGGGGAAATGGAGTAATATTACATGTAAGTTTATTATCAATGGATAAAACTATCCAATAGCCCAGTAGGGCATTGACCGGCCCGTGATCGAGAGGTCCCGGGTTCGTACCCACTCCAAGCATGGGATAAGCTTGAATTGTCTCCCTTCTAAGATACTCTTCTCCTCTTATGAGGTGTTATTCTCCGCTTTGCGGTTGGTTCTCTCCCCTTTGGGGTTTCGCCATCGGACGTTAAAAAAAAAAAGGATAAAACTATAAAGATTGATAAAGTAAAACAAAACAAGGAGACATAAAATTGAAATCTTATTCTCTTTTTCTTATTTTTTAAAAGAAATCTGAGACATTTTACTGAGTATCGGAAATAATATGAGAAGAAATTACATTAGGCACCATGTCCATCCAAACATTGGGAAGATAGGTAGAAAGAGAAAACTTTGATAAAGCATGTGTCTTTTTTTTTTGGAATAATTATGTTGTGGACCTGTAATATTTGTAGGGTCATGGACCACTTGTTCTACATTGAGTCATATCACTCTTTTTGTTAAAAAAATAAAAACACTCCCCTTTTGGATTCAATAGTGCAAGTAAAGAGGAGATTTTTTTATTTTTATTTTATCAAAAAAGGTGATGTGGCTCAATGTGAATCAAGTGGTACATAACCCCACATATAACCCAGATCTACCACATAATTTTCCTTTTTTTTTGCTAAATAAAGCATGTGTCGACTTATTACTAGAGCGGTTCACAAAGTGAATACGAGCGGTAGTCCTCGAACATAACAATATCAATTGCACATTTACAATTACTTTTAATCTCAAAACCCGCATAACAAAGCATTCTTCCAAAACGTAAATCAGGTCCGGTTCTCACATGTTTAAAGTGACATGCACAAACATGCCTCTCATTTCTTAGGGATCCCAAATGTTTAAAAAAAATTTAATATCTCTGTTATTTGGATTCGGTTAATGGTGTTAGATACATATACATATATAAGTGTAATGTGTTTATACCTCTAAATGTAAGAACACGAGGACACTTCTTTTAAATTCGGATACGAGTATGTGGATACAGAAATAATTCGGGGCATACAGGAAAATTAACAAATTAACTATCTTTTGTAAACAGTATAAGAAGGATGACCATTGTTAAATTAAAGATCAATATTATGATTGTCTGCACTCTTGACACTTGGATTTATAATTATGGTTTGACAGTTTTATAATTTATATTATGATTGTATGCCGAGTTAATGGTCGGGTTGGAAGGAAATGTTTAGAATTTGATGGTTTGCCAAAGTTACCCCTGAATTAGAATACAATGGAGAAGAGAATGTCGAGTTAATGGTCGACTCAAATCGAGTCTGAATTGTATAAGTCGCATTATGGCACTTATAGCATGTGCAATTTTTTTTGTAGCAGAAAAGACACCGAAAAATTATTTGTGGGAAAAATTGCACACAAAGCTACTTTTATGGCAAAAAAGGCACCGAAAAACTATTTATGGCAAAAATAAAACAAGAAACTACTTTTATGACAAAAATAGCTATTTACTCAAACTTTTATAATAAACCTGATTGGTTGATTTTCGTCTCATCATTTTACTCACGTGTTTAGGGGGTTTCTATTTGCAAAATTACAAATAATGACTAAAAAAAATTATGCAATTGAAAATAAAGTACAAGACCTAGAAGAAATTATTTTGGTCCATGCATGGGGCAAATTCTGGGTGTGAACTTAAAAAGGGTTGAAGCATAAATAATTTATATTAATAAAATAATTTTGAAACTTTGGAATACAAAACAAAATTTGATAAAGTATAAGGATGTAAAAAGAAAATTTTGCACAGCGATACTACAATGGTTTCAAATTTCTGGGAGGCCCACCCATAATGCAGGTCCGTCGTTGGGGTCCCCTGTCGCAGTTTCAAACATCGATATGAAATCTTTGTTAATTCGAAAGTAGTTGAAACCCACCGCGGCTTTGGTGCAGAAGAGATATTTGCCTGAACGTGTAGAACAAATGATAGTCGTCAAATTCTTAATCTGACAATTGTAAAGAGACCGAACACTTATTCTCAAGAATACTTGTTTCTCACGTGCAGAACAAACATATGTTTCGTACTAGCTCCAAGAAAATTGAAACCAATGCAACGGTATTGTAGACGGTCCAATTAATGTGCTTAAATGACTTTTTAATTATCTCCTTATAGATTTGGATCGTCAGATTAATTGCCGAAGCGGATGCGGGGGAGAGGGGTAATATAACGCTCCCATGGTCCATGGGATTGAATGTGCGATCAAAACCTGACGTGGTAGGCACGTTTCTCCAAGCGGATAAGGAAAAACGAGGAGCCTGGGTATCTCCGCGTAAGCAAGAATGCTTTAAGACGAGGAACTGGTGAGCAAGAGTTCTGCATATCCCCTAGGGCCTCCACCTAGTCCCATAAGCGGCTCCAGCAGAAAATGTCAGTAATGGCTCTCACATGTTTAAATAAAACCATGCCTCTCATTTTAAGGGGTCCCAAATGTTTTAAAATTGTTTAATATCTCTGTTATCTGGATTCGGCTAATGGTGTCAGATGCATATACATATCTAAGTGTAATGATACCTCTAAATGTAAGAACACGATGACACTTCTTGAAATTCGGATACGAGTATGTGGATACATAAATAATTCGGGGCATACAGGAAAATTAACAAATTAACTACCTTTTGTAAACAGTATAAGAAGGATGACCATTTTTAAATAAAAGATCAATATTATGATAGTTCGCACTCTTGACACTTGGATTTATAATTATGTTTTAACGTTTTATAATTTATATTATGATTGTATGTCGAGTTAATGGTCGGGTCGGGTTGGAAGGAAATGTTTAGAATTGGATGGTTTGCAAAATTACAAATAATTACTAAAAAAATTATGCAATTGAAAATAAAGTACAAGACCTAGAACAAATTATTTTGGTCCGTGCAGGGGCAAATTCTGGATGTGAACTTAAAAAGAGTTGAAGCATAAATAATTTATATTTTAAGAGGTTATAATAAAATAATTTTGGAATACAAAACAAATTTTGATAAAGTATAAGGATGTAAAAAGAAAATTTTGCACAGCGATACTACAATGGTTTCAAAATTCTGAGAGGCCCACCCATAATGTAGGTCCATCAGTGGGGGGGGGGGGTCCCTTGTCGCAGTTTCAAACATCGATATGAAATTTTTGTTAATTCGAAAGCGGTTGAAACCCACCGCGACTTTGGTGCAGAAGAGATATTTGTCTGCACGTGTAGAACAAATGATAGTCGTCAAATTCTTAATCTCACAGTTGTAGAGAGACCGAACACTTATTCTCAAGAATACTTATTCCTCACGTGCAGAACAAACATATGTTTCGTACTAGATCCAAGAGAATTGAAACCAATGCAACGGTATTGTAGACGGTCCAATTAATGTGCTTAAATGACTTTTTAATTATCTCCTTATAGATTTGGATCGTCAGATTAATTGCCGAAGCGAATGCGGGGGAGAGGGCGGAATATAACAATCCCATGGTCCGGGGGACTGAACGTGCGATCAAAACCTGACGTGGTAGGAACGTTTCTCCAAGCGGATGAAGAAAACGAGGAGCCTAGGTATCTCGCGTAAGCAGGAATGCTTTGCATATCCTTGAAGACGAGTAACTAGTGAGCAAGAGTTCTGCATATCTCCTGGGGCCTTCCACCTAGTCCCATAAGCGGCTCCAGCAGAAAATGTCGGTAATAGAACGACCCGGTTGAGAGGCTGGAATATACTAAGTTGCTCATATGGCCACAACTAGGAAATTTACCAAAATAATTAAATTGTAATCATAACAACATAAATGGTAACATAAAAAATAGAGTAGGCAACAAGTACCTGAATAGCAAGTAGCAACCACTGAAGTCCATAGATTCCGTCCTAGACGAAATACACATGTGTCTATAAAGGAAAGTTAGGACTCTGCTCCCTTATGAATATGTGTGTGCCTCTAGGCCGGTCAATTAGGCCTAAATACCCGGACTCAGATTCAGGCCCAGTGTATCTAATCTAAATCTAAGACTAAATATTTTATATCCAGACCCATATTGGGTCTAGACCCAACAACAATGAGAATAAGTAGTGGGTCTAAAAAGGAATAGGCATGCTCATCTGGACCCAACAGACCCAAGTGAAAAAAAAAATAGCCACGACAAACCCAAGTGAAACAAAATACCCACGTGATTCTTCAACCTTGATTTTGCTGATTTTATTGAACTGATCAGGAGAAGATGGGATCTTCCAAGAATTCTGTTGCCCATCAGCAAGAAATTCTCTTGCTTCAAAGGAAGAGAAATTAAGCAAAATCAAGATAGCCATGCATTGGAAGAAGCTGCAGATTCTGAGTGAACACATTTCAATAGTCCTCGGATCATAATGAACACACAAGACTTGAGGAAAATAGCTGATGATGACTTTTAGGGCCTGTTTATGGGTAATCCATTGAGACCCAATCTAGTTGGGTCCAGACATTAATTAGAAACGTCCAAACCCAACATAGTAAGACTTGGACTCAATTTTTTTGTTTGGTGAGTCTGGGCCTAGATCCAAAATTATGGATTCAATAGACCCAATTGACAGCCCCAGTGCCTCTTCCAAATCTCTGATTAATAGGAGGTAGTGAAGGTGTAATATAGAGGCAGACTTGTCGGGAAATAGTAAACTGCCTATAAGAACAAAAAGCAAGCCCCCAACTGTGATACTCACAACTTTTAGAAAAATCATTTTGTAGGTCTTGCTTTAATTTTGCATGTATGTGATTATTATTTGCTATTGCATGATATTATGTGACATGTAATGTGACTATGTGCCTAATTAAATGTTACAACATGTTTATATGTTATTTGTGGTATGTTTAGTAAGAGGGGCATTTTGGTCGTAGTTGTAAGTTGAGGGACTTAAGTGTAGACTTTGGGAACTCTAGTGGGGCTGAATTGTATGGGAATTGAAGAGTCTTTGAGAGGGAGTTATGGTTGGAATTTTGAAAGGAGGGAGAGAAGAGTAACGGTTAAAACATAAGAAAAGAGAGAGAAGGACAATGCAGAATTATGGAGTGCTGTGAGGATTTCTAGGCAATTACCATATCTACAGAGGTCAGAATTGAGTGATTTGAAGTGAGTTTCGAAGACAACTGAATAGGCTACGTAGGAGACTTGGCGGATTTTGATTTGGAGTTCTGTAGAGAGAAATTTCGGTTTGAACATGATGGTTCTACCATCTTTGGATATTCTTGGGTTTTTGGCATATTTTGCGTAAGATTGACAAGTAAGGATCATTCACCCTTGTATTTTTAGTCCTTAAACATCATAAACTATCATTTTATCAAAGTTATTGATTTCCTATGATTATGGATTTTCATTCAGGTTTTCAATGCATTAAAATTGGATGAAGCGTTGATGAATTTGTATTGTTTGTGAGTATGTGAAGTCGGGGTTTTGCTGCGTTTGTAATTGATATATGTTTAATTGTTAATTGGAGTCCTTGTATTTTTAATTCTCGATTAGCTTGTGTCTATTGATGATCCTATGTCAGGACTCATCAACTTCATTTTGATTAAGTGCCCGGGAGCACTCTTTGATATATCTTTGGCTTTGACTCGGATCCTAACAAGTATAAATAGATGGACGGTTAAAAGTTGTTGTGGAGCTCACAAGGGTGAGCGATGACATAATTAACGTGTCCTTAAAATTTTGGCCCTTTCGTTTGAAGGGTTCAATATCCGAACCCATGTGTATTTTGGCCCACTGTGACGGGTAAATGAATAGTTATGGATTGTTAACAAGGTATAGAATCATAGCCAGAAATGTAAGCTCAATTGTGTGAATATATGTAAGTGTCATTGCTGGAATTCGTATGAGAATGTTTGACCTATGAATTCGTTTGAAGTGTAATGGTGCCCATAGCACAATTTTCGATTTGTGAGTGTCAAATGTTAAGTATATGTTCCTAGCATGTTATGTGTTTGTTGTGTAAGTGTTTTGTTTTGTATTTAGAGTCAAAATTAGATTTTCTGGGGTTTGGGAAGTGTTGTGCCGAAATGAAGTTTTTATGTACAAAATTGCATTGAAAAATCGAGTTTCTGAACGCAGGTTCGTCCGCGTAACTACTGGGAGCAAATTTTTGGGGAACGATACCAAGACATTCATTCGCCCGCTGTTTTTGGTTGTGTGCTTCGTCCGCAGCTTCGTTCGTGGGTTGTGTTTGGTCCATTTTCTGTTTTGTTCTGTTTTTCGTTTTGATTCCGTTTCCGTTACTCTCAGTATTGTTTTTAGTATGTTTCAAGATTATCTCAATTATGTTATTTCAAATGCTTTGGGTTTCGGGAAAACTTTTTGAGTCTTATTCGATACTTCATTCCAAGGGTGATCGATGCTTATTGGGTTTTTAGCTCACCCTTATTTGTTGATCTTTTTGCGGCAAAAAGGCCTATTTGGTCCTAAATGATGTTTCTAAGAATCTTTTGAGTCCCAAAAGATTTTTTTTTTTTTAACTTTTTAAATCCTGTATGTATTTACGTGCTGCCTTTTTAGTCATTCCGTCCATTTTTTTGTTAATTTTCTGTTAAGTCTGAAAACCAGTCAAATGAAGAATTTTGAGAATCCGTCTTTGGGTAACATGGCGATGTTTTTGACACATAAAGCCACGTCACTATAAGACAGATTCCCAAAATCCGTCTTGTTGAAAGACTGATTCAAAAAATTCGTCTTTCCCTCTTTACAACTCCACTCATTCTTCTTCTTCTTCTCTCACATTCTGCTTCTTCTTCTTTTTTTCAGCAAACCCTAACCACCAGCAATTTATTTAATTTTATATTGTTGAATACTTGAATTTATGTGATTGTTTATCTTTTTTTTTCACACTTATTAGTTTGAAATTTATATAAATTGTTGAATTATGATTTGATCAATTTTTTATTTTATTTAATCTGTATTATTTATTTATACCGAGTTTTTGAAATAATAATTTGGGTTTTAATCCTTAGGAGCGCTCTTTTAAAGGAAATTCCCTTAACAAGAGTGTAGTACATGCTCATATTGGCGAGAGGTTGCCTGATGATGCTATCGAGGTTGTTGTGCAGCAAAGAGTTGGTGTGTCACACCCCGTCTCCAAGTGATGACATGACAGTGCTCCAAGTCAATGAAAGACCAAACCCAATAACTAAAAGAAAGCTTCAACAGTTTGTATAGCTTAAAAAGAAAATACATAATCCATAAGTTGTTACATTATTAAAGGAAATCACTAAGTTCAAAAGGGAAATGCTAAACAGTACATTGTTCCACTAGTTAGCTATTACATCGATAACTAAGCCACACTTCGTCCTCAAAGTACTCTTCGTCAAAGTTCTCATCTATAGCACCATCAATATAATCATCTGCAAAAAGGTGGCAAAAACTCCTATTTGGTCATAAATGATGTTTCTAAGAATCTTTTGAGTCCCAAAAGATTTTTTTTTAACTTTTTATATCATGTATGTATTTACGTGCTGCCTTTTTAGTCCTTCCGTCCATTTTTTTTGTTAATTTTCTGTTAAGTCTGAAAACCAGTCACCCTTTTTACTCAGGGGAAATAATATCATTTCATTTTCCCCTCAGTAAAAAAATGAACTAACCCCTTTTAGTTGTAATCAAATTCATCATCTATTGTTCCATCTTCTTCTCCCAACTGAAATTAGGGTTCTTTTTCCTATTTGGGTTCTGTAAAACACAAGAGGGGAGGGGGGTGAATTGGGTTTTAACTAATCTTGTAAACTTTTACGATTCTTTGCAACGCTATTGGAAGTTTGAGCAAGAAGAATAAAAGCAATGCAAAACCCAATCAACAAGACAAAGGATTTAGAGTGGTTCGATTCACTTAGAATCTACATCCACTACCTTGAGCCGCACCCAAGGATTTCAAACAACTTCACTAAGAAGAATGTTTACAAATGTGGCTAACTCACTAAGAGTTTTACAACACAACCACACAATGAAAAACTCACTAAGAGCTTGCCCACACAAAGTAGGACTTTACAAATTGCCCACACTAAGTAGGACTTTTACAAGAATTACCCAATCTCTTAGAAAGGGAATTGAATGTTTAAAGAGAAAGATAAATCACTCTTCTAAGTGAGAATATATACCTTTGAAGCACAAACAATTTTAGCTCTTGAACATATGAAGTTCACTCTTTGTCTTGCTTTTGAAAGAACACCTTTGAATGATTTAGATCATGAAGTGTTTTTGCTTTGAAGGTGTTTAGACTTGATAAGAAATCAATGTCAAATGTATTTTCAAGTCTTGGAGTGTTTCTCTAGCTTTGGAGTATATATACATTTCAAATTTGGTTGAAAAACGACTCTTTAACGGTCAAAAAACGGCTAGTTTCTCGCAGAGTTCGGTTGACCGCTGAGCAACTTCGGATGACCCTAAGCCACCCTCGGTCGACCGACCTACCCCTCGGTTGACCGACCCAAAGCCACTTCGGTCGACCGACCTTGCCCTAGGTCGACCGAACCTCCAAAAGCCAACTCTCAGTATCTCTTCGGTTGATCCGAGCTTGAGCTCGGTTGACCGAACTTCTGAGTTGATTTTTCACACGTTTTGAAATCTTTTGAAGTCTTTTGAAGTCTAAAAAGGTTTTCCTAAAAGGTAACAAGTAAGAACACTTGAAAAACTTTTCTAAAAGACTTATCTATGAAATCAAAGGCTTTTTGGATAAGAACACATGTAAAGATCATTTTGAAACTTAAGCCTTTTGAAAACGTGTTTATGAAAACATGCAAGACTAGAGTGTAGAGCTTATGTTCATGAGAGCTTTGGTTAGAGCTATATAAGATAAACGACTAATGACGGCAAAGCTAATCTAACCAAACCTAAGTCTTCAATCTTCAATCTTAATAAATGAGCCTTGCATATCTTTGAATCTTGATACCAATGGCTTTCAATGGCTTGATTGAAGTACTTAGAGCTTCCATAGTGAGTTCCGATATTCTATCACAAAGATATAAACATTAGACACAACATCAAGTGTTTGTCCATTATCAAAAACCGAGTTTGATCGCCCTTAGGGCTAACAATCTCCCCCTTTTTGATTATGACAAACTTTGATGTAATTAGATAGGATATGGACAAATATAAGTACAAGGAAGCATGGCAAAAGGATATAAGAACAATTAAGTGTAAAGCTAAGTGCTTATAAGATAAACCAAGATAGAACGAGAATCATAAGCACTAGCATGTTAAGTCCTTATGCCATATACATTAGGGACTCTTTGAAGAGCCCTATTTCCCAACCAACCTCCTTGCCTCCTTCCTTCCATAATATATAGCATTCTTGTGTGTAATATACATACCTTAGTTTACACAAGAAGCTAACTTACCATTTTCATCAATGTCGATGTGAGTGCTAAGGATCCTATTACAAAGAACATGCTCACACAAACATTAGAACTATCAATGGTTTGTTATCATCAAAACAACATAGGATATTTTGCCCTTCGGGCTAACAGGTTCCTAAATGTCGTCATCTTCCCAATCGAATGGGTCAATTCGGTGCAATTGTGGTGATAATACTGTTATCAAAATCTCCAAGACTTCCACAAACCCAGGAAGACTCTTTTGGGGTGCAAGAACTATGAGGTGAGCATCAATGGAGATGGGTTAATTATTACTAGTGAGTGAATTGTTCAAACTATTATACAAACTGAAATTGAACTTTTTTTTTTGCAGAAAAGAAATCATTGTGATTATTTTAGATGGTTCGACATACCTCCCTATGGAAAATGCTGTAAACTGAAGAAAAAAGTATGCATTTCCATGTCCACTATTGCTCAATATGAAATTAGCAACCATCCACAAAAATCGTTCCTTAATTTCATATTGAGCAATAGTGGACTTGGAAATGCACATTTTTCCATAGAAGGGTATTGGTCTGTTTGTGAGACCAACATTGTCCGGCTTGCTTGAGACCATATAGATTTCATAAGGCCGCAATACATATTGGATATTGATGGAATTAAGCCCTGAGGAGGCTCCATATAACTTTCTTCTGAAAGTTCTCAATGGAGAAATGTGTTATTGACATCAAGTTGGTGAATTATCCAATCTCTTGAGATGACCAAAGTTAGCAAACAATGTACTGTCGTCATTTTGTCTACTGGAGCAAAAGGTCTCAGTAAAATCACCCTCTCGACCAAAGAAAAACCATTAGCAACAACACGAGACTTAATTTGAGGCAATAGACCCAACGAGATCTGACGAACTTTTTTGCTAAGAAGAAGATAAGCCCAAATCCAGGTGCAGTTGCTCTCAAGGGCGGAGATTTCAGTCTGCATAGATTCCCATCATTTGGGATATTGAGAAGCCTCAACAAATGATTTAGATTCGGAAGAGGCAGACAACGCAACAAGATAACATTTATGGGAACCAACGGAATTGTCATAAGATAAATAATCTTGAATAGGATACATCGTACCTTTAGAGGAAGACTGAGGAGCGCAATCTGAGACAATCGAAATTACATACATAGTCATTGAGCCTTACAGAGGGTTGTGAGACGCATTAGGAATGAAGCGTGGGGGGCGGCAGTGTCGGAGAGTCCAAAGGCGACAGTGGGGGGAGGCTAGCTAGATTAGAGGAGTTGGAGTGGGTTTGATCTAGAGGTTGAAGATGGACAAGAAAACAAAATTAGAGTTGAACTATCGGCTTACGCATCCTGATGAATATGAAGATGTGAGTCATAGTTGTATATTTTCCGCTCCAATACTCGGCAGCGCCTTAGCCGGCATTACTAGCAGGTGTATGAAATCAACAGGTTCAAATCAAATAGCACAAAGTCTCTTGATTCTTCCACTTATCTAAATTGTATGGCCTTATTCGTTTTTGGTTACACTCTAGGGTGCTCAGTGTTCTTATTAATGGCGACACTTCTTCAATTGTCTCAACTTGAAAGCCTTTTGACTCTTATTTGGGGTAGTTGTTTGACCTCTAGAACTCTTATACATGACACTATTTACTTAGAGTAGAAATGAGACATTAATCCCATTAAGGAGATTCAAACTCTGGTTATCTGGTGCAGATTTCAGTTATTCTAACAATATCTACACCACAATTGTCACAGTCTGATTGATGTTAAAAAAAATCATGTAATCTAATGGAAACTGAGATATGAATTTGTCCATTCTCAAACTGTTAACTGGTTTAATTTGTTTGTCAAGCCCTAGATAGAATTAAAATAAAATTTTTTTAATCATTGGCTAACACCTATAGACTTATTTCAATTCATATGATTGCGTGTTAAGATTGTTATATAGCTGAACATGAATAACTTATCTTGGACAACTAATTTCGGCAAATCTGATTAAATGATCGGACAGTCGAGATCTATTAACAAAGTGTTGCAGAAAATGAGGTGCAAATGAGTTATGCACCGGAACCAAATTACAAAAGGAATATGGAAATGGAAATGTTCATGAAGCTGAATTATCAAGATCCAAGAGATGCCCTACTGTGACAACAAAAGGGCTCTTTGAAGGTGATTTTTTCTTGGATAACTGTACAGAAACTTGCTGCATGGTTGGCCGGCAATTCGGATTCGGATGAAGGCACAAAAGTGCTAGTTTTGCAAGAAAAACCACATCTTCCGCCTCCTGCAAACTGGGAGACGAAACTCGTTTGTCTAGAACATCTGCAAATGGTATATCAAGAAGTACTAATGATGTTCTTGAAAACAGAATGGAGATCAGATCTCCAGGATGCTTCCCCATGATTATCTCCAGAGCTAATACTCCAAAGCTATAAACATCGCATTTCCCCGTTACTTCCATAGTATAAGCAAGTTCTGCAATTGATTATGAGAAGATAATGGTAAAATTGTGTTAGAAATTAGCAATTAAACAAGAGAAATAAAAGAGACAGAACACAAGTACGTGGTTCGGTCGATGTGACCTGTGTCCACCGGGAGACGGGCTTTTCTTATTTATGCCAGAATTGTTACAGGGTGAATACAATGATACAACTTTAGCGGATAATACCATAATGCTCGGGGAAATCCAAACTAAGGCCTACACTACCACCACACCACAAAATCCCCTTTTTAGTCGAGCCAATCCATAAATCAAGCCGGTTTATATAAATTCAAGAAAACTTGACAGATTAAAATAGTGAATTAGAAATCATGCCCTGAAACATGATAAAACAAAAAGTTGATGAATTGGAGATTCAGTAGAAATGATGTAGTGTACCTGGAGCTGCATAGCCATAGGTTCCTGCAAATGAAGTCCAATTGGATGATTCAGGTCTCAAGAGTTTCGCTGTGCCAAAATCAGAAATGTAAGCTCTATTTCTAGAGTCAAACAATATATTCTTGCTTGATATATCGCGGTGAACTATGGAAGGCGAGCAATCATGGTGCAGATAGGACAGTGCATTCGCGATATCTTTAATAATGCTGATCCTCGTAAACCATTGAAACTCAGTTGCTTTTTTGTCAGAATTGAGTATGTTGTTGAGGCTTCCTCCTTCCAAGAACTCGTAAACCAAGAATGAATCCTTTGGATGTGAACAAAATCCACGAAGCTTCACTATATTTCGATGTCTTATTTCTGCTAACGAACGGATTTCATTTTCGAAACTCTTTAGATTGCACAGTCCAAAGTTTTCAAGTGTATGAATCCTTTTCACTGCAAAAACTTGACCATTTGACAAATTTGCCCTGTAAACACTCGCACTTCCGCCTGCTCCAATGCAGTGATTGATATTGAAGTTATCGGTTGCTTTGATAATGTCTTTGTACACCAGTTTTCCATCAAAGCACCATATACACAACATATCATTCTGAGTTTCTGGCTTAATCCTCAATTTCTTTCTCATGAAATAAAAAACCAACAAAAGGGCAATAGACAGAAACAGAGTTACCAGAACTGAGAAGATTATCGGTATCAAAATTCTGTTGCTGTTTCTCCTTTTAACTTTGTTGATTTGCGATGGAGGGCAGGGCTTCAGACCAGCAAAATTTCCACATAAGCCCTTGTTATTTCTCAAGGCAGTATCGGAAGCCTTACGAAATGCAGTGATATTGGGAAGGGGGCCTTCCAATTGGTTGTATGATAAATCAACCGAACTCAAGCTCAAGCAAGTGCGAAAGCTCGAAGGCATAGAACCTGATATCTCATTATGAGACAAATTAATAGTCTCAATACTCTTTAGTTCCCCTAACTGGTATGGTATTTCACCAGTTAGCAAATTGTAGCTGAGATCAAGTGTTGCCAACGGTCGAATATCTCCTAGCTGAGAAGGAATATGTCCCACAAACCTATTTTTGCTCAAATTCAACTCCACTAACTGTATGCACTCTCCCAGTTCATTCGGCAGGAATCCTCCGAGATTATTTATCTCCAAGTCAAGACGCAAAAGTTTAGCTAATTTACCAATTTCTGGTGGCACATCACCAGAAAGTTTATTTTCATTTAGTTTAAGCTCCAACAACAGAGTCAAGTTTCCCAAATTTGGAGGGATCACCCCAGTTAATTGGGCCCGCAACTGTTGTGAGCGATTGGTGAACTTTATAGGGTAAAATTACATCAAAGAGTGACATAGTACACCATTAGTATTTATGTTGGCAGTTAGTACACTATACAATGTTTAGGTACTTCATAGTATAAAAAATACACCAAATAGTGATGCATGTGCTTAAGACAAATATATGGTGCACCAACCGTCTGCAATAGTAGGAAACTCAAATGGTGCGGCCCCAAAATCCACTATGAGATGACAAAGACAAGAACAGGAGCAAGCTTACTTTCTATTAAAATTTCTGTAGTGCAAGGCACAGGTGTTGCACATTGACTATAGTTTATTGGTTGGAACTCAAACAAAAAACTTAACTTGAGAATGATCTCTTTTTCTTTCAAAGAATTCTTTTTTTATCAAAACTCATTCACACAAATGCCTTTTGTTCATTTAGATTAGGCTGAATAGCTTATTTCTTTGTACATACTGTTTTTCCTGACACCATTGTCTAGCCATGCTAAAATTTGATGTTCTAACTGCAGAAGCTTCTCCTAGTTTCACCCCTCCCATGTAATATACCTTTTGAAATGCAGATTCTGAGACTTTACTGATCTTAGCTAATAATACCCCTCCATGAGAAGGGCAGCAAAAAGTAATATGAGCTGTCAAGGAACGCGCTGCTAGCGCAGTCGACGCAACACTTATAAACCATAATCCCGAGTTTGACACTTGTACCCCTCCTCCGATAACATTTTTTCATTTAAAAAAAAAAACAACACATGTAATAATACATTTAAAGGAACCAAACATGAACAGATCCAGCAAAAATAAAAATCCAACGTTTTAATTATGAAGTCTTGTTAGTCTGGTTGAAGCAAAACTAATGTACTTGCCTCCCCACAATACAATCTCTCATACAAAATTTGCACTTTGGGCTCACGTGATCTCCTCATACGAACAATTCAACGTCTTCGTTTCGAGAGACATAATTTATCAAACAAAAAACCAATCAAAAATTCATTCCTCAACCAATAAAAAACAATCATAATTTAGTATAACCATAACGACTTTATTTTACTACTCCCTCCGTCCCAAATTATCTTAGAATTAAATAGGACCATGTTTGACATGTTATTATATCCTACTATAAAATTTAATGAAACCTTAATTCGTGCAAAACACAAAGTGGATAAATAATTTGGGTAGGAAGGAGTACTATAAAAGAAGCAATATAAAAACATTATACCCATTGGAGATCTTCTTCAAATGCCAAGCCAAAGTCATGAAAGCAAAAGAAGATTTTTTCCACAATAATCTGTAAAATAATCAAATAAAAAATCCCTTTAACGGGTTCAACAAGCTGTTTTATTTAATTTCCACTTGCATTGAATAAAAATTAATATAACATGCTGAAGAAAAGAAAACTTTGGCAATAGAAAAGCTTACAATAAACATGGCCCATCTCCAACATTACTTCGAGAAGGTAAAAGATATTCAGTGCCACCAATTTAGGGACGAAAGGAGAAATTTCACGGTGGAGACTTTACGGGAACCATACAGAGGAGGCAGCTAGCATTTATTGTTTTTAATTTTTTTAGTTTTAAAGTTTAGATTTGAAATCAAAAAGGCGAATCGAGTTATTTTTTTTTTTTTTTTTCAAGGGAACCAAATTGAAAAAATGTCTAATTAGTCATTTTCGTATTTTGAGATTGTAATTAGAGTCCATTTCGTTTTATTTGTACTTTTAAAGTCCTGCTCGATTTTTACGTTCATCCAATAAAGGACTTCTGTGACATTTTCTGTTATCTGGCCGTTTAGGATGACACGTGCTTTAAGCGTGCCACTTTAACCAGGAGTATTTTCGTCCCTCTAGCTCTATAGCTTCAGTAAAAACACCACAAACCCTTTCTTCCCTAACACTTAGCGATTATTACCCATTACATCGAACTACATCATAGAATTAGGGTTCTTCATTCTTTCTCCCAAAATGTCTTCTTCTAGTCAATCGTCAATTGCCAAACTAAATGTCGTTGTGGTGATAATCCCGTCCTAAAGATGTCTAAGACTTCATCCAACCCAGGGAGATTGTTCTGGGGATGCAAGAATTATGAGGTTAGTGTTCATACAAATTTAAATTCGGCAATGTAAAAATGTTGGTTTCTGAATTATTTGATTTAGTTTTGTCCAAAATTTCGTAGAAACCATGGCATTGTGATTACTTCAAATGGTTTGGGATGCCTCCGTGTTCCAAATGTCCGATTATGAAGAAAAAATTAAAGAACTGCAATTCATCAATGGAAGCCGCCGCCAGTAGAGAGAGAAAACTTTGGGCAGCTTTGGTGGTTTCTTGGTTGATTATATCTATTATTTTATTGTCTAAATGAATTGAAGACATGTATGGATGTTGTTGTATCATTTGTCAATCAAGAATGTAGTGAAGTTATTATTCTGTATTTTTAATATAAGCTTAGTTTATTTTGTTGTTCTTTGAATGAGTTTTATTCCTTTCAAAGTTGTACAATATTGAAATAGAAAACAACCATAATATATACCAATTTCATAAATCCATCAAGACAAATATACATAATCCATCAAGATAAACATGGGCAAAATACCATTAATAGTTTTCTAATGGACAAAAAAAAAAAACATCAAAAGGCTAATAACCAGTGTGTTTGTTACATTCACCACAAAAAAAAAAAAAAAAAATGCAACTCGATGGCCAAAAACTACTGCCTTGATAGACCTAATTTTCAGCAAATTTCCTTGCATTACAGGAGGCTCTATTGTGTCCAACCATTTGGCAATAACTACATTTGAAGGGACCACGCTTTTTCTTCCCCACAAACCATTAAGGAAAAAACACAAACCATTCAATATGTTTCTACTAATAAGTTCAAATTACTTTTAAAGACAAACAGTTTGAGCATATTACCTGTACCGGAACACCAATGTCCACAGCTTCTGTTGTGTCTTCTTCAATTGCATGTTCAAAAAAATCTAATGTTTCCTCAAAAGGAACATTTTCAGCATCAGCCATTTCATCAAAGTCAGGGAGTTCAACATTATCTGGACATGACCTTTTGTTATGTCCAAGTCCTTTACACTTACTACACTTGTTGACATTACTTGAAATGTTACTATACCCTTCACCATTAGAGCCTTGATTGACTAGGGGACATTTCCTGATATTGTGGCCTTGTTGCTTATATCTTCTACACTTTCCAACCCACAAACAAGCCTTTGACAGTTTCTGTCTTCCATCTACACTTTTAGTTGGAATAACCTTTGCTTTCTTAGTTATTTTTTCACCTTCTTCCAGTCTTCTTTTTAGTTGTGGTCTGCCACATTTCTTTATCTTCACTGGGGGCATTATTGGAACTCTTGTAGACCTTGGCCAATTATTGGGACCATTGGCATGTCCCACAACAGGTTGGTATGATCTCTTATAAGCTTCAACTGAATAGCAGCTATCAACAAAGTCTAAAATATTTTTACCTTCTTTTGAAATAGCTGATACTGAATGTGAGCAAGGAAGGCCAGATAATTCCCAAGCCCTACAACTGCAAGTCTTCAAACTAGTATCAACCACAAATTGTTCAAGTGTTGGTCCATGTCTTACCTGTTTGCAAAGAATCAGAGACAGTTTTACAATATTACCAAACTGCAAAGAATACAAAGTAATAAATCAGTGTATTACCTCAAATTGATTTGCACCAGCATAAGAAGCAAAGCAATGCCTAGACTCTTGCTTTTTCTTTTCAATAATTTTCATGATCCTTGGGCATATAGGTCCATTGTATTTATCTGCCCAAGTTCTCCTTCATTGCATAGTTAGCATTAAGTAAGCTCTGATGCTTTCAAGCATTGCTAGGATAGGTTTTGCCCTTGCACTCAACTAATGTCTATTGTAGGTCTCACAGTGGTTATTCAAGAGGTGATCACACTTAAATCCTAGTCTAAAATGTGATATGCTCCAGTGAACTGGGTGAGTATGCTTTACAAACCAATCATAAGCTTCACTATCCAATTCCTTCAATTTATTGTACTCATACTCAAACTCCCTAACATATGTAGACTTTGCACATTTCCACACTTGTTCTTTTAGTGCAATACCTAGATACAACCTTTTAAAGTTGCAATGAATGTGTCTAAAACAGTGTCTATGTTCTGCACCAGGGAGTTCAATTGCTACAACTATTCCCAATCCCTATAAAGACAAAGAAAATTGAAATTACTTTTCCTGAAAATGATGAAATTATAACAAAAATATGCAGTTGGGATTACCTTTTGCCTATCTGAGATGATACACCAATATTCAGTCCTCCCCATACCAAGGTCATCCTTGATTCCTTGAATAAACCACTTCCAGCTGCCAGTAGTTTCAGTCTCAACAACTGCATAGGCCAATGGGTAAACACTATTGTTAGCATCAAGACCAACTGCAGTTAAAAGAGTTCCAGGATGTGGCCCTTTGAGGAAAGTACCATCAAGACCTATAACTTTCCTACAACCAGATTTGAATCCCTCATTTACAGCACCCAAGCAAATATAAAGCCATTTAAACATATCTTTGCCAGTTTCAGGATCTTTATCCATTTCCATGTAGCATGTTGTTCCCGAATTGCTCCTTTTAAGCTCTTCCAAGTAATCCCATATTAGTGTGTACTGGTCCTTGTAGCTGCCCTCAATCATTTCTTTAGCAATCTGTTTTATTTTGTAGACCTTGTTCAATGTAATCTTCACATTTAATTCAGTTTCAACTTTTTTCTGAAAGTCAATTGCAACTACACCTGCTTGACTCCTGAAATCAGCCAAGTACCTTTTTGCAATGTACTTTGAAGTAGCTAGTTTGTGCTCCATTGTTGTGGCACAAGTGTGTGCTGGCCCAAGCAACCTTATTTGGAATGTGGGACTGCCATCTACAATCTTATTGCAATGTATTTTCCATGAACAGTTAACACCCAAACACCTAACATATATTCTAATCCCATCATTTTTTCGTCACCTTTAAAGCCAAACTATTTTTTATCCCATAATTTACTAATGCTAACTGGAAATATGTTTGGAACTAAATAGCATACTCATTTCAAACTTGGGATTTAACATGTCTTTGTCAGCCCTAAATGTTGGGTAGTCATCAGGATTCAACTTTTCCTTGAAAACCTCAGCTCTCTTCAACAGTAGCACATTCATCATTTGCCTTCTTTTTCTTCTTCTTGGAAATGATTCTAGGAGAAGTCAATGGCTCTTCATCACTTGACTCTTCACCCTCTTTCAATTCACCTTCTGATATTTCATCAGCTGATACATCACCCACTCTAATTCCATCATCTTCGTACCCAACTTCTGAATCCCCCATCACCTCCAAGAAAAGTTGCCTGTTCAATTGTTTAGCATTGGGATTGTCAGCTCTCTTTGTCTCACTATACTGCTTCCCTATTTCATTTTCAACATCCTTGTCAAATTCCTCTAAACCATCATCAACAAACTGCATGAATAGGTTATCATCATCCTCTTCATAATCGCTATCAACAATTGAAGATGCATCATATTCATCATCATCATTATCCATTAATCCATCTTCAGACTCCTTAAACATTGGCTGATGAACCATTTTTTTTTGCAACACTTTTTTTATTCTTACCTTTGCTACTACCTGGTGTTGCAAAACTATTGCATAATTGAGTTGGAGTGGAAAATGGGTCAACATTGTTTTCAAAAGAGGTCTGATGGATAAGGGATTTATGAGGCTGAACAGGGGATTTAAAAGACTCAGCAGGGGATTTATGAGGCTGAACAGGGGATTTAGATGGCTCATTTTGTTCATTTAGTGGGCTTTCTGGGACCATATCATCCCCCCTATCAGGTCCTACTTCTGAACCTAAACCTTCCAACTCATTATCATATTGTGGAGCAGTGAAATCCACAATTTCTTCTTCAGCAATTATTGGTGGTACCTCTTGAGGTGGAACCCCTTCTAGGAAAGGAACATGTTGCATTGCTTATTCTTCAATGTATTTGATGAATACAAATTTTGCAGTACCTTCAACATGCTTATAAAACAATTCAACAAATCTTATTGTTTCAGCATAATTTTCCATTTCAATAACATCCTCATCAGTTATCATAAATTTCCAACATCCAGCCCCATACAAATCTGAATACCTCCAATAATATCCTATGTAATTCTTATATTCCAAAAGATAAGCCATCTTATCCAAAACCACAATTGAAAGAGTCTCCTTCAAACAATGTTCAAAATACGTAACCTGACCACCTATATAATGACTTAATCCATCAACTTCAAGAATGGTACCACCGTGGTTTACTTTAATAGTAAACTTACCATCACCATCATCTAAAAAATAGAGCAATGACTATTAAATACAAAAAAGAACACAGAAAAAGACACTAAACATGTGCTAAACCAAGTAGGGGACCACATAATACATCAAAAATTTCAGTAATACAAGGGGACCACAGTATACCTCACTGCTAACAATAACACATAAAAAGTCAATAAATCATGTGCTAAACCCAGTAGGGGACAACATAATAACATCAAAAAATTCAATAATACAAGGGGACCACAATACCAAAACCATAAAAGTTTTAATATTCCCAAATATGCAAAAGCACACAAATAAAGTACTCAAAACCAGAAAAGTACCCCTATAAAGTATTTGAAATCAAAAAAATATCATATTATAAACAATTTCTAAAAAACGATTCAAATCCAACTTACCATATTCAACTGGTTTTGCTCCAGGTTTTCTGATGTACATATCAAGACTCATTGAAAATTGGATTGGGGTAACTACGATTCAAAAGATTTCGAAGAGATCCTATGGTAATTTGGTGTTCAATCGCAGTGGGTAAAATGTTTTGGAATGGGGTAGTAACCCTAGTTTTGTGGGTAATAATCGCTAAGTGTTGGGGAAGAAAGGGTTTGGGGTGTTTTTACTGAAGCTATAGAGCTAGAGGGACGAAAATACCCCTGGTTAAAGTGGCACGCTTAAAGCACATGTCATCCTAAACGGCCAGATAACAGAAAATGTCACAGAAGTCCTTTATTGGATGAACGTAAAATCGAACAGGACTTTAAAAGTACAAATAAAACGAAATGGACTCTAACTACAATCTCAAAACACGAAAAAGACTAATTAGGCGATTTCGCCAAAAAATGTCTTAATCTGAAGGTAAGAAATGCAAGAGTACTCACAAAGGCAACAAAGTTGTTTTCCTTCTATTTTTAACGGGAATTTAATCGAATAGACACTTTAGGAAAAAATGTGGATTCATCGCTTTAAGAAAAAATGGTCATCTACCTGAGTTAGACAGCATTTCACCGCTGGTATAGTTTCAACCCAGCTTAGTGAGTCTTGTAACAGTATTTTAAGAGGTTATTTAAAACATGACCACAATCTTGTTGAGTTTTTCAACCATTTTAATAGAATGCTCGACGATAGACGTCGAGTTGAGTTCGAAAGGGAATACGATGCAAGAGACAAAGTGCTAAATAACAACTTCCCTCAAAGCCATCTTGCCATAAGTGCTGCAGCAAAGTATACTCCTACTATTTTTTCAAAGTGGCAAGAAGAGGTAAAAACTACATTGACTGATTCTCAGTTACAACTATGTATCATTAGCATAATAGCTATAAGGTAAATGTATTACAGCTATTAGATATGCATGTGTATGACGATCACACTGTTTCTTTTCTCCTGTTTGCAGTATCACCAGTCCATGTCTTACATTTTTTATGAATGTCCATCCAATGACCTGAGTGTAAAGAAGGCTTTTATTGTTTACAATTACGTATTTTTCAACGGCTTACAACAAAAGCTTGATGAAAAAACTGTAATGGTTGATGCTCCGGGGTGCAATTATTGAATGCTCGTGCCGTTTGTTTGAAACATTTGGGTGGCTATGTCGACACGTCCTAAGGGTCATGGCAGTGCTTGGTTCTTTTGGCAGTCACACACAATTTAGGGAACTCCCTTCACTCTATGTATTTCGTACGTGGACCAAACATGCCAAGAGTGAGGAGGTTTCTGGCATTTCGAGGGCTGATGAAATACCTAGTGATTATGGGGAAAGATACCGAAAACTTTGTGGCAGAATGGTGATGTTAGCTACTAGTGTTAGTTCAAATGACGTGGCGTACAAACTCGTTAATAGTCAAATTGATGTTATTTGCAAGTAGGTTGAAGAACTTACTTTTAATACAATACGCGTCCATGAGTTTACAAGTTCAAACAGTACATTGGTTGATCAAATAGTGATACAGTTGAAAAAAAGACCCAATCTGAATAGATCAAAGAAGAGGCTCAAAAGTCAGATGGCGTTGCACAAGCAGAGAGCGAAAGCCATTATTAAACGTAGACGCTCTAGAGCGGACAAATCACTATATGATGAAAATAACATTTCACTTGCATTGTGATGGTTTGGAGAACTGAAGAAGTATGTTTCCCAGTTGTAATAGCTATTTTGTATACAGTTTACAGTTATTATATAAATGAAATAACATTGTTTATATCAGCCAATTGTGGTTGTTTAAAAAACAGTTTATACTTATGAACAAATTTTATAAGTTTTAATATTAGTCATGTTATTTGCATACAAGTATTATTAGGATGCTCCCATAGAAGTATATGTTTTCCTGTTGTTATACTGTGCTTAGATTTGTAAGATTGTTTAATAGATATTAGTAATAGATTTTATACATATAATTTACCTTAACAATAGTTAGTAAGCCCATACAATAACTTTTCTTACATTTATTGTATTTCAATATAATAACTATTAACCACTAACCGTGTTCATATGAAACCCAAATAACAATAGAACAATATAATAATATACCATCAATTATATTCCTAGATTTTAACCATTCAATAAAATGAT
The DNA here is from genome assembly GCA_026122235.1 of Vinca minor. Classification (NCBI taxonomy): domain Eukaryota; kingdom Viridiplantae; phylum Streptophyta; class Magnoliopsida; order Gentianales; family Apocynaceae; genus Vinca; species Vinca minor. The sequence goes on from JAOCZM010000081.1 coordinate 1,737,008, forward strand.
TCGAAAAACAGTTTTACATTTATCCATTTCTACTTCCTATGTTGTAGGAGGATATTATCTTGCTAATTCATCAGGCTCGAAACAATGTGTTTTGTTTTTTATGCGTAATACTCCACAGTAGGCCAAGTGGTAAAACAATTAAGTGTTATGTGGCCGTCCCAATGTTCCATCATATTAATCAAGAATACCCCACAACTGACACTGTCAGGACAGTTGTTCTGCTGTGATGGAACTGCAACCCCATTTGAAGCTTCGTAGTAATAAAGGCACACTCTTTGTACCCAAATCATCTCTCATCCATGTATCTAGAAACTCAAAAATAGCATCTGCTATTGGTTCATAGACGTCTTTGATAACGTGCATTTCAACATCAAAACTGCTCAATCACCACATTCTTCCTCGTTTGATGTCAAGCGTGATTAGACAGTAATGATCATTGCTACAAACTGGAATGTAAAACTGCATGCATGACACATTGATTCTATCCTCTCTTGCCATGCTTGCACCGGTTGCAACACTTGCAAGTGTTGTTGTGAAGAAGAAAGGCTTGAATTGCTTATCTTTACTTTCTTTTTTGTTCAACATGTGCGCATAAGCATCTATTACTGAATTGTACATTTTCTAGCCTATTTCTCTTATTCTAAGGTTGACGAGACCATCGCAGAGAAATACCATCATTTCTTCTCCATTACCCCAAGCGTAATCAACCAGTGCAACCTCAACATTGGATAACTCTGGCAGTCCTTTGCAATAGCATAAGGCGAACCAAAAACAGACTTGTTCGGTTTAGTCTGTCTTTTCTTCTTCATTGACGACGATTTCTTGTTTGATTCCGCCTTTGCTGATTTCCCCTTTGCGCTTCCCTTTTGTTTTTTGGCAGCTTGCATATCTTCATAATCAATCTACAATAGATATTATACACATATTACAGATATTATTAATAACTTAGGATAGCTATTTTATACAATCCAGACCATATGAGATATCATAATATTAAAATAGCTATTGCACTTGTGTATTATAACTATTAGTAATTATTGATGATAGCTATTTTAAATAATTGTTAAAGTTACAATTATTATAAGTAGATAATAAATATTATTCAGTAGCATTACAACAATTACCATTCATATTTCTCAAAATTGAAACACTTACACGTTCGCTTTTATGCTTTTGTGTGTAATATTCTTCCACAATGCGACCTCATCCGAGTGGGTCATCTCTGTAACCCGCCAGCACGGCTAGGTCTGACGACTCCTCTTCTTCAATTGCAGAAGGAACAACATCATCTTCTACTTCCGTTGTTTTCCCTTTCTTCGAGTTTGTTACAAGGTGCTCTTGTACCCTTCTAATTAAATCAGCCAAGTTTTTCTCGGCTGATTCTGTAAAGTCTTGTTGAGTGATTTAGCCATTTATCTGAATCAGCTTCCCCCCTCTGTTGAAAATGATATGGCTGGTTGATGATGGGGTTCTGAATTGTATTATTCTTGAACTGATCGGGCTGTGTTATTCCCTTTTTTTCAGAGGTGTCAGCAACATTGTCTATCCAATATTTGCTTATTTCATAACGATCTTTTAAAATGTTTTGATATCTCTCAACCTTCTTTGACAAAGTGCTTCCAACTTCAGCACCCGTGGTACCGAGTGCTTAACCTTCCCTATACAAACTTTAAAATTGAATGGTTTGCCATTTTTTGGCATTGGGTCACTATCAGAACTTTCTTCTTCACTTTCGCTTTCTTCGTGTTGTTGTCTGCCTTCTGGAACTCCCATCTTATCTGTTGCTTCCTTTTTTTTTGTCTTGTTTTTGCAGAGTTTCACTTGGATCACCATAGACTCCCTCCTCAACATTTAAGTATCCGCTCTTCTTGATGCTTTCCATTTTTACTGAGACTGTTTGATTGTCCCAGTACTTTGATGTTGTAGTCAGGCCACTTGTGTGTTGGCCCGACACATAATCAAGATAGTGAACATGTGTTAAAGAAGTGTTGTATAAAGTATGTCAGAAGTTTATTATCAGATAATAGCTATTATATTCATTTGTTATATCTATTGTTAACATTAACAATAGCTATTTTCGAAAGTTTTAAATAATTATCATACTAACATCAGGTATTTTGTTTCATGACAGATAATATAGTACGTATTAACACTTTCACATTCCCATCCCTATTCCATTTCAAATATTAGAATACTCACACCTTACAACTATTACCAATTAAATATATAGCTATTAGCCATCATTTAGTTTTAAACAAAGTCACACATAATTCAGCACAAGTTTATAATAAGCACAGTAAACTATATACATTACAAGTATTATACATATGCAACATACTTATTAAGTCCAATATAGACACTTATTACAGATGATTACCATTAGGAAAATGCATATTTCCTACAGCCTTGACATTCTTCTATTCAGAAGCAATATTTCCCTTATTACTGACTAGGCTCTCTTGTAATTCACTTAAAAAGTACTCTGCCCAATTCATCTTCCGAGCATCCGTCAATGGCTCTAGCATTTTTGCAATTCGAAAGTTCATGCTATCCCCTGTTGTCGACAGGATAGTATTATACATTACGAACAAAATATACAGTACACACCATTTATTCTCATCTGGAATTTCATCGTGCTCTAACAATTCCCTCATCACATAGTCCTTCACGTTAGTACTGTGAAACGGGCCGCGGGGCGGGGCGGCCCGTGCGGGCTCAAGTCAAAACGGGGCGGGGCCGGCCTAATTTTTGCGGATCAATGAAACATATGCCCATACCCGCACCGCCCAAGGTCCGCGGGCCCACTCAAATGTTAAATAAAGATTTACCCATTAATAATAAAATAGTTAAGGTCATGTATACTTTTATTTTATTATGTATACTTTTTTTATTACCATCAAGTGAGTAGGAAATATGTTAATATATACCATATTATATATAATATATATATACTATTCCAAAAAATATTATATATAATATGTATACTTTTATTTTTACCATCAAGCGAGTAGGAAATATGCTAATATATACCATATTATATATAATATATATACTTTTCCCAAAAATATTATATATAATATGTATTTTTTTTTTTTTTGCGGATCAATATTTCCTAAGCCCATACCCGGTCCACGGCGGGGCGGGGCGGGGCGGGCCGATCCGCGGGCTTCGGCCCACTTTGACAGCACTACTTCACGTGCGCCTTGTTTGTGACTGCTACACTGTATGATTGACGGCAGTAATTTTTTGCCCATTTTGCATCAGGCAGTGTTTGCATGTCCATTTTTTTTGCCTTGCTTTTTTACTCCGTATATTCGTCCAATGTCATCCGCTGTGATTGACAGTTTACGGCCATTAGACAACAATATTTCCTTCTCGTCATCACTGTAATTTTCTGCAAAAAAAAATGACAGGCTTCCCCTGAAATATTTGATAATTTGATTTCCGTGAATCCCAAAAACCCAGTCACTCTTAGTCTCTCTAGTCGGCTTCTGAACAGATTTTTATTTTTCTGACATTCTTTTGTTGAAGTCTACAACTTGTTTAAATCCAGTTGAAACTTGAATAATCTGTTTCTTTTGATCCATGGTAGTATTCGCAACACTCGACATAGCTATTTGATACTGATTTTGGTGATTAATCTCTAAAGAAATTCTTGAAATCAACTTTCCTGGTTTCAGTTATCAGAGAATTCTTCCGATTTAGAAGCAATAGATGAAATAGAGGTGGAGATCTTGTTTACAGTTATGGTAGAAGGGGGTTTCAATTTTGGAGAGAATTTCTGAAAATATCACGCGTTTGGATTGACGATGAGAACGAGGTTTTGTTTAATAACTATGGATCCAGTGTGACGCACTGTAGGAACAACGAATGGCCCGCGCCTCTTTTATTGCCTTTGGATTTATGCCTTATTAATCCAGTGGCTAAATTGGTGTTCTGCATGTGCTGAACCTTGAGGCGTTCAGCACCCTAGCTGGGCCGATTAGAATGATATGTCATTAAAAAATTTAGCTTTCATACTCTTAAAAACTATACTACAAAATTTTAATTTCTTTATTTTCGCGACATGAATTTCTTGGTTCCTTATGTCAATAATCAGCTCTAATTCATACTTTTATTACTATTTTAATAAAGATCTTTCGTCAGAAAGTGTTGATGGAAAAAATTAACTAAATATTCCCTCCGTCCCAAATTATCTGTCCACATTTTTTTTAATTTATTCCAAATTATTTATCCACTTTCTAAACAAAGGGTTTATTAATTGTGATTTTTCAATACTACCCCTTACATTAAATGTTGGAGAGAGAAGAATATAGAAAAGATAATGTATAACTAAATTTTGACTAAAATTAAATAGGGTCATGTTTGACATTTTATCATATCCCACTATAGAATTTGATGAAACCTTACTGTTCGTGCAAAATATAAAGTGGACAGATAATTTGGAACAGAGGAGAGGGAATAGTATATAAGAATAGCAAGTCTTGCTAAAACATAATAGCAAGTCAAGAATGGTTTAACAACAAATTTTCAACTTTAACCTTATTTTTTATTGATATTTTAAATTTTAAAATTAAATCTTTTATTTTGAAGTATAAAACTTCACTCCGAACGTTGCTGCTCCAAAGGGTCCGGAAATGAGAGATTCCAAAATTTATGATCTAATTTTTCTAGTATTTGTTATATTAATAGATCATGTGGTAAAACTTACGGTAATTTTCAATGATTTCGCTTGAGGTTTTCTCAAATAACAAAGGCTTCATTTCTTGTTTGAGGAATTATAGTGATCTCTCCTAAAGTATTATACCATTATCACAATCTTCCCTTACCATCTAACACCGTTAAGTTAGTAACCAAAATCGTTAAAAAATCACATATTTTCCAATTTTACCATTACCTCTTTATGACTTAGGTGATTTGAATTGGATTTTTTTCCCTTTTTTATATTTTTCTTTGTTTCCCTCATTATATATATGAAGAAGAAAAAGGAAATAAAAATAATATTTTCTTATTAACACATTATATTAGTTGTGATATTTTCTTATTTTTGAAATGGCCGGAGATTAGCACCATGGCTGGAGGAAGAGAGACTTGAAGGAATAACAGTTCTGCCTGGGTTGGTTATTCGCAATGAATTGCCCGCTAAGGTTGGCAGGGGTTCTTTGGAATTTGGGTAAAGATCCATGACAAAGCAAAACTATGAGAGAGAAACGAGAATATAAGGTAGGGTCAGACTCAACCCCGAGATCTGGGGCAGATGGTTGGAGCTGCTTAAATTGACGCCGTTGACGAGAATTCGATTCTCGCTGGTGAAATTCGACTCTTGCGGAATTTCCGCGATTTGAGAAAGCTCAGTTTAAGAGCGGTATGGGGCAGAGCTCTCCCCAGTTGAGCATGTGACTGCCAGCGGCCATAGTGAGTCGAGTCAGGATATAATCAGCTGCGTTGTCGGTGGATCACAGGATGCCCTAGAAAAACAGGTAGAACAAAAAGGTAGGGTCAGACTCGTATGAGAAGAGGACTTTTGGAACATACCCACTATAGCCACCCCGCTATTCTAGGTTGTTCACACCCCCCTTCCCCTCATTTAATTTTTTTTTTCTCTCTCCTCCCAAAAAATCTCTCAACTTCTTTGCCTGTCCGCCGGAAAACTTCTGCCGCCGCCGAAAGCAGTTTTCCGGCCATTTTTTAGGGCATGCGGTCAAATATTTATTTTTTATTTTTTGCAAAAAATTCTAAATATTATTTTAGGACGAAAATGGATATTATTATAAACAATGATAATATCAAAATACAAAGAAAATACTTGAAAAAAATTTTTGCACTTAATTTTTTTTTCAGAAAATTCTAAATAATGTTTTAGGAATATTGCAAAAAAAATTAAGTGCAAAAAAAATTTCCAAGTATTTTATTTGTATTTTGATATTATCACTTACGGTATGTAATAACCCATCAAAATTTAAAAAAAAAAAAAAAAAAAAAAAACACACACAAGTTTAAAAAAATTACAATTCTTAAAAAGTTAAATTTTTTACTACAGAGTATCATATAAACTATTTCAAAATAAATGTTACAAAAAAAAAAAACAATCAACATCCATACATGTTACAAAAAATAACCCCTAAAAAATTATTTAGAATTTTCTAAAAAAAAAAAAAAAAAAATTTTTGGGCCGTGTGCTGACATCAGCAGGCGGGCTGCCACATCACCGCCTGCAAAAAAAAAAAAAAATTGGGCCGCCTACTGACGTGCACGCGGCCCAAATTTTTTTTTTTTTTTCAGAAAATTCTAAATAATGTTTTAGGAATATTGCAACAAAAATAAAGTGAAAAAAAAATTTCCAAGTATTTTATTTGTATTTTGATATTATCACTTACGGTATGTAATAACCCATCAAAATTTAAAAAAAAAAAAACACAAGTTTAAAAAATTTACAATTCTTAAAAAGTTAAATTTTTTACTACAGAGTATTATATAAACTATTTCAAAATAAATGTTACAAAAAATAACAATCAACATCCATACATGTTACAAAAAATAACTCATAAAAAATTATTTAGAATTTTCTGAAGAAAAAAAAATAATAATAATTTTTGGGCAGCGTCTTGATGTCAGCAGGGCGGGCTGCCACATCACCGCCCTGCAAATTGGGCGCGTCATGCGACATCGTGAGGCGGTGATGTGGCAGCCACGCTGCGACGTCGACATCGCGCCCAAAATTTTTTTTCCAGAAAATTCTAAATAATGTTTTAGGAATATTGCAACAAAAATTAAGTGCAAAAAAAATTTCCAAGTATTTTATTTGTATTTTGATATTATCACTTACGGTAGGTATTACCCATCAAAAATTTTTTAAAAAAATCACAAGTTAAAATTTTTTTTCAGAAAATTCTAAATATTTTTTTAGGAATATTGCAACAAAAAACTAAGTGTAAATAAAATACCAAGTATTTTCTTTGTATTTAGGTTTTAACACTTAGGGTTTGTAATGACTCATCAAAATTTCAAAAAAATTACAAGTTTAAAATTTTACAATTTTCTGAAAAATTAAATTTTTTACTACAAAGTGTCATATAAATTATTACAAAATAAATGTTAGAAAAAAATAACAGTCAACATCTATATACTTGGTCTAATTTTTAGTAAATCAGTGACGAAAATTAAAACAATATCTTGAAACAAATTGACGTCAATGTCATTTAAACACTATACTTTATATTAATTGAATTACGCATATTCATTATATATTGAATATTAATGAAAACTAATAAATAATGTTCATTGTTCATTAATACAAAATATATAGTTTAAATAACATCGAGCGTCGATTTGTATCGATATCTTGTTTTAATTTTCGATCACTGATTTACTAAAAATTAGACCAAGTATATAGATGTTGACTATTATTTTTATAACATTTATTTTGTAATAGTTTATATGACACTTTGTAGTAAAAAATTTAATTTTTTTAAAAATTGTAAAATTTTAAACTTGTAATTTTTTTGAAATTTTGATGAGTCATTACATACCCTAAGTGTTAAAACCTAAATACAAAGAAAATACTTGGTATTTTTGTTGAAACACCCCTAAAAAAATATTTAGGATTTTCTAAAAATTGAGAAGTGGGGTGGGGTGGGGGGGGTAGAATATGGCACCTGCACCCAGGTAGGCGGTGAGGGGTGTGGTGGGCTGGGGTCAAAAAATTCGGAGTAGGCGGGTATGGGGTAGGCCGCGTGCCCCCTCATAGGCGGTGGGGTAGAGTGGGTGGGGTGGGTTGGGTTGGGGTGTCAAAATTTTTTTTTTCTAGAAAATTCTAAATATTATTTTAGGAATATTGCATCAAAAAAAATTGCAAAAAAAAAATTTTTTTGCTCCAAAATTTTTAAAATTAATATTTTTTGGTGGATATACTCCAATAAGTTCAAAAATGAAAATTTGGCCGGAATCCGGTGACCGGAGTTGCGGTTGGTGTTCCGGTGGCGGCAGGGGCGGCGGCAGTAATTTTATATGGAGAGAAGTTGAGAGCATTTAATGGGAGAGAGAAAAAAAAAATTAAATGAGGGGAGGGGGTGTGAACAACATAAAGGGGGTGGGTATTTTGACCCTTTTGGAAAGGCAGGTATTTATGGTATTTGAGCAAAAATTAGTCTCACATGAGGAAACTAGCTCTAGAAATATTGATTACTCATTTTAATTTTTTAGATAAAGAACTAAATAAAGGATATATTAGTCAAACTACTCTTAATACGAACGGTGTTCATTTTACATATATTATAAGAGAAGTCACTCTAATTCCTAAAATAAGAACGAAAATCTTTGTTAAACTTCAAGAGTGGTCACTGTAAAATAACTTTGAACTTATGTTCCACGGTACTGTTCTTTTTGCTGCAATTCTAAAGGAATTTGAAGAGTCCTTCAAACCCAGATTATATTATCCTCTGCTCCTTTGAATAACTTTGATCAAAAGTATCGTTTTACATTTGCTTTTACGAAAAATATTGAGCACTAATTTGCATATGACGTCGACTTCGTGTAACACAATTATTCATGAATTGAGCTACTACCAGTGACGGATCCAGAATTTTTTTTTTATTGGGGTCATTTGATATACACAACAATTACTGCGGTCATTCCCCATTCACCCTTCTTTGGATCCGTCACTGACTACTACCCCCTTCAAAATATAAGGGGCCTTGTTAAAATATAAAGAATCTTGGCATTTTTCTAAGATCAAATTTTCATAATGGGTTTCAACATTAAAAGAGGAGAACGAGATAAGGAAAATGTAATTATTAATTTTATCCTTAAATCTAAAAAAAAAAGGGTCAAATTCAAAAAGAGAGATATTTGAATAGTGTGTAACAATTTTATTGGTAGATGCTTTTGACATTTTGTCATTTAGGACTTTCACTTTTAAGTGTTGTTCTAAGCAATTACCACTTACATTTCACACATCAACAAAGACAAAATTTTCTTAGTTAACAACAACCTTAAAAGATAAACAAATGCATTAACTTGGACAAAACCTTCACTCTTTATCTTCCTCCTTTCTTTATGACCTTTATTTTTTTGAAAACTTGGATTTGCACAAAGGAAAAACTCAAAATTCTTGTTCAAAAGTATTTTCTGGGTCCTTTGAACATACAAATATAAAAAGGGATCCTTTTGTGGTGCCTTAGGCGTGTAAGTGTCACACCCTTGCCCGAGTGATGATCTGACAGTGTCTCATCAACCAATAAGACACCGAATCCAAATGCAAAGAATATAAAAAGGGAAATACTCCATTACATAACTTAAATGATTCAAATGTATTACATCGTGAAAAAAAAATACTAAACTGTAAGTAAGATTTATGACATAATATAAGGTGCAAAGTACTAAAGTATTCACTATTACATAAGTTCATTATGGAATCACTCCTCATAATCCCCTCCATGTGACATCATTATAATACATATCTGCTCCATCATTATCTGCAAGAAAAGAAAAGTAAATAAATGAGTTGCGAAGCCTAGTAAAGATCAAACGATCCTTGGGATGAAGAATCAGATAAGACACAAAAGATTTTCCGTTTTTCCCAAAATCATTTGAAAACGTACTTGACACAAACTGGACTTAAAACAATCATAAGACACTTGCAATACACTATACAAAACCCATAACTTTCCGCAGATACCTCGGAATTCTAATCCGACACCACCCAATCTTAGATTTTTCAACCCTCTTCGAAACGCACTAAAGAACACTCAATTCCGAGATTGTTTACCTCTTCAATTGTTGGAATTACCTCACAACTCTCTGTTTTTCAGATTTTCCTCTTTCTTTCTTCTCTCTCTTTTTCCTTCCCTCTTTTTTTTTGAACTGCTGCCCCATTCAATTTCTCCAGCCTTAACCTCCCAACCCAATAGACTTTTAAAAATGTTACAAATAGGTCCCACAACTTCCCAAGTTCGACATCCATGTCCCCCAACTCTCAAATTGTAAAATGCAACCCTCAACACAATTAAAACACAACATAAAACACATAACTCATATGATAAAATTTTACTAAACATATAATCATGCAAAAATAAATGCAAGACATGCAAAACACATAAGCAAAAGTCTCAGGTATTACAGTAAGCCGGGAACACCCGACTACTTTCTTTGGACGTTGGATCGGTGCTTCAAAACTAGGGATGACAATGGGGCAGATCGGGGTGGGTATCTCAATACCCAACCCCACCCCGCGCAGGTGACCCATCGCCCCGCCCAGCCTCGTGACCTGCCACGGATCAAGAAATCTTGCCCCCGCCCCGCCCTGACCCGCCTTACTTTTTATTTTAAATTTTTTTATTAATATTAGCATAGAGATAGAGTCTCCAACAAGTACAATTAGTACATTTTATCCCAAATCAATTCTCAAACGAGTACAATTAGTATGTTAAAGAGAAAATTAAACATGATTAGGTCTAATAATAATAATATTATAATAATATAATATGGATGAGACAGAATGGGGACGGCAGGGCAGGACGAGTCTCACACGAAATCCATCCCTGATCTGCCCCGTTAGCAGGGTGAGTCTAATTTGTCCCATTCTCTCCACGGGGTGGGGTGGGACGGGTCTACCCTAAAAGGCGTTGGGGCAAGGCGGGTCAACGAATTACGAGTCAAATTGCCATCCTTTTTCAAAACGCGGGTCGTTGATTGAAAATGTTGGACATTTCACACTAGTCACGACTTTAGGTTCTCTAAAGCGTTCATCGTGTTTGAACTTGTCTTTGACTTAAGAACTCGAACTACATCACACTCGTTCCCTGTCCCTACGAAAAGATGATTGTCATATGTTTATTTTTTTCCTTATGTGTTTCACTTGTTCTTTTAGATTATAAATTTTTTGATTAAAAAATTAATAAATGTTAATTTCTTATTAATGAACATAGAATGAAAAAATGAAGGAGTACGGAAGATTCCTATCGTACTAAATCCTACCCAAAAGAAAATGTACATGGAAAACTTATCAATCTTATCTAAAGTATTAAGTGTTTTCATTGGTGTCCATGCTAAATCCACACCTACGACCTCGTTTTCATTGATGTCATCATTAACAAAATTGTTCAAATTTTCCATGGGATTAGGATCCTCATTATTTTTGTATGAATATCCATGTTGCCGGAACTCTCGCCCGGAAAAACGCTGTTTCCCAACATTTCCTCAACGGAGCTTTCTAAAATTGTGTCAACTGTGTCCGCTCAAAATTCCATATAATAATCTCCAATTTAAGAGTTTCTAGGTTATCTTAATTTAACTCCTCCATTATTTCTGTCGGATGGGAGAGTATATTCGTCTCAATTATTTTGAAAGCCCTGTGCGAAAATTTTGAACAAGTATAATTTAAAAAATTGATATTTACGTAAAAATAACAAAAAAAAATCATTTCAAAAAAAAATAATAACAAAAAATTTGATTTTTACGTAAAAAAAAACGGTCCGGCTCCTATGCGGAACAGGGATTATTCCGCACGTGCGGGACAATCCCAACCGTCGGATGAGATTTTGAACGGTCCAGATCTGGAGAGAGAATAGTTGTGACTGGACTTAAAATATTAAAAAAAAAATATTCTCTCTCCAGATCTGAACCGTAAAAAAATCTCATCCGACAGTTGGTAGCTTGTCCGGCACATGCGGAACAAAAAGCTATCCCGCATAGGAGCCGGGGCGCAAAATAACAAAATTGATTTTCTAATACGATTGCCACTAGGGATGGCAATTTGACCCGTGATCCGTTGATCCGATCCGCTCCGATAGCTTTTGGGGCAAATCAGATCTGATCCGTATATAAAATGGGGCAGATCAAATCCGCTCCGCGAACGGAGCAGATCAAATTCGGTTCTCACCCATGATCCGATCCGCCCCGATCCGCTCCGCACATATATAATAATAAGAGGATTCTATGTGCTAATAATTTAATTGCACTTTTAGTCCATATTATATATACTCTCTTGAGAACCCTAAAACAAAAATCCCCAAATAATTTCACATTTCCCTCCCGTTTGTTCCTCCTCTAGCGGCGGGTGGTGAATTCCCTCCCTCCCTTGACTCCTTCTCCTTCTCCGGCGCTCAACCACCGCCACCTCTTTTCTTTCCTTCTCTTCTTCGCCTTCTCTCTTTGCCTCTCCTTAGCATCGTCTTCTCCGCTGCTCATCTCCCTTTTTCCTTGTCAAGCGCGGCTCCCCTGTCCTCAATCTCCACCGGTGGTAAGAAAAATTGATTTTGATTTTGGACAGTTCTCATTATTAGATAAGGAAGTGAGGAAATACAAGATTTTGGCTTCCAATTTATTTCAGTAGGCAGCCTACAAAGTGAATTCACATTATAGCAGAAAAAAATTAAAAAAAAAAAAAAATCAGCCGGATCGGATCCGCTCCGGACGGAGCAGATCACGGTTCAACAAAATTTGATCCGGGACGGACTGCGGATCATATCGGATCGGTGCTTTGCAGTCGCAGAGCATATCAGATATTTTAAGTATCCGCTCCGATCTGCTCCATTGCCATCCCTAATTGCCACTCATTTCATTCTGAAAGTACTCTGCCATTTGTTGTCTGTAACCCCACACTATCCATATTATTTGCACGAAACCGATCTGTGCCATCATATCCATTACTTTTATAACGTATATTTTTCCATTTTCGAACAATACTAGGAAGTTAAAATTTAGCCAATTAATTAATTAAATTTGTAATAAAATAGTAAATTATTGGATGAATACCTTATATCAACACGGATAAATAGTGTTTAATTTGGATTTTTAGACAATTATAATCAATTTTACTTAGCCAATAATCATTTTCCTTTTCCCTATTGCCCTATTCGAGAAAATAACAAAAATAACACATTCACTCGAATCACTATAAACAAAGTAACGATTTTTCTCACTATAAACAAAGTAACGATTTTTCACTTTTTTTCTAGGCGATTGTTAGATCGTTGATTCGCCCATGGTATTCTGAATCGCTGTCTATGGAAAATGGTGGAACCAAGTACTTGTCTCTGTGGCTCGAGGATCGCGATGAAGATGTTGAAGAGAAGACTTTCTTTTGTTTGTTTTTTAGATTATTATGTTTAGTTCCTACCCACCTATTTGGGGTGTGGGTTATTTTCCGTTACCTTGTGTAACTTTATTTCCTGTCTTGTTCTTGTTTTCCTTTCCTCAACTCCCCTCTTTTGTTACAGGATGGGTTTGTGGAATTCTCTATTGTAATGGCTTGGCCATTTTGTTTTAATGGTAAATCCTTTATTCATAAAATAAAATAAAATAAAATAAAAAAACAAAGTAACGATTTTTCTGAAACAGAGGGAACATAAAAAACAATCTGAATTCTTCTGGACACATGAACTCATAGTGTCCACTTTATGGGGTTGCTGCTCCAGTGTGGAATGGGGTAAGTTTCGCACATACGAAACTTATTATTATTCGTCGGATTGAAATTTTAACTGTCAAAATTTAAAACGGACACATATTATGATTTTATAACATTTGTCATATTTTTTAAGGACACGTGTCCTATTTTTGTGTCTAAAGACACATGTACTAAAATGTTACGTACGTACTGTATTTTGTTTATTCTGTATAGGATCCGGATTGACTTTATGGGGTCCCATTCCTTCCTAATAAAGGTGAAAAGGAAATGATAGGAGTAGGAATAAGAAAAAGAAAGAAGTAAAAGAGACGAAAGTTCAAAAGAGGAGTGATTGTCGGGTCTTCTCATTCTCACTTCAGTTTTCTTTCCCAAATGTGAAATAGAAGATATCTTTAGCGGAAAATTCTGATATGGATCGGGTCCATGTGGATCATGTGCTCCACATTTGGCCACATCCCTACAAAATGAGGAGAGAGAAGAAAATGCAGTGATGTGACTAAATCTGAACCGCATGGTCCAGTGGACCCGATCCATATCAGAAGTGTTCATCTTTAGCTAAGAAAAACACCCACTATTCAAATAACGGTTCAAATCTTATGACATTCTTTTAACTCTAATAATAGAAATTTATTTTAAACTTTAACTCGTAACCCATAAGAGTTAAAAGACTATAACCATCAATGTTACAGAGATCCTGCTCAATTGATAAAAGACAAAATGAATAAATCCTAAAGATGAATGGACAAATTTTAAGTGTGAAAAATATTGGGTTTGCTTGGATTGGGTTTGGTTTGGGTTTGGTTTGGGATTTGGTCTCAAACCTAGTCCCAAACCACCTTTGGATTGAGTTTGGGTTTGAGTTTGGGTTTGGGTTTGGGCGGGAAAAGCTAAAAAACGGGCGGGAACTATTCAAATTCAAATTTTTTTCTTCAAATAATTGTTAAATTCAAAATTTTTAGATCTTAAATTAGCGGAAAATGTTCAAATTCTAAATTTGTGAAGTCATAATTTGAAATTGGACGATTATTTGAAAAAAAAATTTGAATTTGAATTGTTCTGCCCGTTTTTAGCCTTTCCCTCAAACCCAGACCCCAAACTCAGCCAAACTCAATCCAAAGGTGGTTTGGGACTAGGTTTGAGACCAAATCCCAAACCAAACCCAATCCAAGCAAGCCTATTATAAGGAATGTCATAGATGATCTAATGTATTTTTCGAGTAGATAAGTTTTCTTTATGATGGTACATACCACCACACGACAATTCAAGAAAAAAAGGCAGTTTGTTCTTTAGAATATAATTCAGTAGTGAATTAATTAAAAGTAAATTTCGCTAGTAACCAAAGTGTAAATGTTCAAATTATACTAAATGATTGAGATATGACCGTTTGCGTTCACTGGTATACATATGCACATTTGGAAACTTTTTTATCCAATTCACATTCTTCACCTAAGGCTCTAGAACGGGCGGCAGAACACTCATGATGGATAAAAAAAGAAAGAAAAAGCGATTGTCTAGTTGAGTTCCCACAAAGTAATTCTGGATTTTCTTTTTTTTTTTTTTGCTAAATAAGAAATTTTCATTAATCACAAAATAGTCGAGACCATTACAATCAAAAGAAAATCTGAAAATACGACAAAATAAAAGTTATACAATAGTTTAGAAAGCCATGATATAAAAGCCACACCCAAAAAAACTTAGATATGTATGAGATACTAATATTAAAACTAATATGGTAAATAAATACATAATCTTCTTCTTCGCAGCACTCCATCGCAATCCTTGAACCACAGAGGTAAGAGAATATCAGTTTCAACATTTTCCTTAGGGATCGCCAATTTATAGGACCATAGGCGTATCAATCGTCCTACAAATTGCCTCGAGAAGATGTAGAAAGTTGATAAAGAGCCCAAATCAAGTCTGGGTTGAACGATATCTCCTAGGATCAGAGAAAATAAGTCTAGATCTGTGAAGATCCGAGAGACAGATTTAACCTCTATATCCTGAATCTTGAAGAAAAACACTTTGAAAGAATTATCTTATGATTCGTGGTACAAAATAAAGGTATAATTAAAAAACTCATTTTTCTATATAAATTATACTACTTTTCACTTAGTTTTTACTTGAAGAATATTATATTTTCATATTTTAGAGTCAATTTGATATTAATTTCTTAATATATTTATTTTGATTTGATATATATATATATATATATATATATATATATATATATTAGGTATTTTTATATGCTAAATAGAAACATATTATTAAGAATTTTTATTTTAAGATTATATTATATTTTCTTAGATTTATTTTTGTAGAAAAATCTATTAATAGGAAACAAAGACTATGGGCCTTGGGTTACAAAAACAAGAAGCTGAGAAGGAAAAAGATTAACACATCTTCGCATCTCTATAAAAAAAAGGGCATGAAGCCGTAAAAGAAAGGGATCCCGATCAGCAGCAATAGCTGCCGCAAAAAATAACACCGAGGAGCCGCAAAAAAAAAAACAAACACCAAAGGATCACCACTGTTAGCCACCAATAATCATCACGTCACCATCACCTTTTTTCAATTGGAGCTGTGGTCAATCTGTGCAGTTTTTAAGAAAGGATTAATTAACAGAGATAATTTCGATATCAAGTTGTAATTTAAACTCGTTATTTTTTATTATTTATTGATTCGTAATTTTTCTAGTGTCTAATTTAATTGCTATGGTTGGTTGCTACATGATGATTGGCTAAATTTTCTAGTTAATTAAGCTTGTGAAAACTTTGTTGGAACAATGATTTAATTTATTATTTTTCCCTTAATATTGTGTTCAATATTCCCTTAATCCCTATTTTATTAATTATTTTTATGGTGTGTTTAATGCTTGTATTGATTTGATCACTCTACACATGATCTCATAATTTAATTGCGAATAACCGGAAGGTGAAGAAATTAATTAGAAACTAAGTAATAATAACTCGTAGTAAAACTGACTAGGAATAGTTTCAGTTTCTATTGAGCGGTTTCCAAAAGTAGATAACTACGGAGATTGAAATTGGGGAATTCCATAAATCGTTAATGTTGTCTCATTAATCAATTTTACATAGACATATGGTTTTTGTTAATTGAGATTAGGGGGTTTATTGCAAGGAATTGAATAAAACCTACATTAGGGAATTTTGAACTTAACGGATTGAGGTGGATTCGCCATTGCAATCAGTTATTGATAATTGAATATTCTCTTGAAGATTGTTAGAAGCGATAGGTTTGTTGCAGTTAAATTCGATAGAATCAAACACGCAATCCTATTCCCAATCCGGGACACTAACAGAATTTAATTATCAATAACAATTAATTGGACAAGGCTAAATAAATCCAAAATAGTAAACCAGACAGAAACAGAAAAATAATACTGTATTAGACAAGGCTAAATAAATCCAAAATAGTAAACCAGACAGAAACAGAAAAATAATACTGTATTAGTTAAAAAATATAGAAACAGGAAATTTAAGAGAAATACATGTACCAGAAGACAGACATTCCAGATACGTGAAAACCAAATCGTATCCCGGTAACCAATCGAATCACCAGTTGAAAGCTGGGTTTGCCTTCGAGAGAATATTCGCCCCACTTACCGGTGCGATGGGAATAGCGAAACTCCTTGCAGGATAAGACGGTCCAGATCTGCAACGGCGCACACCATATTCGATCACCTCGAAAACTCCTCAGTTCGCCCGAGAAATCACCGAATTATTTTTACTATGAGAAAAGGGATTTTGTTATGTTTTTCTCATATTTGGAAAATCATCAAGAGTAGTATATATATATATATATATATATATATATATATATATATATATATATATAGAGGAAAGCACTATTTATGCCCCTTCAACTATTTTGAAAAAGCAAGTTATACCCCTTTTTGAATTTGTGTGCCTTTTATACACGCAACTATTTACGGGGTGCCCAAAAATACCCTCTCTGGCGGAATCCTCGCCAGTGCGGTGGTTTTTCCCACGTGACACTCACACCACTCGAGATGTAAGGGGTATATTCGTCCATTATCATCATCTTCTTCCCTATAACCACCCAATTCATTCACCATATTAATCCCTTGTTAAATAAATTCCTTATAACTAATGCTCATACAATCACTCTAATTCTTCAATAATGCCCTAATTTCAAGTTCCATAATTTTATTTTGAAAAATGGCAGGGGAAATTGGTAAGGAAAATTCTGTTTCAGTGGGAAAAGTGAAAGTTCAGAATACTACAAATGTGAAGCCTAAGAAAGCAATTGGAAGAAAAGAGTGCCAATTGGTAACATTTGATCTTCCATATTTAGCCTTATTTTATAATCATAAACTGTTGATTTACGAAGTGGTTGATTTTGAGAGTACAGTGGAGAAAATGAAGGACGGGTTGAGTGTGGTGTTGGAGGACTTTTATCAATTGGCTGGGAAGTTGGGGAAAGATGAAGATGGGGTTTTCAGAGTGGAGTACGATGATGATATGGACGGCGTGGAGGTGGCGGCAGCGGTAGAAGAGGAGATTGAAGTTTCTGATCTGATGAACGATGAAGGCTCTCTCAAGTTCAAGGACTTGGTGCCCTACTATGGTATCTTGAACCTTGAAGGTCTTCATCGGCCACTTTTGTCTGTTCAGGTAATAAAACCTCTCAATTTTATTGAAATTAGGGAAAGGGATTAATATGGTGAATGAATTGGGTGGTTATAGGGAAGAAGATAATGATAATGGACGAATATACCCCTTACATCTCGAGTGGTGTGAGTGTCACGTGGGAAAAACCCACAGTAAATTTGGCAGATTCCGCCAGTAGATGGTATTTTGGGCACCCCGTAAATAGTTGCGGGTATAAAAGGCACACAAATTCAAAAATGGGTATAACTTGCTTTTCAAAATAGTTGAAGGGGCATAAATAGTGCTTTCCTCATATATATATAGGAAAAGTAGCCTTGATGTTTCTAAATATTTCAATGTGGATTCAAGCATTAAGAGTAGTGTATTTATATAGGAAAATGAGCCTTGATGTTTCTAAATATTTCAATGTGGATTCAAGCATTAAGAGTAGTGTATTTATATAGGAAAATGAGCCTTGATGTTTCTAAGATTTTCAATGTGGGATTCAAGTTCAAACATAAATCCTCACATTTGAAACTCCAACTTCCAAGATAATTAACTATGGATTCCCACCACATAAGTGGCTTCTACCAAAGTTGTAATTCACTCTCCGCCATGCCAAGAACAAAATGTAATTGTTGTTTCAAGCTAATTCTTTGTAGACACAAAGTTATTGAGTTTCAAAGTAAGCTACTTCCAACAATCCCCCATAAATCCATAGTATATTAGTATCCGGGATTTCACATTAATTTGCTTTCAATGACGGTACCTTCCGGTTTGAACCACCACCTAAGTATCCAACTTATGCCCCCATAGGAACAGATGGATTAGAGCCTTGAATCTGAACCTTGGATGTGACGACGTCCATTGGTAACAACAAATTAAAAGGCCATGGAGACAATCTTTAGGGTTGACACGTTCTGGCCATGTGTCTGATCCTGTCTCATAAGTGTATTCAGAGAAAAACCCGTTCTATTAGTTGCGGCCTCACAACCACACTCACATAGTTGACAATCTTCAAGGATGCACAGACAACATCCTGTCTAAAATGACTCGATTCCATTCAGTGTACAAAAACTCTTACTAGATTTGCAGCTACGCACCTTTCAGGCTTATAGGGGAATAGACTCACAGATACATAAGTATCAATTAGTATATAAGGTGCCCGATCCACTCAACCAGCTTATTTATACCACATTGAACCGCCTTGTGGGATCTCCACTTGGTCGGTTGGGTTGCCACTGAAGATGAATCATTGATGGGTTTTCAGTCCCATCCCCAACCTGGATTTAAGGAATATATTAGTTTCTAAT
Organism: Vinca minor; assembly: GCA_026122235.1. Lineage (NCBI taxonomy): Eukaryota > Viridiplantae > Streptophyta > Magnoliopsida > Gentianales > Apocynaceae > Vinca > Vinca minor. The sequence goes on from JAOCZM010000081.1 coordinate 1,756,357, forward strand.
CCTTCTGTTAGAGGGTCTGCTTTATTATCTTTGGATCCAACGAAATCAACAGACATCACCCTATCAGACACTATTTCCCTTATAGACTTAAGTCTAACTTGGATGTGTCTCTTTATCTTTTGGTTGTACTTGGTACTCTTTATCTTAGCAATTGTACTTTGACTATCACAATGCACAGATATAGCGGGAATGGGCTTGCTGATCATAGGCAAAGAAGACACAAGTCCATACAGCCACTCAGCTTCCGTTCCAGTAGTATCCAAGGCATATAACTCAGCCTCAAAAGTTGACCGAGTTATCAAAGTCTGTTTGCAAGACTTCCAGGCGACAGCACCGCCGCCTAAGGTAAAAACATATCCAGTGCAACCATTGCTTCCAGAGTTCTTGGCTATCCAGCTTGCATCACTGTACCCCTCGAGTATCTCAGGGAATTTCCCATAATACAGCCCAAGGGAAATAGTTCCCTTCATGTACCTAAGTACCCTATCCAAGGCCTCCCAATGACTCTGATTAGTACAACTTGTATATCTAGCCAACTTAGACACAGAAAATGAGATATCTGGTCTAGTTCCGTTTGCAAGATATTGTAAGCTGCCTATTATTTGAGAATACCTTAATTGAGACACATGAACACCACTTTCATTCTTGAATAAAGCTACAGAAGGGTCACTTGGAGTTTTGGCAGTTTTGCAGTTCTGATAACCATATCTCTCCAGAATGTTCTTCTCAATATAGCGAGACTGAGAAATGGTTATCCCTTCAGTTGAACGAATCAACTTCAGGACAAGAATCACACTTGCTTCTCCCATATCCTTCATTTCAAACTTACTATTCAAGAATGATTTAGTCTCATTAATAATCTCAATATTTGACCCAAACAGCAAAATGTCATCTACATACAGACATAGAACAATAATAGAATCACCTTTAACCTTGTAGTAAACGCACTTATCATTTTCATTCGTAGTGAAGCCAAATGATAAAATATTCTTATCAATTTTTTCATGCCATTTTAGGGGTGCTTGTTTTAGTCCATATAAGGACTTAACAAGTTTACAGACCTTTTGCTCATTACCTTTGGCTACCCTTCAGGCTGATCCATAAAGATCTCTTCTTCAAGATCTCCATGAAGAAAAGCAGTTTTCACATCCATTTGATGGATGATGAAACCATGTATGGAAGTCAATGCTATAAGCACACGGATTGTAGTCAACCGAGCAACAGAGGAATAAGTATCAAAGTAATCAATCCCCTCTTTTTGTCTAAATCCGTTGACAACTTATCTGGCCTTATACTTATCAATGGTACCATCTAAGTCATATTTCTTTCTAAAGACAAATTTGCATCCAATAGTAGTACACCCAGGAGGAAGATCAACTGAGACAATGGAATCCATCTCACTTTTGATAGCAGCTTTCCAATGCTTAGCCTCAGGAGAGGACATAGCATCCTTGTAAGCTACAGGTACGTCCTCAGCATTGTAAGTGACATAATCACTTCCAAAGTCCTTGACTACCCTAACTCTCTTGCTCCTTCTAGGTTCATCCAAATACTCTGTTTGAGGATTGGAACTACTAGGATCTGCCCCCACATCTGTTATCCTTTCCACATGATCAGGAATGAAACTAGATGCTAAAGCCGAGTCTAAAGTAGAATCTTGAGGCAAACCAGTTTTCATGGGAAACACATTCTCAAAGAATGTAGCATCACGGTATTCCACTATTGTGTTAACTTCTACGCCAGAAATTTCAGACTTGATTGCTAGAAATCTCATAGCATAGCTAGTTTCCACATAGCCAATAAAGATAGCATCAACAGTTTTAGGACCCAACTTCTTCCTTTTGTGTTCAGGGATTAGTACTTTTGCAAGACAACCCCACACACACAAGTACTTTATGTTAGGTTTCCTTCATTTCCAAACTTCAAAGGGAGTTACTTCTTTATGTTTAAGAGTGACTCTATTCAGAATATGTCAAGCCGTATTCAGAGCCTCTCCCCACATATACTTGGGTAATCCAGAAGTCAAAAGAAGGCTGTTAATCATATCTTTAAAAGTTCTATTTTTCCGTTAAGCAATTCCATTTGACTGGGGTGAGTAAGGGGCTGTTATCTCATGTATTATGCCATTACTTTGGCAGAATTCAACAAATAGATTAGACCCATACTCTCCACCTCTATCAGATCTTAACCTTTTAAGTTTCTTGCCAGTTTGTTTTTCACCTTCATTTTTAAATATGAGGAATTTATTAAGTGCTTCATCATTATGTTTAAGTAGATAAACATAGCAATATTTACTACAATCATCAATAAAGGTAATAAAATATTTATTTTGATCCTTAGTTAACAACCCATTGAATTCACAAATATCAGTGTGAACCAAGTCAAGCAACTCTGAATCCCTTTCAACTGAATGAAAAGGTTTCCTTGTTGTTTTAGCTTCTACACACACTGAACATTTGTTTTTCTTATCAATGTCATGTTTAGGAATCAGATTTAAATTCATTATTCTTTTAATAGAATCTAAATTTAAATGTCCAAGTCTACTATGCCAAATTTCAGTAGATTCAATTGAATGCACAACAGGAATATCAGATTTCTCAAAAGAAAGAGCTTTATTTGATTCGGAAAATTCAAAAGTAAAAGGTTCAACTCTTAATTTAAACAAACCAACAGACGAATAGCCTTTTGCAACAAATGTAAATGTACCATAGTGTAGTATCACTACTCTATTACATTTGAAATTGAGTTCATAACCCTTTGATACTGAACATGAACCACTAATAAGGTTTCTACGAATTGCTGGAACATGATGCACCATCTGAAGAGAAATAATGCGCCCTGAAGGAAACTTCAAGTCCACGCGTCCTATCCCAATCACATTGGCTGCACTTGAGTTCCCCATTCTTACAGTTTTACCTCCAACTAGCTGGTAAGATACGAAAAGCTTTTTATCAGCACAAACGTGCACATTTGCTCCAGTATCAACTAGCCATTCAAGTGGTTCAAACGTTATAGTTAGAATTAAAGGGTCAACAGAAACATACCTATCATCAACAGTAGTACCAGTCTCACTAGTTTTAGCTTCAATAGTGCAAACCTCGTTGAGGTGTGCGCTCAAATCAGCATTCACTTGATTGACCTCTTCAACTACCATGTCGACATGTGCCTCAGAATTGGATCCATGTTTGACCTTAGACTTCTTGGATGGACAGTCCTTAGCCCAATGCCCAACCTGACCACAATTCCAGCAAGGTTTGTTTGTTTCATTTTAGCATTGCCTTTCGTCTTGGTTACATTCTTTGAGTTGTTATTAACCCCCACATTCTTCTGATTATACTTTTTCTTTCTAGCTGTTACTATATGAACATTAGACTCAACAGGTGCAATGTGATTTTGACTCATATGTTCCTCTTCTATTGATATATCCAACATCAAATCATGTAGAGATATTTCCCCTTTCTTATGTTTGAGTATCATACCGAACTCCTCCCAAGACTTAGGAAATTTCTCTATTATTGACATAACTTGAAACTTCTCAGGAAGATTCATGTTCGATTCAGATAGTGAGTGAATAATCAATTGCAGATCATGAGTTTGTTCAGTTATAGACTTGCCCTCAACCATATTGTACTTCAAGAATTTAGAAACATGATACCTCTCAAAACCTTGGTCATCAGTATTATATTTCTTATTCAACTTATCCTAGATAGCCTTTGCTGTGTAAAAATCAGAAGAGAATGCATAAAAAAGGACATCTGTCAAGAGCTGACAGAATCGCCCCTCTACAGACCTCGTTTTGTTCTTTCCAAGCAGCAATTTCAGCACCTCGAATGTTAGTAGGAGTTGATACAGGCTTGTCTTTCTCAACCGCATTCATCAAACCCCTCATTGACAACCAGATTTTCATACGCTGTTGCCAGCGTTTGAAGTACTGCCCAGTACCAAATTTGTTTGGCAGACCTGTCATGTCAATTATCGGTTTGAACTTAACGGATTGAGGTGGATTCTCCATTGCAATCAGTTATTGATAATTGAATATTCCCTTGAAGATTGTTAGAAGCGATAGGTTCGTTGCAGTTAAATTCGATAGAATCAAACACGTAATCCTATTCCCAATTAGGGACACTAACAGAATTTAATTATCAATAACAATTAATTGGACAAGGCTAAATAAATCCAAAATAGTAAACCAGCCAGAAACAGAAAAATAATACTGTATTAGTTAAAAAATACAGAAACAGGAAATTTAAGAGAAATACCTGTACCAGAAGGCAGAAATTCCAGATACGTGAAAACCAAATCGTATCTAGTAACCAACCGAATCACCAGTTGAAACTGGTTTGCCTTCAAGAGAATATTCGCCCCACTTACCGGTGCGATGGGAACAACGAAACTCCTTACAGGTTAAGACTGTCCAAATCTGCAACGGCGCACACCATTTTCGATCACCTCGAAAGCTCCTCAGTTCGCCCGAGAAATCATCGAATTATTTTTACTATGAGAAAAGGGATTTTGTTATGTTTTTCTCATATTTGGAAAAACATCAAGAGTAGTATATATATATATATATATATATATATATAGCCTTGATGTTTCCAAATATTTCAATGTGGGGATTCAAGCATTAAGAGTAGTGTATTTATATAGGAAAATGAGCCTTGATGTTTCTAAGATTTTCAATGTGGGATTCAAGTTCAAACTTAAATCCTCACATTTGAAACTCCAACTTCCAAGATAATTAACTATGGATTCCCACCAGATAAGTGGCTTATACCAAAGTTGTAATTCACTCTCCGCCATGCCAAGAACAAAATGTAATTGTTGTTTCAAGCTAATTCTTTGTACACACAAAGTTATTGAGTTTCAATGTAAGCTACTTCCAACAGACAAGGCAGCATTGATAATGAAAAACGAGGAGCCTGGGTATCTTCGCGTAAGCATGAATGCTTTAAGACGAGGAACTGGTGAGCAAGAGTTCTGCATATCCCCTGAGGCCTTCCACCTAGTCCCATAAGCGGCTCCAGCAGAAAATGTCGGTAATGGAACGACCTGATTGAGAGGCTGGAATATACTAAGTTGCTCATATGGCCACAACTAGACAATTTACAAAATAATTAAATTGTAATCATAACAACATAAATGGTAACATAAAAAATAAAGTGTGCAACAAGTACCTGAATCAGCAAGCACCAACCACTAATGTCCATAGATTCCGTCCTAGACAAAATACACATGTGCCTATAAAGAAAAGTTAGGACTCTACTCCCTTATGAATACGTGTGTGCCTCTAGACCTGTCAATTAGGCCTAAATACCCGGACTCAGATCTAGGCCCAGTGTATCTAATCCAAATCTAAGACTAAATATTTTATATCCAGACCCAACAACAATGAGAACTATTAGTAGTGGGTCCAAAAAGGAATAGGCAAGCCCATATGGACCCAACAGACCCAAGTGAAACAAAATACCCACGCGATTCTTCAACCTTGATTTTGCTTGATTTTGTTGAACTGATCAGGAAGAAGATGGAATCTTCAAAGAATTCTGTTTCCCATCAACAAGAAATTTTCTTGCTTCATAGGAAGAGAAATTAAGCAAAATCAAGATAGCCATGCATTGGAAGAAGCTGCAGATTTTGAGTGAACCCATTTCAAGAGTCCTCGGATCATAATGAACACACAATACTTGAGGAAAATAGCTGATGATGACTTTTAAGGTCTGTTTATGGGTAATCCAGATCCATTGATACCCAATATAGTTGGGTCCAAACCTTAATTAGAAATGTCCAAACCCAACATATTAAGACTTGGACTCAATTTTTTTTTGGTGAGTCTTGTGCTTGGATCCAAAATTATGGATTCAATAGACCCAATTGACAGCCCCAGTGCCTCCTCCAAATCTCTGATTAATAGGAGGTAGCGAAGGCGTAATCTAGAGGCAGACTTGTCGGGAAATAGTAAACTGCCTATAAGAACAAAAAGCAAGCCCCCCAACTGTGATACCCGAGACTTTTAGAAAAATCATTTTGCAGGTCTTACTTTAATTTTGCATGTATGTGATTATTATTTTCTATTGCATGATATTATGTGACATGTAATGTGACTATGTGCCTAATTATATGTTAAAACATGTTTATGTGTTATTTGTGGTATGTTTAGTATGAGGGGCATTTTGGTCGTAGTTGTAAGTTGAGCGACTTTGGGGACTCTAGGGGCTGAATCTGTATGGGAATTGAAGAGTCTTTGAGAGGGAGTTATGGCTGGAATTTTGAAAGGAGTGAGAGAAGAGTAACGGTTAAAACATAAGAAAAAAGAGAGAAGAACAGTGCAGAATTCTGGAGTGCTGTGAGGATTTCTAGGCAATTACCATAGTTATAGAAGTCGGAATTGAGTGATTTGAAGTGGGTTTCGAATCCAACTGAATAGGCTACGCAAGAGACTTGGAGAATTTTGATTTGGAGTTCTGTAGAAAGAGTAATTTCGATTTGAACATGATGGTTCGGCCATCTTTGGATATTCTTGTGTTTTTGGGATATTTTGCATATGATTGACAAGTAAGGATCCTTCACCCTTGTATTTTTAGTCCTTAAGCATCATAAACTATAATTTTATCAAAATTTTTTATTTTCTATGATTATGGATTTTCATTCATGTTTTCAATGCATTAAAATTGGATGAAGCGTTGATGAATTTGTATTGTTTGTGAGTATGTGAAGTTGGGGTTTTGCTGCGTTTGTAATTGATATATGTTTGATTGTTAATTGGAGTCCTTGTATTTTTAATTCCCGATTAGAGCTCGTGTCTGTTGATGATCTTATGTCAGGACTCGTCAACTTCGTTTTGATTAAGTGCCTGGGAGCACTCTTTGATATATGTTTGGCTTTGTCTCGGATCCTAACGAGTATAAATAGATGGACGGTTAAAAGTTGTTGTGGAGCTCACAAGGGTGAGCGATGACATAATTAGCGTGTCCTTAAAACTTTGGCCCTTTCGTTTGAAGGGTTCAATATCCGAACCCATGTGTTTTTTGGCCCACCGTGACAGGTAAATGAATAGCTACGGATTGTTAACAATGTATAGAATCATAGCCATAAATGTAAGCTCAATTGTGTGAATATATGTCAGTGTCATTGTTGGAATTCGTATTGGAATGTTTGACATATGAATCAGTTTGAAGTGTGTGGGTTGTAAATGGTGCCCATAGCACAATTTCCGATTTGTGAGTGTCAAATGTTAAGTATACGTTCCTAGCATGTTATGTGTTTGTTGTGTAAGTGTTTTGTTTTGTAGAAGAAAATATAAATAAATAAATTACTATTAAAGTAGAAGAAAATATAAATAAATTTACAACCTGAAAATGTAGGGGCCATTACAACCTGAAAAGTTTCCCAACTCTTTCTCTAATACAACAAAAGAGAGGAGCCGAGGAAAGAAGAAAGTCAAATAAGACAGAAAATATAAGTTACACAAGGTAACAGATAAAAACCCACACATCAAATAACCTAGGTGGGAAGCAACTAAAACAACTACTAATAATCTAACAAACAAACAAAAAATAGTCTTCTCCGCAACATCTTCATCTTCATTCTCAAACCTCAGAGACAAGCACTTGGTTTCAACTTCTTTTGTACACGGCGATTCAGAAGAACATGGGTGTATCAAAGATCTAAAAAAATCGCCTAGAAAAGAACTGGAAGTACAAGAAAGGGCCCAGATCAAAACTGGGTATTCAAATCTTATCACCAACTAGTCGATCTAAGAAGATCGATAAAAGATCTAGCCCCAAGTCTTGAATCCAGATGAAAAACACGAGAGAAAATTCATCCATGTTTGTTGCCAAAAGGAGAGGCGAGGACACAAAAAGAGGGTGGGGAATGGCTAGATCCGACCGGTGGCCGGAGTTCTTGGACGGATCTAGCCATTGGAGAAAAGAAGAGACCAAGGAAAGAAAGAAAGAAAGAAAGAATTTTTGTTGGTGTTGGCGGACAGGTTGAAGCACTTTAATTAACCATGTTATAAATTGAGCATTTATTTTTAAAATTCGTTAAGAAAATATATGATAATCAAAGTTGATAGACAAAATGCCCCTGTCTTCTTCTTTACACACTAATTCTTTTCTCAATGAAAAATGAAAAAAAAAAAAAAATGAAGAAGATGCCACGACCACCAGGAGTGTATCTGTTGGTGCATATGATTAATTTGTAAGATAAAAATAAATTAATCTTACATAAAGATAAAATTATTCGTTACATAACAAAAGAAAAAAAAAATGAGTAAGATAAATTATTCGCAAGTTACATCTCATTTTTTTTTAATCTTTATCTTGTTAAACAGATATGAGAGTGAGGTATATATTTAACGAAGTCGTAGAAAAGAAGGAATGGAATTAAACAGTCTCTCACAGACCTGAAAGCGCGTGTAGTAGAAGAAGAAGAATGGCGGAGGATCGGAGGGAGTCAACGTCGGCGTCTTCGCCGCTTCATCTGACGGATTCCGTTGAAGATCCCGATGATCCCGCCAAGCCTCATCGTCCTCCTAATTCCTCCACTCGCCAGGGTTTTTTTCCATTTCTCTTTTATATCTAATTCAATTTAAAAAAAATAATAGAAGTTAGACTAATTCAAATAAATGGATCACCAATCGAGATTTGGAAATCTAATCGGAAACAAAAAAATTACTTTTAAAATTAGAACTGCAAAATACTGTATTTTGCACCATACAATTAAAGATAGATAAATGGAACTGATTTAGAGTTGGAAAATTTTAATAGATATAGAAATATATGGAATTACCTATGTTTTTTGCTAATAATTGTGAGAATTATTCATCAAAAGTTATTCAGTGCACAAGGCTCCTATATCAGGGATGGTCCTGATGTGCACATCCTTACCCTTATTTTTTTCTTCCACAAAGAGACTGTTTTTGGCGTTCGAACCGTGATCTAGCGGATACAAGTAAACATTGACTATCGCGTCAAACAAGACCTTCGTGAGAATTATTCATTAGTTTTTGGAAATCTTATAATTAGAAAAGATTTATCAGTGTATTATAGTAAATTTGGTATGGTTTTACTAAAGTTAGTTTCTTCGTGGTAGGGAGTTAAGTATGCATTAAATATCTACTGCAATTTCAGCCAGCTTCTTAATGTGATACTAGCCTAAGCACATGCACGATGCACAGATGTAGTACTGATGAATAATAAATAGAAATGTTCTCGTATAATTCGGTTGGAGTGTTATTAAGAGGAAACAATTCGAAATAAAGTCCCTCAGGAAAAAAATAAAATTAAAAAGGATGTCCAATAGAAAATATAAGTTGAGGAATGTATTTGTAGAATCAAAGTTCCATATCATGTATGTTATCTTGTATCAATCAAAATTTATTAGTGTTGTAAAATGAAAACCAACCCCCTTGTATTCCACTATTCACCAATGACCTCTGAAAAAGGGGGGAAATAATGTGATTCTGGATGTATTCAGACTATTCATTTCCAAGGGTCGAGAGTTGGTGTTTCACATTAGATCTTGATGTTTAGAGCTACATTCTACTAAAGGAAATGAGCAATTTAATTAGATTACTCATAAATAATTTCCTCCTGAGGGCTTCAAGACGGAATATTGGTCCCCGTGAGGAAGTTCTTTTAAAATTTTGATATTAATGACTGAGAAATAAATAAACCTGGGAAGATATTTGAGGAATCTACTCCAGAATTTTTCTTTGGGAATAGTTGATGTTCTGCTTGATACTTGAATCTACTAGTTAATTTACTTTTGGAAGCTAGTATGATTACAGTTTGAAGATTATTTAAAATTTCCATAGCTAAGTAACATTTACTATACTGTAATTAAACAAACATAGTGGGTGGGAGAATTTAGCAACCGTCAGGGAATTTTATTGCAATGAAGTTAACAGAGCGAGTTGGCTTTTGTAATTAAACATGGCTTGTCAGAAGTTAAAACAGTGCCCTGTGCGATTGTCAGAAAATTCCTCAAGTACTGGATATCAATGAAATGTATGTGTGAAAGTGATTTTGTACCCAGGCAACTGAAAATCATGTTATGAAGTTCTATCATACAGACAGCTAGACCATCTTCTGCCAGGTTCACATCACATGATCTAATAGATAAATAAAGAAAAATTCACATCACATCACGGCTTCTAGATGCTATAATAGTTTTACTTTGATTCCACGTATGTGGCCATTGATATATATACACACACACACTATGTTACCTGGACTCTTTGTTTTGGCTGCTGCACCCCCGTGTCCGACACGATATGACATAGGTGTGGGTATGCGATCCTTATCGGATGTGAAAAATATTGGCTACTTTGACGGAGACTAGGTGCATCTCCAACGGCGATCTTCCCTATCCTACCTATGGTGAGGAGGATATTATAGACCTATTTCCCTTTACAAAAGGTAGTTAATTCGTTAACTTCCTTGTATGCCCCTAATTATTTCCGTATCCACGTACTCGTATCCTTACTTTTAAAGGTATAAGCACATGACACTTATATATATACATGTACCCGAGTCCAGGTAACGTAGTATATATAAAGGAAAATCTCATCAGATCCTTACTAATTAGGATGTTGACTACAGCATACTCTTTTTGAGCCTTCCTTACTACATAATACAATGTATGCAAATAACCCATGGCCTTTTTATGAACTTTACTGATTCTAGCTTTTGATCAGGCGTGCTATGCGGTTCTTCAAAGTTGGGTTTCAAAGAAGTTCATGACTGGATGGTAATAATCTTGATATAAGTTTTCTAAATATTGTTTCTCCATTTGTGTTCTGATCTTAATGTTTAATACATGCTTTTAATTTGCAGTGTTGTACTCTTTCCTGTGGCCGTTACATTTTATATCACTTGGTGGTTCATTGAGTTTGTTGATGGGTTTTTTAGCCCCATATATGAGAGGCTTGGCATTGATTTATTTGGTGAGTCACCGGAGCTCCTGCAGTCATCTTCTAGTTGTGTTTTTTTGATGAGTCGCAACCTCTTTACTTCTGAATCCTGAGATCCAGGTCATGAATGAAAGATAACTAGTAAATGTTACCTTAAATCTCTACACTGAATTGCCACATGCATGCTGTAGGAACATTAGTACTGTAAATGACTAATGTTTGTCGTTTCCTACTGTGTTGTCTGGAGTAGTGTATTTCATATATTTAAAAGTACCCTTATATTTCGTAGTGATTGTTTTCCTTTTTAGCTTGTACTGTTTGGATCTCTGAACCTCATACTTAATGGCTAGTTGTTATTTCAATATCAATACGTTTTTCGTTTAGTCTTAGAGGAATTTATATGGCCACGTATACACAGCTAAGTATGGTACTTTGAGAATTTAAAATCTTGGGCTTCCATCTTCCCTGTCCCAATGCACCTTTTCCTTCTCTTCCCTCCCCTACCATACCAATAGGAATAAAAAAAATACCGAAAAGCCTTGCTCAGCATTCACAAAAGGGCTGGCTTTTAGGTGACAAAAGCATTATAAGAGAGAAGGAATTCCATTACTATGAGAAATAAGAAAGCATATAAAGAAAAGAACTACATTTAAAGGAAAAACTTAAAATTATTTTAAAGTCTCTACCTATAGCCATGAATGAAATGATTAGGAAAACCCAGTGTCAGAGCCTAAGAAGAAAAAATGAAGTATGAAATGGTTTTCTGGTGATAGCAGTGAGCGTTATTTTATTGGGAGAATGATTGTGCGATTTAAGACAAAAACCTTGTGGGAGAATATTAGAAGAAACTCATACATACATAAGAAAACGATGATACTACCTCATTCACAAGGCTGTCTGCAACATTTTTATTGTAGAATTGTGAACCATAAACGAGTTGCAAGCCAGGTGGTTTTTGGATTTTATATAGTGATTTAGAAAGTAACTTTTCTTTGTAGGATTGGCTTGACATTTTTCTTTTCTTTGTGTTTATGTTTTTGCTTCCATGACATTTTGCTGCCAGGTTTGCCGGGGCAGTCTTTATTAGTCAATTATTTATCTGAGTTACACGGAAGCTTGCCTTACATCTTTATATTTTTCTGCTTCCTGCCTACTTCTATTTTCCAGATTGAGTTGTAAACAGTAAACACCCATGTCTTTTTTTATGTTTAACAATTTACCTATGATGCAGGGCTTGGATTCATCACTTCGTTGATCTTTATATTCTTTGTTGGTATATTTGCTTCATCATGGTTGGGTGCCACTGTATTCTGGTTAGGAGAGTGGTTTATAAAGCGAATGCCCTTTGTAAAACACATATATTCGGCTTCCAAACAAATTAGTTCTGCAATCTCTCCAGGTAAACCATCCAATATTTGTTCTCCTCTTTGTCTACCCACCCCTGCACGGTTTTCTTTTATGTTTGCATGTGTAATGAACTCAAAGAAAACCCAAGCTGTATCTTAACGATTGTTGTCCTTGAAACTTTTATTCACTCTTTCCAGCATCCTGAAACCCGGCTCTTGCAGTCCTTTTGTGAGGAATTGGTTAAAGTTGAAATTCATCTGGACCTGTAATCTTGACATCACTTTAATACATTTTCCTGGTTTAGTGCTAGTTATAAGCTAATATAGATTACTGAGGGATAAACGATATTTTTCTCCCTGATTTAACTGATCAGTATGCCTTTTTAAATTAATACTCCCTCTGTTACATAATAATAGCCACATTGTTAAAATTGCTTTTCTCCCATAATCTTTGCCACATTGTAAAAATCTGTACATATTTATTGTAAGTTTTCGAGTCTCACTCTCACCCCTAACCAATTACTCAACTAACCACTAATAATAACTCTAATGAAGGGTAGTATGAACTTTTCCCGTCACCATAGTGACTCTTGAATCATTTTCTTAGTCTGGGTGAAAACTGCAAATTAGTCAATTATTATGGATATGGAATGGATGTAGTGCTTTAAAGTGTTTTACGGTTGTCCTTGTTCATATGATATTTGACACTTAACATAGAACAGTGATCTTTAATTATTGTGTCTTATAAGGGAGCAGAACGGGTTGAGCTGCAATGTAATGCTACCGGGCAATTTGACCCACTAACTTTCTATGATCTCCTTATTTCTTAATAAAACTAAAATAACTGGCAACTTTGGAGGTTTCTTGTTAACTTGTTATCTTAAAATGTGATGCCTGTGAATTGGGGTCTAATATCTTGGTAGGGTCACTTCTCACTACCAACATCATTAAAATTTAAAAGATTACAAGTGGAGATATATCAAGAACTAAGTTGTGTTGTCTGATCCATTAGCCCTGGGCTAGTGAAGCAGGTTTCTACTAGTTTCCAGATTGCACGAGAACTGTCAAATATTTTTATATTTTGACTGCAATTGCTAGCATTGCTTGCATAATGTAGAATTTTGACTGCGAGATTAATGAAACAAATTACCACTGATTCTTGAATGTTGAAGATTAATGTCGAATTGGTTCCTTCTTATGAGGTAAACTCCACTAGTACCTATATCCCTGCTCTGCAGGTTTTATTCTGCAAATTGTCATTATTCATATATGATTTACCGCTTTGCCATGTTTACCCATAATGATTGTTTACATCCACATCTCGTTGCCTTTTTTTCACAGACAAAGACACTACTGCTTTCAAGGAGGTGGCAATCATCCGCCATCCACGTGTTGGTGAATATGTATTTGGCTTTATTACATCATCAGTTATTCTTCAGGTACTTGCAATCTACTGCTTCATTAGTCCTAATTTTCTCCATGAACATTCCTTCGTTTTTCTGGTGGTTAATTTCCTTATTGGATCCACATCTCTTAAAACTCATTCCTATATTCTCGAATTTCTTGCGTTTGTTGCGTATATGGAGGGGAGAGGGTACAAGATAATATGTTCTTGTATTTATTTTCTTTATTTTAAAGAAGAGAAAATCGCTATATATGTACACCAACTATTTCTGCTTTTCTCTAAATAGCACAAAGATAAAATTAGAGCCTATATGTATATGAACTATTCACGGATCGGTCCGGCTCCTATGCGGAACAGGGATTATTCCGCACGTGCGGAACAATCCCAGTCGTCGGATGGGATTTTGAACGGTCCAGATCTGGAGAGAGAAAAGTTGCGGCTGGACTTAAAATATTAAAAAAAATAAAATTTCTCTCCAGATCTGGACCGTTAAAAAATCTCATCCGACGGCTGGTAGCTTGTCTCGCACATGCGGAACAAAAAGCTGTCCCGCACAGGAGCCGGGGCGTTTACGGATGCTCTCTGTTTGTCAAAATAAGGATTCAGGCGAAAAATTTGAATAAAAATGCCATGTAGCCGGAGTTGAGGGCAAAAACGTCAAAAATATGGCTGGTTCTCTCCCAAGAAATCTTGATCTTCTAAATCAAAATTTCTGCACTTCTAAATCAAAATTTCTGCAATCAAAGAACAAGAAACCCAAACCAACAAACCTCCAAAACAAACAATGACAAAGAAACTCAACATTTCAAGAATGAATATAATTTCAATCTCAACATTTCATCATTTCTATCACCAAAAAAACTGAACTTTCTGCTATGTTTCTTCAACAATTCAACCTGCTTAATAACCTCTTCAGGCAAATTCCATGTACTTGAAGGAAAAACATCTAAAAGGGTCGAAATTTCTTGATTCAAATAATGAAAATGGCAAGAAATTGAATGGTTCTGAATCAATAGCCACAACTTACTCGTGTGTAAACAATAATCCAGAAGAATTTTCTACCTGTAAAACACAAGGTAAAACTCATTGAAGCACAAATCCTCAGTAAAAACCATCCATCTTGATGATGTAATCCCAGATAAATAATACACCAAACATCCCAAAGTTTCAATCTTTCTGATCAAATTCCTCGAATTCTTGCGCTGAAAATTTACCTTTTTACTGCTAGTAGTAAAATTCTTGATAAAGTCAGATATAATTGTTGATAAAATTGAAGATCCCAAACCTTCAACCTTCAAAGAACAAGAAACCCAAACCAACAAAATTGGACCTTTCTTCTTGTAATTCGAATGAATCCCCCAATGTATTACTTCTCAAATTCAAGATGAACCCTTTTCAATTGTTGTTTTTAATTTCATTTCTTGATATGCACTATGGAGTTTTCCATTTGTGGGATTTTGAAATTCTGCAATTTTTTTGGAATTTTTTTGATGTGGTGGTTGAGGGTGGCGAGGGAATCGTGGTGAAGGGCTTGTTGAAGAAGATGTGGGGCAGTGGACGGTGAAGGTGGTGAAGGATGGTTGGGCTGATGGGGGAAAACTGGTGATCTTTTGGACCTTTTGGTGATGGTTTCTTCTTCTTATTATTATTATTGGTGGAATTGTTTCTAGGTTATGGAGTTGATTGGGGTTTAGTACTAGGGTTTCTGCCATTATTAATAATGGTGGTGGGAGGAGGAGGAGGAGGGTCTTTATTATTTGAGGTGGTGGATTTGGAATTGGATTTTCTGGAGGAGGAGGAAGGGGCGGCGGAAGACGGCGGAGGGTGTGGGGGGTTTGTTGGGAGGGTGTTGGTCGGCTCCGGCCATGGTGGGGAAGAAGTGAGCTGCTTGTGGAGATCAAAGTTTACGCAGGAGCAAGTGGAGTGATGGTGGTGTAGAGAGAAGAAGGAGGCAGTAATGGTGTGTGACTATTTTACCCTCAACTCTGGAGCCATATGCGCGGCACATGGCATTTTTATTCAAAATTTTCACCTGAATCCTTCTTTTGACAAACAGAGAGCATCCGTAAATAGTTGATGTACGTATAGGCTCTAATTTTATCTTTGTGCTATTTAGAGAAAAACAGAAATAGTTGGTGTACATATATAGCGATTTTCTCTTTTAAAGAAACAAAATTTGTCTTTTCAAGTCGGAATTGATGTTTGTTCCCCTGGAAGCATGTAGTTTGACTATCATGGTGGTGGCTATTTTTAACAACGGATGTTCCCCTGTTCAATTATCTAATTATCAGTACTTGATAATTATTTGCTATCACATGTTTTTGCTCTTTTCTGAAATATATATATATCTATTTTTTTTAATTGCAGAGAGATGGCGGCGATGAAGAATTATGTAGTGTGTACGTGCCAACAAATCATCTTTATATAGGGGACATATATCTGCTCAACACCAAGGAGATCATAAGACCAAATTTGTCCATCAGGGAAGGCATAGGTGGGTTTCTTTTATTGCTTGTTTACTGCATAACTTCATGAGGAGAATCTACCATCGATAGAATGTTTCAGATGATCAATCAATTAAAATTAAAGTTAAAAGAAAAAAAAGAAAAAAAATTGTTTCCAGATGCTTGTGGCGTACGATTAAACAACTGAACTGTCATTGGAAAATGTATCACAGAGTATCACTTTGTAGTTTTGGGGCTGACTGTTTGTTTGCATGATAACTTGAAGTGTTTGGTAGTCTCTCGTTCCGCATCTATAATAATTATGCATTTCAAACTTACTGGCTGCTTTTCGTCGTATTTCAGAAATCATCGTTTCTGTGGGAACATCAATACCGCAGGTGATCTCAACTATAGAGAGGAACCCTCATCTGAATGATCTAATGCCCCTTAACAGAATGATGTAGAATGGTGGATACTTTCCTTTATGCATCCACCGGTTATTTGCATCATCAAATCAATTGAGGACTTCGGTATAGGCATACTTCGATTCATATTTGGGCATTGATGGTGAGGTCCCGAGTCCATCCTGACTGTAGCTGGAGGATTGGCTTTGAGGTTCCATCTCCCAAAAACAACCATGACATGTCGTGGTTTCTGATGCACAAATCTGTATATGTTCTTCTGATGGTGTAAATGTTAAGCAGGTAGTATTACTTAAATTTCTTACGGCAGTTGGTTTAAGGTACGCTATTCTATTTCGACTACTGGGATTTTGGATGAAGGAACAAAGGACTTTTATTGAGCATTCCAGGACTCTTGTATTATGTTTGAATTGGGTCCATTTGGAGTGGCTTTTAACTTGAGTTAAAGAACAGGTTTTCTCATTTTGAGTGGAATCTTACCTTTGATTTCTACGAGAGAAGATAGCGCGGTACACAATAAAAAAGTGTAAATTTTAACTCTCAAAGTTAAAAGTAAATCCAGTTTATAGTTACGTTCATATAGTGTATCGATTTACGCTTAAAGTTTATTTATTTTATTTATGATGGATCTAAGGTTGGGGTTTAGAGACTCCATCTCTCTTGTTTTAAGTTTCTGGCTTTTGCTATGCCACCCAGGGACGAAGACAATGGGGGCGGTGGGGCTAGTCCCCTCGAGATTTTTAAATTTTTTACTAGATATAGTAAATTTTATATGTAGTTCGAAATATTTGATCAAATTCGCCCCTCAAACATTTATTTTTTTATGTAGTTCAAAATACTGTTGCAGTTTTTCGCCCTCGCAACCTAAAAGTCCTGACTTAGTCCCTGATGCCACCCACAGTCTAACATCTTACCTTCAAGTTTCTGGCTTTTGCCATGCCACCCATAGTCTAACATCTTACCTTCTGAGTGAACTTTCGTCAGCAATGGCTTTTATTTCTAGTGGAATGGTCGAAACTGGGCATTGCATTCTCTGACTTTTCCACCCATTTATTGAACTTCTCACAAGTTCTTTACTTTTTATTCGTTTTCACATAGCCAACGCTGCCTTCTGGTTGATCAACGTCCCCGTCACATTTTGTACCCTAAATGAGCCAAGTGTTACTCATAAATAAAAAAAAATTCGTAATAAAAGCACATTGGTTAAAAAATAATTTATGGTAAAAACCAATATACAAGCACCCAAACATTTATACTCTTTTATATTGATACTATAGCATCTTCCCTTTTATAATTATATTCCGCCTGTTACAAAATTATTATCATTTAAGATGCTATAGTATATTTTATCATCCCTCGGAACATGTATACATTATATTACTAATCATTAATATTATTTTTTAATGGGA
Organism: Vinca minor; assembly: GCA_026122235.1. NCBI lineage: Eukaryota > Viridiplantae > Streptophyta > Magnoliopsida > Gentianales > Apocynaceae > Vinca > Vinca minor. Next base: position 1,774,298 of record JAOCZM010000081.1, read on the forward strand.
TTATTAGTATTATTATATTAAGATGTTATGAAGCAGAAGTTTATAAAATTGATGTCTTTGAATTTCCCTTTAAAAAAAAGAAAAAAAAAAAGAGTGACAAGTCTCGAACTGAAGCAATAGAATTTTCTTCGCCTATTCTTTGTAAAAAAAAATTAAAATAACATATTTATATAATTATAATATCTTGCTGAAATAGCTCAATTGGTTAGAGTGTGTGGCTGTTAACCACAAGGTCGGAGGTTCAAGCCCTCTTCTAGCGAAATATATGAAAAGTTTATTTAGCAGATAAATTTATTTTAAAGGTAACCAAATCTTTTATTTTTTTTTGGGTAAAAAGTGTCCACACCCCCTAAACTTTTTTCAATTTTGGTTTTTGACTCTGAACTAAAAAACGCAAAGTCCTTCACCCTGAACTTTTATGGAGTGTTAATGTTTCTCTTTCCATCCAATTCTACCGTTAAATCTAACGGAATAGCAACATGTGACTCTCACATGACTTAACTCATGAACATTTTGAGAAAAATAGATCGTGACCTAAAAAAATTTGAAATGAGATTAGAAAAATGCCCCAAAATTTTCCTCATATTTTTTTTTGTAAACCTATTTTGTTATGAATTTCTCAAAAAATTTCAAATAACATGAGAATGGATCAAATACGTATTACTAGTAGTTTGTTATTTATTTTTATTTATTTTTTACAAAAGAGGACAATATTTTTTTTCTTTAAGCAGAAAATGTTAAGATAAATGTTTGGACGAAGTGCTATGTATTTTAGATTGTTCACTGGCCTTTTAAAGTAAACTAAATTGATTACCTTTTAGTTGTTTTCTTATCCCATTTTGAATTTTTAGATCATAACTTATTTTTTCTTAAAATGCCCCTACGTTAAGTCATGTGAGAGTCACATTTTGCTATTCCGTTAGATTTAACAGTGGAATTGGATGGAAAGGGAAACATTAACACTCCATAAAAGTTCAGGGTTAAGGACTATGTGTTTTTTAGTTCAGGGTCAAAAATCAAAATCGAAAAAAGTTTAGGGGCGTGAATACATTTTTCAGTTTTTCTTTTTCTTTTTACGAAAAGAGTAGCATGTTTGTTTTTTCTTTTATTTTTTTTAGGCCAATTGGTGTATTTAGTCATGAAACAATTTTTGCTTGGCAAGGTTGGCCCCTAATGATTGTTTGCAGCTTTTTAGATCCTCAATCAATTTACGGGTGACAGACAAGGTCCCTAATGGTCATTTGCAGCTTTCTAGGTCCGTATTCTCTAAACTCGGACTTCTTCTGGGTCCTTTCTCAATTTTCTACATCTTTGCGAGACAATCTACTAGACGGTTGATACACCCATGGTCTTGTAGATTGTTGATTTCTAAGCTTAATCACTAATTATTGAATAACGTTCAATTTTTCAAAAAATTGACGGAATTACCTTTTTTTTCCCCGTAATTTAATTGAGGATCTAAAAAGATACAAACGATCATTAGGGACCAACCTTACCAAGCGAAAATTGTTTCAGAACTAAATACACAATTTGACCTTCTTTTTATTAGGGGAGAGGAGGGAAGGAGGGGAAAATGAGATGAGTACTATTACGGTTCTACTTATATTTAATCAAAATATAACATTTTTAATAAAGTTACAAAAATATTGCATTTGTTATTATTGTTCGAGAAATAGAGAAAACAGTAAACACCATTAGCAATGACTATTTTAATGATGTTATTAACACTAGCGCTTTTAAAATAACCAGTGTTATTGATAAAGATGGCAATGGACCCGGTTTAATTGGAGATCCGTCCGCCCGACCCTGATTGGGTCGAGGATTTTCAAGCCCTCCTTCTAGCTAAATATATCAAATGTTTATTTAGCATTTACCTATTTTAAAGCTAACCAAATATTTTCTTTTTACGAAAAACTTAGCACGTTTGTTTTTTCTTTTATTTCTTTTTATTAGGGGAGAGGAGGGAAGGAGGGGAAAATGAGATGGGTACTATTACGGTTCTACCATTATTTTATCAAAATATAACAAATTTTTAATAAAGTTACAAAAATATTCCATTCGTTATTATTGTTCCATAAATAGAGAAAACACCATTAACAATGACTATTTTAAAAAGGGTAGTGATAATGCAAGAGTACAAATCCTCCTGCCAGAGCAAATTATATGTATGTGACAAAATTACCCCTCTAGCATATTAATTAAAAATTTCAAATCTTTTTCTTATTTTCTCTCACCCCTAATTTTTCTTCTCTTCCCCAATCTTCTCTCTCATAATTCTTTTTTCTTTTTTATTCTCTCATCCTCCACATAATTCTTTTTTATTTTTTATTCTCTCTCATCCGTTCCATCTCTCTTTTTTACAATAAAAAAATTAATTTAATCATCTAATCATTATACATTTTTTCCATTTAATTCGTTCCATTTTTTTATACAATAAAAAAAAACCAATTTGATCATAATTACATTGAAACATAATTTTATACATGTTTTCCATTTAATCCGTTCCATTTTTTTTTACAATAAAAAAAATCAATTTGATCATAATTACATTGAAACCTAATTTAGGATAATATCAATTTGCTTAGATTTGGCACACAATAGAGATGTTAAAGGATAGATACTTTCTTAGTATTGGCTATAGTCATTTTATGCATTTTTTTCTCTGTTGCCTCATTCAGAGTTGTCGTCTCTTTTGTCTCATCTAATTTTCGATGATCAACAAAAGAAGATTGAGCAGTGGATAAAATAGGAGGGCGCAAAAGAGACGTTAAAAAAATGATATCAGTAGTACATAGAAAAATAATAGTGCAAAGAAAGATGATGATGTAGAGTTTGACCCTTCAAAATAAATGAAGATAGAGAAAAATTTCATGAGTTGGGGATAGAGAAGAAATGGAGATGGAGAGGAAAAAAAATAAAAAATTAAATGGTTATAAGAGAAAAGATTGGAAAGATGAAAGAAATTAGGAGGTGAAAGAAAATAGGAAATAGAGTAGAAATATTTAATTGATATGCTAGAGGGTTAATTTTGTCACATACACATAAATTGCTCTTGCATGAGAATTTGTGCTCTGGCATTATCATCACCCTTTTAAAAATGTCATTAACACTGGCGCTTTTAAAATAACTAGTGTTATTAATAAGGATGGCAATGGACCTGGTTTAATTGGAGATACGACCCGCCCCGACCCGATTGAGTCGGGGATTTTCTGGTTTAAACTGTGGATGGGGATGGAGTTGAATTTGGCCCCGCTAAGAGGGGTTGGAGAAATAATAACCCCGCGCCCGCCCCACCCTGCATGACCAGTCTAAAATGCTATTTCATTTTATAGGCATTAAATATTTTATCTTACAATTCTATATTAGTTTTTCAAGGTTCTATTTGGAGATTTTTGTTAAAAATTTCCTAATTTTTTCTAGTCGAGATCGGGCCTCCGTTTAGTAGAAAGTAGGGATTTAAGAAAAACATTCCCCGTTTTTCCCAGTTGGGATTGAGCCTCCACCTAAGTTCTCCATCTGTCCCCAGTGATGGAGATGTGATGGAAGAAACGGAGTCGAGACTGGAGATCGTGGTCTCCGCCTCACCCGACCCCATTGCCATCCCTAGTTATTAACGATTTCAAATTTAGACTTGAACTACTTAAACTTGTTTGAATTCAGTCCATTTGGAGTGATTTTTAACTTGAGTTAAGAATAAAATTTTTCAATTTTTGCGGAATCACACCTTTGATTTCTGTGAGAGAAGATAGTGCGGTACACAATAAAAAAAAATGTAAAAAATGTGAATTTTAACTCAAGTTAAAAGTAAATCCAAAGAGACCACTTTTGAGTCCCACGCATCTCATGTACACTTTCTGTGGCATTTTTAATTGGGTAGTAATAGACGGTTTAATTATAATTAATTAATTGACTAAATTTGAAGTACAAATGTAAAATATTGTGAAATCCTTTTAAAAAATAGGAGGTCAATAGTATTTGATTTTTAAATTTCACCCTCATTTCTGGCTAATTATAGCTGATTTATTTTAAGCCACAAAGCATTTCCCTTATAATTATAATCACATGCACATTTACAGTTTATCGATTCACGTTTAGAATTTATCCATTTTAATTAAATATATATAAATTTATATTTTCGTAATTAAAAATGTCACGAGGTATTACATAGAATACAAACCGAATATTGAAAATGAGAAAGGTGACTCATTTGTGGAAGAAAAAAAAGTTATGACACAAGACCAGGAAATAAAAAATACAGAAAAAAACGCATTGGTTAGAAAAGAATTTATGGTAAAAAACCAGTACACACGCACCCAAACAGTTATTCTCTTTTATGTGATGCTATATCATCTTTCATTTTATAATGAACAAATAGTTTTTTCTGCCACAAAACTAGTTACGAGTGCTATATCTGCAACAAATCATGTTTTCGTATTTTTTCTGCCACAAAACTAGTTACAAGTGCTATATTTGCCACAAATCGTTTTTCCGTGCCTTTTCTACCATGAAACATTTTATGAGTGCTAAAAATGCCACAAAACGAGGGAGGGTGAAGGGAAAAATATGTAAGAGATAAAATTAATTTCAAATATACCCTAAAATCACATTTTTATATTTAATTGGGTACACAAATTATTTTTTAAATAATTAACCCCTTCTTCCCAAATTTATCAAAGCCTCCACCACCTTCTTCTTCCTTCTCCTCCCACCTCGAGCCGCCCGCCACCGCCGCCACCCAATCCCTAACCCCCACCCGTACCCCCTGAAAATTAACCAAGAATAGCAATCCATATGATGAAAGCACTTTTAGATCTATATTTCAGACACATATAACAAATTTCACAAATGCTTTGCTCCTCTAATCTTTAGAAACTATTTTACAAAATACATATAAGTCAAAGCAATAAGCAAAATGCTAATCAATTTTCACTACATGATTAACCAAGTGCTTTGCTGCTAAAACCATCAAAAAAATTTAAACAAAATACATACCAGTTAAAGTACTAAACAAAATGTAGACTAATTTGCAGTACATAATTAACCTAACATAGATGCTTTGGATCTGAAACCATCAGAATTCTTGAACAAAAAGGACTCTCGCAAAGCAATATGCAAAATGCAGACCAATTTCCTAAGAATATCTAATTGTTCTTAGACATTTTTGCTAGGCTATCACCTTCACCACGCCTCTCAAAATCTTCAAGGAGTCATTTTTTGTCAGATTTGGTACTCTTTGGTATGGGTGGGGGCAGGGATTGGGTAACGGGATGGGAGGTGGTAGTGGCTCGATGTGGGAAGAGAAGAAAGAAGAAGATAGCGTTGAGGGTTTTGGTAAATTTGGGAAGAAGGGTTAAGTATTAAAAATAAAATAAAATTAGGTACCCAATATAATATAAAATTTTGATTTTAGGGTCTAATTGAAATTAATTTGATCTCTTACCTATTTTTCCCTTCACCCTCCCTCTTTTTGTGGCATTTTTAGCACTCATAAAATGTTTAATGACAAAAAAGGCACGGAAAAACGATTTGTGGCAGATATAGCACGAAAATGTGATTTATGACAGATATAGCACTCGTAAATAATTTTGTGGCAGAAAAAGCTATTTGCTCTTTTATAATTATATTCAGAACCTTTCGTTTGGTACAAAATGATTATCATTTAAGCAGCTACCTTAAAGGTGATATTTTTAAATCCCTCGGAACATGTCTATAATTATATTATTAACCAATGTTATTTTTTGAGGGGATTATTAATATTATTATATTCTGATGTTATGAAGCAGAAGTTATACAACTGATATTTTTGAAGTTCGCTATGATGTTGAACCGCCAAAATTAAGTACATATAGAACACTTTTAAACAGATATTATATGTTTTTAGACAATTGTTAAATTTTATGCAACATTTGTTATCTTCTTATGAACATATGTCCTAAAATTGTAACAAGTGTTTTATACTAACTAACATGTGTCTTTACGTAACACCTATCGTACGTAACAGGTGTTCGAAAAATCACAACAAGTGTCCTTGCAAAATATTTTGGACTGTTAATTTTTTTTATCCAACAACCTAAAATGATCAAAATTATTCAGTATATATTAAATTTTGTACCATAGACGGACCGTTTGAAGTTCTTTAAAGGAAAGAGACAAGTCTCGGAAACATTAAAATTTTCTTTGCCTGCTGTCTTTATACATTTTAAATAAAGTATATAGATATTTATTGGACGTCTTGCTGGAATAGCTCAGTTGGTTAGAGCGTGTGGCTGTTAACCACAAGGTCGGAGGTTCAAGCCCTCCTTCTAGCGAAATATCAAATTTTATTTAGTACCAAATATTTTCTTTTCTTTTTAGGAAAAGATTAGCATGTTTGTTTTTCTTTTATTTCTTTTTATTGTGGGAGTGAACATTGACGGATGCAAAGTGTTAGCAGTGATTTTTTTTTTAAAACTTCTAATTATATTTTATATAATGATTATGTCTATATTGTTAAATTAGTGACCTGCTATAAACTTTGGTGACCCCATATTCAAACAAAACTAAATGACAGAAAATTATGACACGGTGATTCAATTCTCTTGGTTGTCGTGTTGGTCCAATTGCTTTCTTTAATAATTTTTCTCTTTATTTAAATTTTTTTTAATTTTTTTCTTCTAAATTTTTTCTTGTCTCACACATAATGTGACATTTGTTTTTTGAGAAATCCGTTAAAAAATATAGTATTTACTAATTAATTTTTTCACTGGAGTTATAGGTATTTTTGTATTTTCACTTCATTCCCTTCCCTTTTGATTTTAGTCTAAAATTATCGTGTTTGTTAATTTGTCAAAACCGTCATGAAAAAGTAGTAATTGATAGAAATATTAATAAATAACGTTTCTACAAGATTTTTTCCAATGAACTAGTTATATTTTCTATCATTGTTCGGTGTTACATCCTCTTTTTCCACTAATAAAAAATTGAGATCGAGATCAGTACTACTACGGTTCTACCATTCCCATTGGAACTCCAAGTGTCTTATTTGCTTCTCCATTTTCTTTTCTCATATGCATGAGAGAACTGGCATTTTGTCATAATCTTTCTGCTTCATAAGAAAAAAAAATAGGACAACAATCAGAAAAAATTATTTGTATTAGACAACAAAATTAGTTCTTTGTATAAGGGACTATTGTTTCAGTGGTATTCTGTGAACAAGTTACTTTGTGCATTTATTGCAAAGGTTATGTTTGTCTCTAAATGTTAATTATGTCTCCGACCCATCTGTTTCATTGATACTTTGGGAGCAATCATTTTGTGTATTAATTTGTCAAATGTTGTTTATGTCTCATATCCCTCCCGACCATACCTCTAAATATTTGAGACGTAATATGTTATGTTATTGTTGTATTAGATAACAAAATTTATGGTATAAACTTCTCTGTCAACAACCTCTCTTTATACACCAAAGAACAATCAAGTGTTTTCCATATAAACTTAAGAGAAACCAACTATTGACATACAACTTGGATCCTCATATTCCAACAAATTCCATTCTTTTGTATCCCACAGAATTACAAATGAAATGACCAAGGAATCATCGTCTTCTTCGTCCGGCTGTCGGGGGTAGCTTTTCAGAAGGGCCAGAAGGAAGCTTTTCTCCGGTTTCTCGTTCAATTCGACTCTTTAGCTCCCTTAATATTTTGATTTGACCAAGCTTTTCAGGAGATAGTCTGTCCCAGTAAATCCCTGGAGAAACAAAGTTAAAACCAATTAAAAGAAATTAGTTTAATTGTATAGGAACTTGCTACTCAAACCATATAAACAAACTTAAAAAACCTATTTGCAAAGTTCACTAACCTTGAGGCTTTGGGATAGATGTATTTGTGTATATGACTTGGGTTGGGGTGCAGATGATGTCAACTGGAACATCATGAATTAACAGCTTTTCAACAGGAATATCGTCGACCAGTTGCTCGTCATGCACTGTAATAAAACTGATTAATCTAAATGCTAAACGACCCAGAATATCTAACATTAATCACCCAACTCATATATGTGAATTAAGCATGCATCACAGGTAACATGCGTAACATACGGTCTACATGCTCTCTAACCCCCACAATTAAGGGCCAGAAGACGAGAGACGTCGTGTCAGACTTGGGCGTGTTTACATTATCACTACAAAGGGAGTTACATTTTGTGGCATAACGATCATAATGCTTAATGTAGCACTAATGTCGGGTTTGATTTATTTATATATGCTCCATCTTGTTGTCACCTAATCTGATAAGGGCAGGTTATATCATCTCTAGTAGCAAGGACTTGGTAGGAGGGACAGAAAAATAATAATTACCGGTGGTCACAACCGGTGTTGAGTCATCAATTGCGCCCATATAACGCAGCATGCCATACTCAAGTTCTGCAAATCCCTGCAACAAGATTCTTGTTGAAGAATGAGATTCATATCAAATTTTGAAAAAGCGGGAAAAAAAAAGTGTGCAGTATTCAGTTAGGAAACTTGTCTTGGGATTCTGAACGTTAAAGTCAATTACGTTCCTTACTTCAAACTCTGCAGAGTAAAAGTTAACTCTGAAGATTTCTTAGAGCGAATGCCTTTATAGGAAAGAAAATGATGTCTTTCTCAAGATAACACAAAAAGAACCTAACAAGTTGTAAAATGGGAAACATTGACAGCAGAATTTAAGTGTTCTAGAAATTTAATTGTTTTGTTCTATTCTAGTGGTAATTATGAGAGTGGTATTAGCACTGATATGATTTTTCTCGGTTTCAATATTAACACACAAAGCCGTGATGAGACCGAGAATATTACCAGAAGAAGTAGAACAACAAATCTACAAATGGCAAGAATCTCTACAAGGGAAAGACACAGTTACCCTTTTATGGAATGAAATTGAGTTCCTTTACCATAGAAATCCATATAATTACACAATCTAATTATTAAAATGATATACTGAGTTAAAATTCTTCAATTCACTATCATGGAAATCTTTGGATTACTTTACAAAGGTTAGCCCCATAAACTTGTGTACCAACACAGACACAAAAGGAGAACAATACGAATACGCCATACCTCGCCCTTGCCAAGTCGTGCACCTGTCTTTGGGTTTACAGCAACAGAGCCAATAACAATCAGGTGAACCTTTATCTTTTCATCCAATCCAATTGGCCTTCCATATTTGGCAACACCAGCCGAGGTGCACGCCTCGTTAATGGTGTTAGGGCTTAACATCTGTGATTCAAGTATAGAGAAAAATCCTGTTCTTAGGCGAGGTTGTGGAGTCAATAGCTTCTTTCCATCTGTGGAAGAAAAATATACGATGAGCAAAAAGTTAGTAAAACTCATTGAGAATGCTCCGACGCCTCAGTTTTAAAAGGCACGAGGCGATGAGGCGCGAGGCGAACGTTCAAGGCGCGCGCCTCAAGGACGCGAGGCGCACTTTTTTTTGTAAAAATTGTCATAAATTAAATTTATATACAATTTTGTATTATAAACATTATTTCAATATTATAAATACTAGATAAAAGCATATATTTTATACTATCTCCCAAATTGTCCACACAAATATATCGTAAACTGTTAAACGCATAAAAAAGACCACTACTATCATTCACAAGTGCCCAACATCTTAAAGTTGAGTAAAAAAACATGGAAAATAAAACATAAAGCATATTCACATTCATATATTATCTCATACAAACTAATACTCATCTTAGAGTGCAGAGAGCCTGAAAAAATTCAGAAAAAATTATTCAGAAAAAAAGGATTAACTATAGGATAATAAAATAAGATGAAATATTATTAAAAAAAAAAAAGAAAGAAGAAGAGAAGAGGATAAAGAGATTTAAAGAAGAAGAAGAAGAAAGAGATGAAATATGAGCCTGTGATGCATTTTTTTCATTTTTGTGCGCCTCGGTCGCCTCAGGCCGCCTCAGGCTCAGGCTCGCCTTGGTCGCCTCAAGCTCGCCTCGGTCGCCTCGACCTCGCCTCGTGGACACGCCTCGCCTCAGACCCCCGGAGGCGTTTTCAGCCTCGCCTCACGTCGCCTCGCGCCTAGGCGCGCTTTTTTAAACCCCGACGCGTTCTCGAATCATATACAACAAAACCTTAATCCCAAGTAATTGGGGTCGGCTACATGAATCAATATAAAATTTCAGTATGATCGTTCTCGAATCATATATCCAGTCAAATACAAATGCCCCTTGTCTGAAAACAATCAACATTCATATGCATAAAAAAGTACCAAATAAGAGGATATGAGTCGCTACGAAAGCACAATTTATCTCAGGGGAAGGCTGGAAACAAAAGCAAGGGGGGGGACATTTCTAAATATTTTAGCTTCAATAAATTTATCTTGAAAATTCATTGTTCATAGAACTATCTATGTTCAAGTATTTCTCCCTTCTTTTGATTTTCACTCATTGATTTATGTTTTTATACCATTATCAGGCAAGAGAGCATCACTGAGGCAAACTGGTAATGAAGAGAAACCAACATTACTAAAATAAACCAGCAATAACATATTGATTACTTTGAATAATGATTAGAGAAAATATTCACAAACACCAAGTATTGACTACATTTTTCATAACAGAAGCACACAAATTGATCGTAAACATAAACTTTCAAATTTGCTTTCTTCAACAAAATGTCCCATTAAAAAGTTAATAAATAATACTCCCTTCATTCCTTAATATAAGTCGTTTTTGACATGTAGCGAAAATTAAGGAAACAAAAAATAAGGTGTTTTTTAATTAAAATATCAATATCACTCTCTTAAATAGTATTAGTGATATACAAGCTCTATTTAAGAGAGTAATATTGATATTTTGACTAACAAATTACCTTACTTTTTGCTTCGTTAATTTTCGCTATATGTACTAAATGACTTATATTATGGAACAAAAGTAGTACTTAAAAAAAAAAAGCAAAACAAAACTAACCATTAAGCGTAAGAAACCTGACTTGCTTCTGGGGTGTGTCTGGGTTCACTTTTACACACTTGGCCACTTTAAACTCCTCCAAACCACCTAACTGCAACCACCAAATTTACATCATTTTTCATCCAAAAAAAAAAACATCAAATAAAATACCTTTTAAAATCACCTTTCAAAATATTAGACTTGAATATGCATCATTTGCTAACAATATTTTTTCTACAAGAACAACAATAATATAGCTCATTAAGTAGCCAATAATTAGGGTATGAGCGGGATAGATATGAGACAAACTTAACATTTAACAATAAATGCACAAGGTGACTTCCCTATATTACCACTGAAACAAATGAATTGGTGACTGAAATACAACAACAACCAAGCCTTAATCCCAATAGATTGGGGTCGGCTACATGAACCAAAGTAAGAATCACGTAAGGTCATCCACATGGATGCATTCTCTCCATTTCTTTCGATCCCAAACACAACTCTCATCTAGTTCTAGCAGATTCATATCCCCTTTTATCACCTCCGTCCACGTCTTCCTCGGTCTCCCTCTACCTCTTACGCCATCTATATTACACAATCCTTCAATTCTCCTAACCGGAGCATCACTTGGCCTTCGTCTAATGTGCCCAAACCAACGCAAACGGTTCTCTCTCATCTTGTCTTCAATATAGGTGCTACACCAACCTTCTTCTGAATAGTCTCATTCCTCACTCTATCCATTCTCGTATGCCCACACATCCATCTTAACATACGCATCTCCGCTACATGCACTTTCTGAATATGACACCTCTTAGTTGCCCAACATTACGTACCATATAATAATGCCGGTCTAACAATGGGTTCTGTAAAACTTTTCCTTTCAATCTCAGCGGTACATTACGATCACACAAAACACCGTCGCACTCTTCCATTTCAACCAACCCGACTTTAACTCGATGCGCTACATCTCCGTCAAGCTCTCCGTCCCTTTGAATAATAGAACCAAGGTATCGAAAATACTCACTCTCTGAGATATTTTTGTCACCCAAAGTTACTACAGTTTGTTCTGTCGTTCTGCTAGTGCTAAACTTACACTCCATATACTCTGTTTTACTTCTACTAATCCTAAAACCTTTAGATACCTTTGATAATTAAAAGGTGACTGAAATAACATTTGATAATTAAATCACAAAGTGATTTCTCACAGGATACTACGGGAGCCGTCACGTTTACTAAGGAATCATTCCCTCAAATCAACCCAAAGGGCATCAGAGAAGGTAGACCCCAGAACTATTTTGATTTATGTGCACATTACCATACTTCTTTAATTCAACATCTAGAGCATTTACAAAAAAAATAAAAATTAAATTTAAAACCAATACAAAAAAGGGTATTTTTTTCTACGAAAAGGGTAAATTTACAGCCAATACAAGAAATTACTTTAGTGGCAGCAAGATGAGCACCAACAAAATTGGGAATGCGATGATGAACAGGTCTAGGAAATTGAGCAATATTTCGGGCTTCCATTAAATCCCAAATCTGTTTCCGTATAATCCATTTCCAAGCTTTAGGATCATCCTCCATTGTTGTCTCTTTCTGGGATATTTCAGCCATGGCTTTTCGGGCCTCGGCGTCGCGGCTCAGCCGCTCAGCCTCATAAGCTGGTTCGTCGAAAACAACGTTGTCATTGTTGTGGGTACTGCTACTGTAATTGGTTTCCAGTTTGAAGGAGAATCCGGGATTCTTCTTCTTCTTCGATAGAACCAAGTGCAGAAATGGTCTGTGAGTAAGGGCGTGTTTGGATTTGAATGGAAATAAAGGGGAAATATGGATTTGTGTGTCCATGAAAGATGGGGATTTTGTGTTTGTTTGGTCGGGGAATGAAAAAATTAGTTTGTTAGTTTTGTATGGTAAGGTTGGAAGGAAAATCCATTTTTTTTTACCTCAATTATTTTTATGTTTATCTAAATAACACAAATTTAAAATTAAATTCTAAATAGCACAAATTTTTACGCGACTTCTCTTTTTGTCAAATTAGTGATTAGGTGAAAAATTCTGTAAAAAAGATGTTGGGGTATAATTGTCATATTTTACATCGAGTCACATCAGGCTCAAATCCACCTTTCAAACTGTCAAAAAAGGCAAATTAGTCATTATTATCCCTAAACAATTTATAACTCATGTGTAAAGTCCCAAAAGATTAATTATGGACATTAAAATTCCTAAACAATTTACTATTGGTGTACAAGGTTCTTCTGTCAAAAAATTTGTTAGTCAACTGTTAATTCAAATTTTTTACCTGGTTAACAGAAATATTTTGAGACTATAATTAGTACATCACAAATAAAATATCACACCACTTACCTTCCTAAGCACTAGCCCCCCCCCGACACACCTCCACAAACCATCATCGACGCCGACACCCACCACCACAAACCACCTTAGTCGACCACCACCTAACCCCCTCTCTTCCTTCTTCCACCCACCCCCACCCTACCCCACCAACTGCTGAAACAAAGTAACAAAACTCCTTAGCCCAAAACTCAAAACTCAATGTTATAATATGGCTATTATTAGTAATAATGAAATAAATGGGAGGATTGCAGGGTTTGAACCCATAGTCCCATTAAAAGGAGTTTGGTATTGGTGCGGGTCAGAAGTGGGTAAATGGGTACTGGACATTATAAATACACATAGAAGTTAGATATTTTATATATCTTTTTGTAGAAGTGTGTTGATGGTTATCTCTTTCACCCTAACCCCCAATTTTCTCTCTCCCTCATTTCTTGATCAATTATGTGTAACTCAAGCTCATCTTGGAGTTTTAACGGTGAATTAGTGAATAAAGACACTTTGATAATTCTTTTCTTCCTCTTTCTTTATCAGTTTGCAGAATTGTTATTGAAATCCATTTCAAATTTCCTAGATATAACAATTTGGTATCAGAGCCTTCGAACCTCGAACAATCATGGTTACAACCAGGAATCAGCTTGGCGACACACATGCCGGAGTTACGCAAGGGTTGTTGCCGTTGCCGGAGGCATCAGAATTCAGAATTCTGGCAGAGCATCTTGCTCGAAGGTTAGTGGATACTGAGACTTCTATTATTCGAATTGATACACAATTGGATGATGTCAGACTCGCTTTAGCTAGTCTCAATTAAGAAATTTCTAGAATTAAAAAAAGATTCAGAGGATAAATTCAAGTTGATAATGGATCAATTTGATAAAATGAACCAAAATTTCAGAAATAATGAGACTATTGGGGAAAGTGGTAAAACACCAAATCAAGCTCCTTGTACTGAATCGAAGAGGCCAATAGCCCAGTGTGGCATTGGCCGGCCCGTGACAGAGAGGTCCCGGGTTCGATACCCTCCGCCTGCGTGCGGTAAGCTTTATTCTACCTTATCTAGGGTGTTCTCTCTCCCCAATGTGGGGCACTCGCCCATCGTGGCGTCAACAACAAAAAAAAAAAAAAAAAAAAGCTCCTTGTACTGTACCTTTGAGGACTGATTTTGGCATGAGTCTTGGAAATGGAACTAATCTAGTACATGACATCAATTTGGAACCTAGATTATGTTAGTAGTGCCCTAGGACCATTAGCATATGTTGTACGTTTTATATCTATTTGAGCATTTCATATGAATAGTTAATTTTGCTTATGAACATCAAATGCGTGATTTGATAGTAAAACTCATTTGCTTATGTAATTACTATTCTAGTTGTCCCTAGTTTTATGTAATCTATTTTACAATGAAATAAAACTAGTATGATGTTTGATTGATGATTACGTTTTACTAATCATGTGTAATAAATACAAATCATATCATAGATGCAATATATAGGGATACATTGTATTGGACGTGATCCGTTAGAGAAGTAATACTTTATGGTCCTTAGTCATAAGTATTACTTCCTCAATACTATTTTAGAATCCTTAGACCTTATGTCTCCATTTGATTCTAGCATGAATGGAGCCACGTTTTGACTCAGTCGTACTTTGCTTTTAATCGAGTAATCAATACGACTGATGATCGGATGTAGCGTCCTATCATGGCTTGAATGTGAGAGGCATTTTAAGGAATTTGTCACTCTCTTATTAGAGAGAGATATACATGGGCCCCTCGATAGGGAAAAACTGTCTAAATGCATGGCCGTGCTCAAATGTATTTGATAAAGTGGTTATCAGATACTATTTGTTGGAGCAGATCTACCCGGAGATCGAGCATAAATACAATTAAGCTTAATAAGGGTGACGACTACCATGCCTTATGCTTAATTAGGATATCGCGAGACAAAGGGATTAAATAGTGGATTGATATTAGGTTCCGTTGTATATTCATTTTTCTTTGGGTAGTCACAATGTCTTGCTAGGGACCGCTTGTGATTTATGAACTCACACTACTACTAAGTGTGTTTTCATTGCCATTGTGATATGAACCTACAGGGTCACACGCATAGACGAGCTAACGAGCTTCATGTCCAGATTCAATGAATCTAGAATGTGTCTGGGTTCATTGTATCTGACATTCACTTTTCTGAGAATAATAAAGTGTTATTATTCGAATTAGAGATAAGGGGCATTTTCGGTATAGCTGGGATTACGCGGGAGTTATTATCCGATAAAGACTCCCACTACCAGCAGAAGTCTAGAGCACGTGGGATTATAGACTCCCACTGCCAGAAGAGGTTTATAGAACGTGGGAGTTTAAGACTCTCACTGCTGAGAGAGATGGAGGACGTGAGAGTTGGTTATGGGAACAAACTCTCACACCCTATATAATTATCTCTCAGCCGAAACCCTAGGCTATCCTTGCTTTAGTCGCAATTAACTAAAAACAGCCAAAATTAGATTTTGGATTCTGCCTCTCCCTTTTCTCTCTAATTCCCGAAACTCAGAAATACGAAGAGCTAGCAATCGCTGCCCGTTTCGTCGTGTGGATACCGGTAGGGAGTAATTCCGCAAAGTGAATTCCGTTGGTGGCAGCAAAGCATCCAAGAAACAGGATCTTCCATTCAAGAATCGGATTCTTGAGTCGAAAATTGTAAGTCTTTTCTCGGTTTTTCGATTCGTTTACGTATGAGCGGATCCTTCAGGGGAGGACTCATGGGTGTTTGGAACGAGTTTCCGCCCATGAATCCCTTCAGATTAGACTTAAGCAGGAGAGAAATGTTTGAGTTCAAACTGCCTAAACTAGATTTTCCAAAATTTGAGGGAAATGCACCAGGGAATGGGTAATTCAGGCTGAATATTACTTCAAATTGCAAAGAGTTTCAGATTACATAAAATTGGAAATGCTTGTGACCTATTTCAGAGGTGAGGCTTGTTTATGGGGGAATAGCTACATAGTTGAGCATGGTTCACATGATTGGGTTGGATTTGTGAAAGCATTGTATAGTAGATTTGATACTAGGTCATTGTTTGGAATTGTGGGAGATTTTTCCAAACTTAAACAGACAAGTGATGTGCAAGATTACATGAGGAGATTTGAAGCCTTGAAAGCATTATTTGTCACCACTGGAACCAGGGCCACTCTTGAGTATTTCATTGATTTGTTCTTAAATGGCTTGAGGGATGATATAAGGGGGATAGATAGTATGCACAGACCTAGTACTTTGATGGAGGCTTTCAGACTAGCTGTGGAGCAAGAGTTGTATATGGGATACACCAACAAGTCTAATGCTAGATCACAGTACAACCGTCAGGCTCAAATGAGTACTACCAACTACACTACCTCATATATATCTACTACCAACAAGCTTGTACCATCTACTGTGTACAATTACAATGCCCCATACAAAGAACCAATCAAATTCAAGAGAATTAGCAATGAAGAAATGCAAAAGAGAAGGGAACAAAACTTATGCTTCAAGTGTGGAGAGAAATACTCACCTCAGAATAAATGTTCCTTGGCACAAGTGAATATGATTTACATAGATGATGAGGAAGATAACAAGAGTGATGATCATGAATTGCAAATTCTTCAGTCTTATCAGGAGAAATATGATAGCTATACTGGAGAGGAAGTAGCTGACTTAAGCCACATTTTTATCAATGCATTATCTGGCATTACAGTAGAGAAGATTTTCAGAGTTCAAGGGAAGATGGCCAAGAATCAATCCATCTCTATATTTGTCACGCCCCGAGCCCGCGGTCCCGCAACGCGACGCATGGGCCTGGCAGTACCAACGATCATCTACTTGGCAACCGAACTCGCTATGCCAAAAGAGATATCCCGAGATGATGGGTACTTAGGCCCACCTTATATACCAGTCACAACTTTCAAACTTATCCCATATGGGATGGGGTTTCACATTCACCCCTCATTAAGACCCTAGCGTCCACGCTAGGCGTCCCAAACACACTTAGCCCATGACCAACCAGGTGTGCAAGATTCTAGAGGTGGCGCCCACCCTTTATGGTGTGGCACTTAGCTCCCACACGTCCGCCTGGTCACCGGTTCTGATACCACTCTGTCAAGCCCACGAGCCCGTGGGCCCGCAACGCGACGCATGGGCCTGGCAGTACCCACGATCATCTACTTGGCAACCGAACTCGCTATGCCAAAAGAGATATCCCGAGATGATAATGGGTACTTAGGCCCACCTTATATACCAGTCACAACTTTCAGACTTATCCCATGTGGGATGGGGTTTCACAATATTAGTTGACCCTGGAAGCACTCACAACTTCATAGACCTTTGTTTGGTGAAGCAGTTGGGACTTACTGTTGATGCAACTAAACCCTTACTGATTACATTGGGGAATGGAGATCAGAGGTGGCAAGGTGAATGGTGCAAAAGAAGTCAGATGGAGGATTAATGATCAGGAATATTGCCATGATCTTTATGTGCTCACCCTAGGGGGCAGTGACCTAATTTTGGGTGGAGATTGGCTGGACAAACGCAGTCCAATTGTGCTGGACTACAAAAGGCACACTATCAATTTCATGAAGGAAGGAAATGAGGTGGTAGTGAATAGTGGAATGGAGAGTGCTCAACTTAGGTAAATATCAGCCAAAGCATTGCCTAAGCTACTGGAGGGGGCTGTGGAAGTGTGGGTAGGGTATTGCAATGCTATTCAAGGCAGTGAGAATGCTGAGGGGAAAGATTTTCCTCCTGAATGCATCAATGCCTTACTACAGGAGTTTTCTGATGTATTTGAATTGCCCAAAGGGCTTACCTCCTGGAAGGAACCATGAACATCAAATATTGCTGAAGGAGGGATCTCAGCCAGTCAAACTCAGATCATATAGAGTGCCACACTCTAAAAAATTTGAGATTGAGAGACAGGTTTAGGAGATGTTGAATGAGGGTATTATGCAGGTCAGTAATAGTCCATTTTCTTCTCCTATCATATTAGTGAAGAAGAAAGATGGAAGTTGGAGGTTTTGTGTTGATTTCAGGCAGTTAAACATGGTGACTATTAAGGATAAGTTTCTCATTCCTGTAGTAGATGATCTGATTGATAAACTACATGGGGCAAAGTATTTTTCAAAGATATATCTTAGGTCTGGTTACTTCCAAATCAGAATGAAGGATTCTGACATACCTACGACATCCTTCAGTATACACTTTGGACACTTTGAGTTCAAAGTAATGTCATTTGGACTTACTAATGCCCCTGCTACATTTCAGTCACTGATGAACAAGATATTTGGTCCTTACCTGTGGCAATTTGTGTTGGTATTTTTTGATGATATATTGGTGTATAGTGCTAACCTGCAAGATCATGAGAAACACTTAAAGGGTGGTGTTGGAAGTGTTGAGGGAAATTCAATTGTATAAAAAATTGAGCAAGTGTTCTTTTGCTCAAACAGAAGTTGAGTATCTTGGACACCTCATCTCTGTGGAGGGAGTCAAGGCTGATCCTCAAAAGATCAAAGATATGATGAATTGGCCTAAGCCAAAGTCTGTTAAGTAATTGAGGGGATTTCTTGGGCTGACTGGCTATTATAGAAGATTTATTAAGGGATAAGGTACTATGAGTAAGCCAATGACTGCACTTCTCAAGAAAAACAGTTTGAATGGGGGCATGAAGCTAATGAGTCTTTTCAGCAACTTAAATTAACTTTAAGTACACCACCGGTGTTAGATTTCCCAGATTTTTCAAATTTTTTTTATCATTGAGACTGATGCTTGTGATAGCGGTATAGGTGCAGTGCTCATGCAAGAGGGCAAGCCTCTATCATTTTTCAGTAAAGCACTTGGTCCTAAGTGCATGGGAATGTCTACCTATGACAAGGAACTTATGGCATTGTCAACTACCATACTCAAATGGAGGCATTACCTTGAGGGTCATGCATTTGTGATTAAGACTAATCATCATAGTCTTAAGTACTTGGCGGAACAAAGAATTAGCACTGCAGCCCAACAAAAATGGATATCAAAGATCATGGGGTTTGACTTTGAAATTCAATACAAAAAGGGGGTGGAAAACAAAGTTGCAGATGTTTTATCCAGAAGGTTTGAATGTAATGTTATATCAGCATTGGTGCCTGAATGGATTCAAGATGTGAAGGGGAGTTTTGATGGAGATGCTGAGCTTCAGGATGTCATTGCTCAATTGCTGTTGGGGAAACAAGTTGATGGTTATACCTTGGCTAGTGACATTCTGAGATTTCATGGTAGGATTGTTATGGGAAGTCAATGGGATCACATGGAGAAACTAATTGACACCATACATTCCTCAACCTTAGGAGGACATTCAGGTGTTCAAGCTAGTTATAACATACTCAAGAAGACTTTCTACTGGCCCCATATTCAAGAACAGGTGCAGGAAAGAATCAAACTGTGTGAAATCTATTAGAGATGTAAGCATGAGTTGGTGCCTTACCCTGGATTGTTGCAACATTTGGCAATACCAGAAAAGCCCTTCTCTCATCTCACTATGGACTTCATTGAAGGCTTACCAAGATCTGAAATGAAGGATTATATCCTTGTGGTGGTGGAAAAGTTTACTAAATTCACCCATTTTATTGGTTTAACACACCCCTTTAAAGCAAGAAAATTGGCTGATGAATTCAGGGATAAGGTCTTTAAGCTACATGGTTTACCAGACTGTATCATAAGTGATAGGACAAGGTATTTACCATCTTGTTTTGGAAGGAATTATTTACTACATTGGGGGGTTAAATTGAAGCTTAACACATCTTATCACTCCAATCTGATGGTCAGACAGAAAGAGCAAACCAATGCTTGGAAATGTATCTCAGATGCTTTGTGGCAAACATACCTCAGCAATGGCACAAGTACTTGGATTTGGTTGCATGGTGGTATAACTCATATGTACACTCAGCCATTCAAATGTCCCATTTTGAAGCCTTGTATGGCTACAAGCCTCAAGGGTTTGGGGAAGGAATTTTTGTGGTGAATATAAGGCATGGTGAAGTTTCCAACATGGTGGAGGAAAGGCAAAGGCTTAATGCTGTTCTTAAGCAACATTTGCATACTGCTGCAAATAGGATGAAGCAACAACAGGATAAATCAAGGACAGAGAGGTCATTTGAAGTGGGGGATATGGTGTTTGTGAAGCTACAACCTTACAAGCAACAATCTGTGGCTCTAAGGAAGAATCATAAACTTTCACCAAAGTTTTTTTGCCCTTTTAAATTGTTGACGAATGTTGGTTTTGTAGTGCAACAAGATTTGCCAAAAGTTTCAGTGGAGGGTCAACTTCTGGTGGAGCCAGTGGCTATACTTGATAGAAGGCTGATGAAGAAAGGAAATAAGCCAGTAGTGCAATGGTTCATTTCTTGGAGTAATCTCACTGAGGCAGATGCAACATGGGAGTCAACTGATGAGTTTCTGAAGAAATGGCCACAGATTGCTTGGTCTACTGAATGATTTTTGTTTGAAAAGACAGCTTGGGGACAAGCTAGAATTCAAAGGGGGAGAAATGTTATAATATGGCTATTATTAGTAATAATGAAATAAATGGGAGGATTGTAGGGTTTGAACCCATAGTCTCATTTATCCATAAAAAAAAACCATAGTCTCATTGAAAGGAGTTCGGTGTCGGTGCGGTTCATAAGTGGGTAAATGGGTAATGGACATTATAAATACACCTAGAATTTGGCATAATAGCCAATTTGGTCCTATATGTATTTTCTAACTTCTACATCTATCTTGTCGATTAATTTTATACAAGTTAGTTACATATGTATTTTTGACCTGCCATATTAGTCATTCCATCCAATTTTTTGACAGAACCAGTTAAATCACTCATGTGCCTTTATTTGCAGGGGTAATTTAGGCAACTGCCTTATTTCACTCCGAAATAACCAAACTTTATGGATTCCCAGATCAACATAGTCAGTTTCCCTCTTCATAACCTGCCATCTCCATGACATGTAATAACATCCGAATTGGGTAAAAAAATCCAAAGCATATTCTCTCTTATCTATCACTCTAAACCCAAGAGTTTTCAAGCCTTACCTCCTCCTCCTCCTTCTTCTACCCCTTACCACCAGAATGTCAGAGCAAGAAAAAACAAGAAGATACCGAGTCGGTTATGCACGGTAGCTGAAGAAAGTTCAGAGCTTTATCAAAGATTCCCTCCTCAATCACGCTAAATCAAAATCCATTGATCCCATCCCAATTCAACTCAACAAACCCTTAATCCACAAATTATCCTCCACCAAAGATTCTTGAAATTTCCGGTGATTGCGAAGCCTTTGGCGGCCAATGGGACTGGGAAGTCTCACCAGATGTCTTTGGTTTTTAGAAAAGAAGGTCTGCCGGATACCTCAGAAGAAAAGGTGGGAATTTCGGAGGATTTTGTCATGTCCGCTGGTATAGAGGATTGAAGAAGGAATAGATTGTAGCATTTTTGGGAGGGAAAATCAGTTAAAGTTGGAAGGAGTTTGAGATTAGGGCAAATCTAATTTAATTGCCTTCAGTCCCAAAACGACATAGTTCTAGTAAATAGATTACTTGTTCCTGAAACGGCACCGTTCCAATTAAAAGGGTTTCCCTAAACCTTTAAACGACAACGTTCTACCCTTGCCCTAATTTAGCCAAGTCGAGTTCCCAAAATAGCAACTGGCTGCTATTTGGAATATGCTGCGAAGATGAATGACGGAGGAGCATCTCTACTAGACACTGTTGATCCTCTGCACAAATTCTGACACGGCTGAGGTGGAGGGACAGGATTCCCATTGAGAAGGCAACCCTAAGTATAAAAGGGAATCTTCACCAAAGTGGAAGGATTGTCGAGAAATATATGATCAAATTGGCTGCTGCCATTATCTTCTCCCTTGTGAGTTCTTGAACTCTTATTCTCCCCCTTGAATTCATTCACTCTATTTCTCCCCCAGATTTTCCCTTTCTGTTACTCATCTTGTTGACTGATTAGAGTGGTATTGCTTTGCCTTCAGATTGTTGCTGTAATGATCTGAACCGGAGATAGCAGCTAGCTCTATTCATTCAAGTTCATCTCCAGTCCTCGGTCCATTTCTTCCTTATTCTTATATGGTGATGAAGGCCAGTCCATAGCTTGGAATCTACTGAGAGTTTGCTTCTTTTACTATCAGTTTATTGCTAAGTTACTACTTATTACTTAGTGCTTTAAGGACTGTGTTCCTTGCTAGATTATTACTTAGATGATGAACTAGTTGATAATGGTTTATATGTACTGAGCATTGATGAAGTTTACTTTCAATATATACATATGTTTTGCCCCTGTTTCTGCTTTATTGATTGGTTGGATTGTTGAGACATTGGTCTCTTAGCTGAATTCTGGTATAGATTGAGTCTGTCCTTGTGTCAATCCTTTGGGACATGACAGATTTGTTGTCGTTTTCGCAGATATCTAATCTCGTTGCCAAGGAAAAGAATAATGATCCATCTTGGAAGCTCTTTGAGGAAACGGAAATGCCGCCAGAGGAGTTCATTAATGAACTAGCTAGTGCATTGAGGAATGCTTTGAGATTGCATCTTTTTAACTTTGATTTGATTAGGGACTCCTCTAGGATTGGGAAACGGTATCTTGTTATTGACATTAATTACTTTCCGGGGTATGCTAAGATGCCTTCGTACGAGACTGTTTTCACCGAATTTCTCCTTGATATTGTCAAGAAAAGCACCATGGCTCCTATGCGGACCCTGAAAATTCCGCACGGTGCGGGCCACGATCTCAGCCGTTGGATTTTATACTGTTTGATCCAACGATTGTATCAAAATAGGGGGTATTTTAGGGATAAACTTTGCTTGTTACTTTTTGTTCCCGAGGAGAGAGAAAAATTGCGACTGAACAAAAACGCATGTTCTTCGTTAGAGAACACGTGTTCTTGGTTAAAGAACATGTGTTCTTGGTTAAAGAACATGTGTTCTCTAACGAAGAACATGTGTTTTTGTTCGTCGCAACTTTCTCTCTCCTCCTCAGAACCCAATCGATGTGACGGTTGCGTGTTACTTTTTTGTTCAGGAGGAGAGAGAAAAAGTTGCAGTGAACAAACGCATGTTCTTCTTTAGAGAACACATGTTTTTGGTTAGAAACACATGTTCTCTAACCAAAAACATGTGTTCTCAAAGAAGAACATGCGTTTTTGTTCAGCATAACTTTTTCTCTCTCCTCCAGTAATCCAAACATTTATTTGTAAAATTACATATGTACCCTTTTATTATATAACATTTATTTTTTTATTATTTTTTTATTGTCGTATGCAACTTTTCTCTCCAGGATTTGGGACTGGTTCAAAATTTACATCCGACGGCTAGGGAGGGTTCGCGAGTCGCGGAATTTTGGGGGGTTAATGACTGGAGCCGGACTGCAAGAAAAGCGAGATGGAAACCGTGGAAATGAAGGAATAAGCAGAAAAAGGACTTTATTAAGTTGATGGTCGCTCATTCTAGTGAATGGAACTACAAAATGTAAAATTTTCCATTTCGTTTGGTCGTAGTTGACCGAATACTTACAGTTGCTTCAAGGTGTTGAGGCAACCTATAAATTTTCTTTTTAGCTTTGGTTGGAAGGTTTTATTTTTTCTTTAGTGTTGAACTTTTTTATAAACATGAAGAGGGAAATAAGGTAGATTCCTTAAATTATCCCTGCAAATCAAGACACATGAATAACACGTGAGCGATTTAATTGGGTGCTGTCCAAAAAATGAACCGAATGACTAATATGGCAGGTCGAAAATACATATGTAACTAACTTGTATAAAATACATATGTAACGAACTTGTCAAGGAGGTCGTAGCCCAGTGGGGCAAGCCTCTTGCTGACAAAAAAAAAAAAATTAACTTGTATAAAATTAATCGAATAGGACAGATGTAAAAGTTAGAAAATACATATATGATCAAATTGGCTATTTTACCCCTAGAAGTTAGATATTTTAGATATCTTTTTGTAGAACTGTGCTGACGCTTCTCTCTTTCACCCTTACCCCCAATTTTATCTCTCCCTCATTTCTTGATCAATTCTCTGTAACTCGAGCTCATCTTGGAGCTTTAATGGTGAATTAGTGAATAAAGACACTTTGATCATTCTTCTCTTCCTCTTTCTTGATCAGTTTTGCAGAATTGTTATTGAAATCCATTTCAGATTTCCTAGATATAACACTCTACTTCTTCAATCTAATCACATACTACCCGTCATGATCTTTAAAAAATTGCAACCCAGAACAAGAAATAAACTAAAATTAAGAACTTTGAATAAAATAAAAACTAAAAGTAAGAACAAAGAAAGAATCTATCAAAATTGAGCCCAACAATAAGGACACCTTCAGCAAAAAGGACACCGGGGTGTGCTGGAGGTGGGTGGCGGTGGTAGGCTACGGTTCATACTACTTTTTGATGTTTGTAGTGTTCATACTACTAATGTTTATCAAATTGAGATAATTTAAGAAGAAAAAAAAGGGTCCCCAGATCCTGTTTCACTTGGGGGGTGGCGGGACATCGGGGTGTACTCGAGTGGGCGTGGCGGGGCAGGGGGTGTACTGGGGTGGGGGTTGTTGGTGGTGTAGCAGTGGAGGGATGAAGATGGAAGGAAGGCATGGGGTGGGCTACCATTTTGAGGTGCAAAATACCCAAAATATCCGAATAAATAGCCAATTTGGTCATCAAGTTATTTGCGCAACCACTTTTGTCACTTTTAAAAGACTTTATCTTTTTTTGTCATCAAAATTTTTACGGGCTGCAAATTTTGTCATTCTGTCCAAAACAATGAATAAAATCGTCTTCTTTGACGCCTTGATCAATTATTGACTGAAACCCTCTTTTTATTCAGGGGTATTTTCGGTATAAAAAATATGTATTCTCTTTTCCATTTTGGAAACAAAAAAATTTCTTCTTCTTCTCCATTTCTTTAACAATGGTAAAGAAATTCATCCATTTCAACAACAAATTCTCATCTCCCATCATCTTCTAAGAAATCCCATCAAAGCAATTCTCAAGAAATTTCAAATGAGAAACCAACCAAGTCCTGCTGTGTCATTCAATACTGAGTTCGATAGTGGAGATGTTATTCCTGAACAGCTGGTAACTCTCTGTTGTGCTGTCTTCTCTATATACCCAAGCACATAAAAAAATGAAAAGTAAAAAAAAGAAAGAAGGGGAGGGGGTTTGTGCTCTTTTACTCGAGTACAATATCCATAAGCCGTATGCACAATTGTTTTTGCAGCTGGCCTTCAAAGATATTACTGGCTTAGTTGATCGGAATGTCCAGCTGAGGCGCCTTGTACGTAGCCTTTCCGAGGAGATAGAGAACAGATCAAAAGAGTTAAAATTTGCTAAAATATCTGAATCTTCTTTAGTAGACAACGAGCTCTTTTTAGTGGATGCTAAATCTCAGGCGATATATGAAATAATGCTTCAGAAGAATTACAACATTCTTTAACTATATTGTGTAAATTTCAGGAGAAATATGAAAAAGAGCTCCAAAAACATAATGATGAAGCTGCTTCTAAAGTTGATGCCATATTAGTTAGAGCATAAGAGCAGGGACTAGGGCTGTTAGCGAGCCGATTAAATCGCAAATCGCTCGTTAATCGGTTCGTTAAAATCGGCTCGCTAACTCGCTCGGCTCGTTAACGAACCGGTTACTGATTCGGTAAAATGGCTCGTGAAATCGCTTTTAAATCGCTCGTTAATCGCTCGTTAAACCGGTTAATAATATTCTACCGATTTTAGCGAGTTAGCGAGCCGATTTTAACGAACCGATTAACGAGCGATTTGCGAGTTAACCGGTTCGCCAACAGCCCTAGTTTTGTAATAGTATGATCCGATTAACGAAACCGAATTACGATTTAATGCGAATTACGATTTTCGATCCGATTAGCGAACCGGTTTTGCGCGATTTGATACGGTTCGATTAACGAACCGGTTTTGTACGATTTTATTTCGAACCGATTACGAATTGAACAACCGAATCGGTTGACTAATGAACCGATTAACGATCGATTCGGTTTTCTTAACGATCCGAACCGATTTGGCCCAAAACCGGCTCGGTTCGGCTCGTTAACAGCCCTAGCAGGGACACATGATCGAATCTATAATTGAATTCTTGGTTCTTGATTGGTTTCTCTTTTGAAATTTCTTGAGAATTGCTTTGATGTGATTTCTTAGAAGATGATGGGAGATGAGAATTTGTTGTTGAAATGGCTGAATTTCTTTACCATTGTTAAAGAAATGGAAAAGAAGAAGAAATTTTTTTGTTTCTAAAATGGAGAAGAGAAGACATATTTTTTATACCGAAAATACCCCTGAATAAAAAGAGGGTTTCAGTCAACAATTTATCAAGGCGTCAAAGAAGACGATTTTATTCATTGTTTTGGACGGAATGACAAAATTGGCAGTTTCTATGACAAAAAAAGATAAACTTTTTTAAAAGTGATAAAAGTGGCTGCGCGCAAATAACTTGATGACCAAATTGACTATTTATTCCAAAATATCCCTTCAAGTTTTTGTTTCAACTCAAATTTGTTTCTAAAAATTCTGTTAACTGTAACTTTTTGGATGGAAAAACTGTATACACCAATAGTAAATTGTTTAAAAATTTTAATGCCCAGAATTAATCTTTAAAAACTTTACCCCGACTATAGATTGTTTAAGATAAAATTCATCCATTTGCCGTAAAAAAACGACTGAGCTTCCACAGCCCTTCTTTTCTATTTGAAATGATTTACTATTAGGCTCAACCATACTCTTCCATTCTATTAAAAGTATGCACTGCCTGAGCCGCCATCCCTGTCTTAACATACCGACGAATCAAAATTGAAAAAGTCTCAATAGGAATTCCTACATTTTTCGATTTCATTTCATTAATCAAATGCCAAGCCCATCAAATTGGCGTACCTTCCCAGCAAGATCAATCATTTCGTTGTACGGCTCGTAAGAATACGAAATAGTAAAATTAGATATTACCCAATTGAAGAAAGCCAGAGTTTGAGAAAACGGGATACCGTGCCGGACCTCACCGCATTTGTCGATTATTCCCCGGACGACGTCCGATGACACCGATTGAGTAGTGGAGAGTTTGGAGAATTCGAAGAAAATGTTGGGGAGCGTGAGTTCGGGGCTTATTGGGGAATTGGGATTAGGGTTTAAGCTAGGGTTTTCGCTATGGTGTTCTTTGATTAAGAAGTGGAATTTATCAATTAATACAGTTTCATATGGGGATAAATTAACCGGAGATACAGCTGCGGCGGTGTTGTGGCGGCTTCCGGAGACAACGCCTTCTTCTCGTCGTTGTTGGAGTGATTAAGGTTTGATGATGCTGCTGCTGAAGTTGAAGTGGATCACGAAAATGAATTGGAAATGAAGCGGCTTTTAGAGAGAGAACTGAGAAATTTTAGGTGTAGGTTTTGTCTGGTATTTGCCTTTGGAGAGAGAACTTCTGTGGCGGCTCCGGCGAATCACTAGATGTTAGTTACTGGTTTAAATGGTGGCGACCACCTTAAACTCAGTAAAATACGGTGGTTTAGAGCTTCAAACAAATAGTGGTGGTAGTTATGGTGGAAAGGGGGAGATGGGAAAATGTAGATGATTGTGGTGTCGGGTCGGGTTGTAAACGGGTGGGTCGAGTCAATTGGGTTTATTTCCTTGTATCTGACTATTATACCCCCAACCCTTGCACATGACTTTTTTTATCGGATTTTTCACCTGAATCACTAATTTGACAAATAGAGAAGCCGCGTAAAAATGTTGTGAAATTTAGGGCTTAATTTTAAGTTTATACTATTTAGAAAAAAGTATAAATAGTTTATGTATATATATATAGCGAGTTTCTCAATGTTAGAAAGACTTGGAAAAAAAGGCAATTTGTTGCACCACACATAATAGACCTTTTTTTTGTTGCTCGTTTGAGTACTGGCGTCCACCGTTAATGTGATGACTAATTCGAGATTATTCTCACAATTGGTCCACAGTGTGACCGTTAATTATGGAGAGCTTAACATATACTACTCTTTACATGGAGTAAAAAAAGCGCAAGAAAATCAAGTAGTGGGAGTTTTGATCCCTTTAATTAAAAATTTTAAATTCAGACTTTAAAAATGAATTTTTTTTTTTAAAATTCAAATATAAATCACTAATATAGAACTTAAACAAGAGGAGGAGAATAGCATTTCTTGTTATTCTTCTCAACTAATATACATGCATATTTATAAGTTATGAGATACATAACATACAATGAATGTTATGACACTTGAAAAGCCAAGAGTCCTACATAATCAATACATTAAATGGAGATGATATGAACCATATGTAAATGCAAAAGGGACATCCATAATATTCATAACACTCCCCCTTGGATGTCCATTATTTGGAACAATTTTCATAATGCCCATGAGATGCTGCCTCATTAAAAATCTTACCAGGAAAACCCAATGGGAAAAAACCATGGTTAAGGGAAAAAGTGTGCAGTGCACATTTACTCCCCCTCATGATTACATCAATTGAGATCTTTGAGTCAATGCATTCCAATGTTGTAAACTAATTTCTCAAATGTAGTAGTTGAGAGCGCCTTAGTAAATAAATCTGCCAAATTTTCACTTGAACGAATTTGTAAAACACTTATATCGCCATTTTCCTGAAGTTTATGAGTGAAACAAAAAACCTTTGGTGAGATATTCTTTGTTATATCACCTTTGATGTATCCCTCTTTGATATGTGCAATGCATGCTGCATTATCCTCATACAAAACTATTGGAGCTTCTTTTTCAGAGGATAGACCACAATCCTCTCGTATGTGGTGAATTACAGATTTTAGCCATACTCATTAAAAACTAGCCTCATGGATTGCCAAAATTTCAGCATAGTTAGAAGAAGTCGCTACAATAGTTTGCTTTATAGAACGCCAAGAAATAGCAGTTCCACCATATGTGAATACATATCCAGTTTGTGATCGAGTATTATGAGGATCAGATTAGTACACTGCATATGCAAAACCAATTAAATTTTCTTTAGGTAGGTTAGTAAAGAACAAACCTTTATATTTTGTACCTTGTAGGTAGCGAAGTACATACTTAATCCCGTTACAATGCCTTCGGGTAGGACATGAGCTAAACCTTGCTAATAGGTTGACAGAAAATGATATTCCGGGTCGTGTATGACTAGAAAGATATATTAGTGCCCCAATTGCACTCAAGTATGGCACTTCAGGACTAAGAATTTCTTCATCCTTTTCCCGAAGAAGAAATGGTCCTTGTTCACATCAAGTGACCTTACAACCATTGGGGGTGCTCAATGGATGTGATGTGTCTATGTAAAATCTTTTGAGTACTTTTTTGTGTAGGTTTCTTGATGTACAAGTATCCCATTTTTTATGTGCTCAATTTGAACCCCTAGACAAAATTTTGTCTTTCCAAGGTCTTTCATCTCAAATTATTTTTTTCAAGTATTCCATTGTTACTAAAATCTCTTCAGGAGTCCCAAATCATAACCCAAATATATTTATAAAAATGCATGGGCAAATTGGATCATTCTTATAACCTTCTCTTAATAAGTACTCACTAAGGCAATTATATCATATGCGCCCAGATTGTTTCAATCCATAAAGAGATATTTTTAATTTAATGGAGTAATGTTCTCGAGAACCTGAATTTGATGCTTCTGGCAGTTTAAATCCTTCTGGGAGTTTCATATAAATGTTGTTGTCCAGTGGGCCATATAAATAGGTTGTGACTACTTCCATTAGACGCAAGTCAAGTCATTCTCTTATTGACAAACTGATTAAGAATCTAAAAGTAGTTGCATCCACCAAATGAGAATATGTCTCTTCATAATCAATACCAGGTCTCTGTAAGAACCCTTGTGCAACTAATCGTGCTTTATATCTCAAAATTTCTCATTTTTCATTTTGCTTTCGCACAGAAACTCATTTATATCCCACTGGTTTTACACCCCCAGGTGTGCGGACTACATGTCCAAATACTTCTCTCTTTATAAGAGATTTCAATTCTACCTCAATATTCTCTTTCCATTTAGGCCAATCAGTTCTTTGTCGACATTCCTCAATAGATTTTGATTCATAATTCTCTTTATCATTCATAATATCAAGCGCTACATTGCATACAAAAATATCATCGATGTCGATTTGCTTTCAGTTTCATTTTATTCTAGACATGACATAATTTGTTGAGATCTCTTCATTTTCAGGTACATGAATCTCTTATTTAGTCATGTTTAAGATCTCTTCTGGAGATCCTTCAAAAGTCTCTTTTGGAGATCTTTCAAAAATTATTGCTTCCTCAATTTGGTCATTACCAATTATTGCCTTTTTCTTTTTTCGATGATTCTTATCTTTGGAACATATTGGTCTACCACGTTTCAATCGTACTTTAGACTCACTAGTAACTTGAGTTTGTCCTTCTGTGACATCAATTTTGATTGGAGCATTTATAGCTGGGGATATGTGACTTAGTCACTCTTTTCTGGTCACTAAATGCGTTTGCCAATTGATTTGCTAAACTTTGTAAATGAATTATCTTTTGAACTTCTAGTTCACATTGTTTAGTACGAGGATCAAGGTGAGACAATGATAATTCATTCCAAGTAATTTCTTTTCCCATCTCTTTGTTTTCTCCCTCTAATGCTGGAAAAACTGACTCGTTAGAATGACAATAAGCAAAACGAGTAAACAAATCCCTTGTAGATGGTTCTAAATATTTAATTATTGACGGGGACTCATATCTAACATATATTCCCAACCTCTTTTGAGGACCCATCTTTGATCGCTGTGTGGAGCAATCAGTATATATACTGGACATCCAAAAAAATTATATGGGAAATATTTGGTTCCTGACAAAAAATCATTTGTGATGGGAAGAAATATTTGATAACTTGTTTGCCTGATGTGAATTAGTGATTCTGCATGTAATATAGCATGTGCCCAAGCAGAAATTGAGAGTTTGGACTTCATAAGCAACAGTCTAGCAATCAATTGAAGGCGTTCAATTAATGACTCTGCAAGACCGTTTTATGTATGAACATTGCTACAAGATGTTCATTATTTATTCCAATGGAACTGCAATAATCATTGAAGGATGAGAAGTGAATTCACCAGCATTATCCAGACGAATATTCTTGATATGAAAATATGGAAAATGTGCTCGTAATCTTATCAACTGAGCAAGTAACCTCGCAAAGGCCAGGTTGCGGGTTGATAACAAGATACATGTGACCATCTAGTCGATGCATCAATTAAAACCATAAAATATCGGAATGGTCCACATGGGGGATGGATTGACCCACATATATCTCCTTTTATACATTATATAAAATTGATATATTCAAAATTTATCTTGAATAGTGATGGCCAAATAATCAACTTGCCTTGCGAGCAAGCGGCACATGAAAAATTCTTAGAAAGAATCTGTTAGCTCTTCAATGAATGTCCACATGAATTTTCAATTATTTTTCGCATCATTATAGAACCGGGATGACCCAACCGGTCATGCCAAACTATGAAGTTATCAGTAAACTTTTGGTTTACTATAATGTGTCTCAATTGAATTAATTTTTGTGTAGTACAAACCAGTGGAGAATGCATGCAATTTCTCCAAAGTGCATTTAGTGCCTTGGGATATACTCGTGATTTGAATGTATTCATCATCTCCTTCATTGACTGTCTCAATATGATATCCATTATGACGGATATCCTTAAAACTCAACAAATTTCTTTGAGACTTTGGAGAGTATAATGCATCAATTATTTCAAGATTTGTTCCCCAAGGCAACAATACAGGTGCTCTTCCGGAGCCTTCTATATTTTTTGTACTACCCGATATTGTACTTACACTAGTCTTTTTCGTTATCAATCAAGAAAAATATATCTTATCCTTAAGTTTCGTATGAGTTGTTGCACTGTCTGCCAGACATAAATCTTCACCATTTATTGCTAACTGAACTGGAGAGATATTCATATTCTTCATAAATAAAAATAAATGTCACAAGAAATATTAAAAATGTCTCAAAAATTATATAATATTGCATAGTACGACCATAAAGTTCAGAACATAAAACTATGACATATACAGTTGAGTCACAAAATATATATTATGTCAAAATTTAGCGGATATCAAGCATTTATGCTTATGAAATATGAATACACAAATGTAACACTTTTCAGGATATCATTATTATTTCTGTTATAGAAAAATTTATTCAGTCAATAATAGAACTATGTATCTGTCTTACTCTTCAAGATAACTAGATTTAATAATAAAACTCCTCATCTATGAACTTAGAAGACTCTTTCTTTATCTTTACACCAACGAACAAGTGGAATGCGCAGTATAGCATATTCCATCATTTCATACATCGATGTCATGTATCTAATGGATTATAAAGAAAATTATTAGCGGAACAAGCATTAGATATGTCAAATGTTAGTTTAAATAACAACTGTAAGTTTCAGATTTAACAACTGATTTGCTGAATATATAACAACTGTAAGTTTCAAACTTAACAACTGTTAATTTAGTATATAACAACTGTAAGTTTCAGATTTTACAACATTTA
Source organism: Vinca minor (assembly GCA_026122235.1). Lineage (NCBI taxonomy): Eukaryota > Viridiplantae > Streptophyta > Magnoliopsida > Gentianales > Apocynaceae > Vinca > Vinca minor. The sequence continues at coordinate 1,807,182 of JAOCZM010000081.1, forward strand.
ATTCAATATATAACAATTGTAAGTTTTAAACTTAACAACTGATTTGCTCAATATATGCGAACTGTAAGTTTCAGACTTAACAACTGTTAATTCAATATATAACAACTGTAAATTTCAAATTTAACAACATTTAATTCAGTACATAACAACTGTAAGTTTCAGATATAACCACTGTTAATTCAATCGATAACAACGGTAAGGTTTTGATTTAACAACTGTTAATTTAATATATAACAACTGTAATATAAAGATATAACAACTATTTAAAAACAATTGTATATAAATATAATTTCTTAATAATGATGAATTGAATATTTGTATTTGAATATGACTTCCTTAAGCAAAGAAAACATTATTTCCATTTCCCATGCAATGTTCTTGGTTCAGTAATGGCCTAAAACTTTATAAAACAGTAGCTATTTTGTAGTCACTTTGATTGATGGATTTCATAGTATATTAGTGCAAATTTATCAAACTGGTACTAATAGCATCAACAATGAATGAAAATATGATTTATTTTTCTTTATGTAAGAATTTTTATTTTCGGAAGCTAATTTCCATCAAACTAATTTCCAAAACCTAAAATCAAATAATATTAAACAATTAAAAATTGACAATCAATATAAAATATACCTAAATCCTTTAGCTAATTGGAACAGTGTAGTTGCGAATGGATTTGATTAGTTGGGTAAAATCTCATGCTGATAACGTGTTTTGAAACTTCAAATATAAATCACTAATATAGAACTTAAACAAGAGAAGGAGGAGAATAGTATTTCTTGTTATTCTTCTCAACTAATATACATACATGCCTATTTATATACATAACATAAAATGAATGTTATGACATTTGAAAAGCTAAGAGTCCTAGATAATCAATACATTAAATGGAGATGGTATGAACCATGTGGAAATGTAAAGAGACATTCTTAATATTCATAACAAAATTGCATTAATGGAAGAATCATTCTAAATGAGCACCTGCAATACTCGACTCGGATGAGTCGTTTCGCAGCGAATCGGCCACCGAGGGTCCAAGATAAAAAAAATAGTTTTACTTCTTTGGAACTAAATGAGTTGCCATTTGATTAGAGTGAACGTAGCCATTGTTTTACTTGGGTGAAAATCATTGTACCTGTCTGTATACTTATTTCTATGCCCAACCAATAAGAATTCGCCATGTGATCTTTTTTTTAAAATTATATATACACATGGTGAATTGTGATTGGTTGGGTACAATAGGTATACAGACGAGTACAGACGATTATTTGCTGTTTTACCGATTATTTTCTGTTTTACTTGTAAGTTTTCTTTTAAGGGAAAAAATAAGGAATTTTTCAAGGGGAAAATAAAGAATTCTATTGAGTATAAAAAAAAGAACAAAAAAAAGAGGGTTCAGTATATTAGGCGCTTACCAATTTAAATATTAAAATATTAAAAGGGGAAATTGTGTGGGGAAATTGAGAGAGATAATGAATTATCTTATTGCTCAAGTCTTTTACAAAGTGAGCATTCTCTATAAATCTTCAGAAGAACACTGATAGAATGGGAAAAAAAGCCTCAAGGTTTTTTACTTATAATACGAAAAAAATTATTATACTAGTTACAAGTTAGTCTAATTTTTCGCAAAGTTTCTAGTCATTTTAGTGTTTTGGCTTCCTATGCACAGAGATTAGTACTGTCAAAACGGGTACGTCCGCCCTGCCCCCGCCTCGCCTCGCCTCGTTATGGGTATGTCTTAAATGGGGATAGGTGGGCATGCTCTCTTTTTTTAGGGGCTATCAAAAGGGATGCCTGTACCTGCCCGCCGAATGCCCGTGGGCAAATGGGAATGCCAGCGACCCTTATTATTAATTTTGTTTTTTAAAAAATAGATTAAATCCGAAAAAATTCAACAAAATGTAATTCTTTCTCATTCACTTGCAGTTTATAGTCCTGTAGAGGGTAAACAAATATCCAAAATAGTTTAAAAACAATCAAATAAAAGTCCACAATATCCAAAATAGTTATAAAAAAACAATCAAAGTCCATAATTTCAAAAATAATTCAAGAGCAACTATCCAAAATTAACAAACATATTGCTGAAGTCAAAGCAACAAAAAATAGATACGTTTTTTTTAATATCCTCTATTTATTGATCTAGATCTTGAACACTAGAAGTATTATTTGAATCCACCTTAGATAATGTTGATTCATTCTCATCATCTCCACCTATAAAACACACACAGAGCTTGAGAAGTTAGAAGTTAGAACATTATAAATGGAAAATGATAAATCATAAGTTAGAACATAATTTAGTTATCTTCAGAGATGAAACCGTTAATATTTGTGTAATAGAAGTATAGAACGGCTTGAAGGGGCTTTGCCCAAGATATATGGTACGACTCAACTTTTATCTTGGGCTTTTAGGGTTTTTTTTCTTCTTCTTTTGACTCTCAAGTCTCAACTGTGAAAATTAATACATATCCAAAATTAAAAAAAAAAAAAAAAACAAAGCGGGCATGCCCGGTTGCAACCCGCCAATACTCTCATTACCCGTTACCCGAACGGGTATGCCCATTAATACCCGCATTTAAATGGGCATGTAATTCATAGCCCCATACCCGCCCATTAAGCTCACGGGGCGGGCATGCCCGCGGGCATATGCCCATTTTGACAGCTCTAACAGAGATGATTACTGGTAGTGGCGGACACAGACTTTAAAGTTCGGAGGGGAACAGTCAACATTGACAAAACAAATTTATAAAAAGATATACGCATTTTTATACTTTGATAATATTCTATAATTACATCATTCTCGATAGTACTTGATACATGACTGACACCAAGAAAATGTTCTAATACCTGCCCATTCTTCACATAACGAAATACTATCGACATTTTCTCCTTCATTGATATATCAAGGGATTCATCAACAAGAATAGAAAACAAGCCCTCACCAATAACTTTGATAATTACCATATAGTAAAAATTTCACAAGATTTCAAATTTTTACACTTAAGTTTGTTAAATTTTTTCACAAGATATAAGTGGTGTTATTCCTGTAATCCACGAACCGCAAAATCTAATTTTAAATCAAACTGACTCAAAATGGGTACACAAAAAAATGCTCACGACACGAAGTGTTAAAGAAACAAAGCTAAAATTATATATTTTTTTTTTGGGGGAAAGGCTGTGCCCCACCATACCCCACCCTAGGTCTGCCAATGGGTGTTGGGGCATTTATGGCGGTAAGAATCTTCTAGTCTTTTCTGTTCTTTATACTTTGTCTCATTAATAAGTAGCTGACATGTGTTAATTTTAAATTAAAAGAATTTATAGTATAAAAGAAAGAGTGGAATACGTTGTAGAAAAATGAACACGTGACAATCATCTATTTGTCGTATAAGAATTCATAACAGAATTTTTCCCTAAAATGAATGCTATTTGATAATGTTTTATTATGAAATTCAAGAATATAAAAAACAAATCAAGAAAAAATCTTATTTTGAATTCATGTAGGCACATTTTAACTTCAAAAGAAACTCAAAATAAAAATCGCAAACGAAATCCATTCCATTAAACTTGTTTTTAGTGATGACTACAAATCTTTTATTATATTAACCAGTATACCAATGAGATTATCACATAAAGTAAATGCGACTAGTCAAAGTATGCAGATGTATGCCTGTCAACTGGACTCAAGAGCCCTGATCAAAATTCAGACTAATTGGATATCCAATCTAAATCTAAACATATTTTACTATGTTCAGATTCGGATCGGGTATGGACCTATATGATTCGGACCCAAACAAATATGGGATCCAATAATGGTGGGTCTATATATTATAATTTTATAGATCCAATAGACTCAAGTACCCAAAAACCCAATTAGAACTGCACAAATCACAGTTTCAACAATTCAAATGTCAACTTGGCATTTCATTCGCTATTATAGCTTGTTTTAAACCATATAATTACTTATTCAATTTGTACACCAACTTACTATCATGGCTAAGATAATCAGGTAGTGGCACCATATAAATTTCTTCAGGCATTTCTTCATGCATAAATGCATTGTTTATGTCTAATTGTTGAATCAACCACCGTTTTGCCACTGCTAAAACAAGTAAAGTCCTGACATATGTCATCTTTGTAATAGGTGAAAAAGTATTCAAATAGTCAATGCCTGCTTGCTGTGTGTAACCTTTTGCTACCAACATAGCCTTGTACCTTTCAAGTTCTCCATTGTATTTACATCTAACCCTGAACACACATTTATTACCAATAAGATGTTTGTCTTTTGTTAAGGAAACTAAGGTACATGTTTGGTTATCTTCTAAAGCTTTTGTTTATGCATTTATAGCCTCCCTCCAAGTTTGAGACTTGACAGTCTCAGAATAGCTAGTAGATTCCTTTTAAAAGTTAACAACATAAATATATGACTGGTGTGTAGGAGAAAGCAATTCACAGGTAATGAACTGTGAATATGATGAGGAGAAATTTTTGGCAATGTAGGACAAACACAACCCTTCAAATGAGAAGGGGTTGAAGATCTGGTTGATTTTCTGAGAGGTGGTTCAAGTGTTGTGGAAGAAAGAGGTTGAGAAGCATAAGTAGAATGGGAGATGTAGGAAAAAATTGAAGAGAATCAGGAGAGGAAGGCAAAGAAGGAGAAAATGGAGAAGGAGGTGACGAAGGAGAAGTATGAACAAGTGAAGGAATATATGAAAGATTATGTGAATAAGCAGAAGATGAAAGAAGTAAATCATGTGAAGAAGCAAGGGGAGAAAAATGTTGATCAAAAGGAAAGACATATTCTATGAAGATGACATTCCTGGAAACAAAGAGTTCAATAGAATCAATATCTAAGAGGATAAATCCGTTAGTAGTAGTGGAATGACATAAATACACACATTGCTTGCCTCTTGAATAAAACTTAGATCTGCAACGATCTAAAGTACATGCATATGCTAGAAAACCAAAAACTTGCAAATGATCATATGCTGGAGGTATCTTATATAGTTTTTCAAAAGGTGTAAGGTCTTTTAGGATACGAGTAAGAGCGAGGTTAATAAGATGAACTACATGATTAATAAAGTGACCCCAATAAGCAATATGTAATTTAGATTGAAACATAAGTGGCCTAGCAACATTTAAAATGTGTGATTTTTCCTTTCAACTAAACCATTTTGCTTAGGACTATAGACACAAGTAGTATGATGTAAAACGCCTTTTGCAGCATAAAAGGAAGGAATATGAAATTCTCCTCCATTATCAGTCCTAATAGTCTTAATTGAAACTTCAAATTGTGTTTGTGCAAAGTTACATAAATTTTGCAAAGTAACCTTTGCACCTAATTTAAATTGCATTAGGTAAATCCAAGTAAATCTAGAATAGTCATCTACAACAATAAAAAAATACATATGACCATATATAGTTTATTTCCCAAATGTCCCCCAAATGTCCACATTAATCAAGGCAAAGATAAACTGAGAATGAGAAGCACTGAGAGAAAAATACAGTTTATGCTGCTTAGCCACATGGCAAATAGTACACTGATAAAGGTGAAAATTACTTTTACATTTATTAGTAGGATGAAGATTATTTATGCATTGCTACCTAGTCTATAGTGTCATAGTAAGAACTTTATTTCATCACAAGTTACAGGAAGTAAAACACTAGAAATAGATGAATAATATGTTGGTGTATCAAGAGGATGCAATTGAAACAAATAGAGTCATTGTAATTCTAGCTGACCCAATTGACCTTTTGGTAGTCAAATCTTGAACATCATAATGATAAAAAAACACGTGTTACTGAACAAGAGTTTTGGGCAGTCAGTTTGGAAACAAAAATGATATTAAACTTGAAGTGTGGCACCTAAAATACATCTTTAAGGATTATAGAAGGTATAAGTCTTACAATGTCTTTCTTAAGAACAGGTATAACACACTTGATATGGAAATGAACAAAAATATGAGACACTGACTGATGCATATTGTGGAGATGAAATATTGATCAGACATAGTAATGTGATCAAATGCACCAATCAATGATTCAAGTATGTTCTGTGGAGAACAATGATATACATGCAGATGCCACATTAGCATCAAAGTGTTCCTCCAAAGCTTGATGTTCAGTTGTTTGTCCAACTGCTGGATTGTCAACTGCATCACGGACTTGTGCATATTGCGTATCTATTCTAGTGGCACCAGTAGTTCCTCCCGCATTTAGCATTTTTTGAATAATTTGAATAAGATTTTGTTGTTGCTCAGAACTGAATCCTGTAAAAAGAGCATTAGCAGATGAAACATTATAATCACTAGGATAAGCCTGATATCATGTTGGATAACCTCTATAACCTCCATAAGTAGAATTCTCAATTCTCATATTAGGTCCTTTATCCTGTTCCACACATTTGACTAGTTCCTGATGCTACTGCATTGTCTGGCCTGAAAGACTGTGATTGAAGATATCATTTCCATATGGTCTAGCTTCCAACATCCCTGCCCCTGATGGGTTGAAATTAATCGGTGGATCTTTTATACTACAATTATGAGGATATCCATGTTTCTTGTAGCACCTCTCAATTATATGACCTTGTTTATCACAATAACTACAAGTGAGCTGCTTCTTGTTGAAGTTTCCTCTTGTAGAACTTCCCATTACTGCATATACATGAATTAGGTCAATCGTTGATTGTATGATTGAACTTCCTGTGGAACTAGATTCTCCTTAATTGCAAAACACTTGTGGCATAGAATGTTGTGCTGCATACGCCTTTTCCTTCTCATACTGACTATAATCATTGAAATTTTCATTGATTCCAGGAGTAGATTTTCTCATCAAGGCATGTGATATCATTTTAGCCTTTTAAAAACTTAACCATAAAAATTAGTATCATTGTACTTCTGCAAGGTCATTGATCCTCCAAAAATACGTAAGCCACATGTACACTGTACCAATGGTCTAAGTATCAAGAATTCATTCCAAAGTGTTTTCAATTGAGTATAGTATTCTGTCACATAAGAGTTTTCTGGCTTAAGGCTATAGATTTCTTCCAGTAAACTAGAACATCTATATAAGTCGTCATGCTGATATCTTTCTTCAAGATCAATTACATTATTTAGGATCCGTGTGAATACCATCTGATCAACTTATCACCAAGCTTGATACAGTGATTCATTGGATTTAGGATTAACCATTCCAGGATCTGAGTCTATATGTCATGCCCCGTAACCGGGAAATGACCTGGCAGCGTTCCGTTGCCAAACGGAACACAGAACCCATAACATAAAACTCATACCTGCATCAACGGAAGCTATAAAACATACTAAGAAATAAAACCTCAAATAGTATATATATATATATATATATATATATATATATATATATATATATATATATATATATATATATATATAAACTTAACTTAAAAAAGGGGTACATCCTAACTTAAAAGGAAATAGAACAACTTAAACATAATTCAAAGTTGATCACACACTTAGTCTATTTCAAAGCAGTAAAGTGAGCTAGACGTCTATAAAGTGTCATCTCCCTGATACTCGAACACGACGTCTCCCACGTACCTTTCGTAGCTAACATCCTACTCATCTGAAAAGGAAATTGTTAGAGGAATAACCGGGTCAAAATCAGTTATGCAGCGGAAAATAAACTGACTCGGCTCTAATAGGATCTATCACGAGTAAGAACCTAAGACTACGGGATAGTATTATACCTTTAGAAGTGCTAGGATAGTTGAAACGATTTCAGTATCACGAACGGAACGCCACCAACGCAGGCTCCGTCTCTCCCAGTATCCACTCGATCTTCCGGGGGTGGTCTTCTACTGCTTGGTGCTAGCCAACGCCTTGTAGAAGTCTTGAAGACAATCTTCAAGATGGAGTATGTATGTATGACCTCTTAGAAACAGATTTCTTACTTCTTTTCTATTAGCCTAAGCTAGAAAACAAGTATTTGAAAAGCTGTCTTTTCTTTTCTTACTAAATGTTCTCTCTTTTCTCTCTTCTCTAAGCTTCCAAAAGCTGGAGAAAAACTAACTTAGAATGCTAGGAAAAATCAGTATTTTCCCCTAGTCATTCAAAGGTTTGAGATGAGAGTGAAAGGGGGAAGTGGGAGATCATGGAGGAAACCACTCCCCCACTTTCTCCACCATTTCAACCACCTTATTAAGAGATAAAAGCTGGGAAATAAAGGTTCTATTTCCAGCCATAAGGTCGGTCCAAATGGGTTGGTCGGCCCAACCCGATTAAGAGCCCAATCCAATCTCGGCCTGGCCCGGCCCAATCGAATTGGCGCACCTTAGATTAAATGTACTCCAACAAGCCCAATCCAGTTGATCTATGAGTGCGACCCAAGAGGTATCTATGATGTTAGCCGTGACATCATATATCGCAGGTAATGAGAGGTATCTAGCAACGTATCATTACCCCCAATTCATAAATATCTGGTGATTTATCATAATCACAACATTTGACACTTGTAGTTAAATCCTTTTGTCCTTGATATCTAGATTGAACACAAGTCATGGAAAAGTCACACTTGTATTGTCCAATCTTTTAGTTTCTTGATTCGCGAGTAGACTAATCAAATGACAACAATATCATATACTGATTCATTTGTTCATGGCCATGAATTAGTCGGGACTCCATCAGGGGCCCAAGATATCGCTCTCCTGCTATATAGGAGGGACAAATCCTTTCTGCATCCCACTCATCCTGAACAAGATTCGTGATATACCCAATAAATACCTTTATTGCTCACCCTGTTACGGATAGCGTTTAACATTATCAAAGCATAACACTAGCCATGCAAGAACTCTTGTGAGACCTCAAGTCGAAGGATCTCATATACAACCCAGTCAAAAATTTGAGAAACACCGTTGACTATTATATAACAACCCATGGTGTGTTTCTCATATCGGGTCTGTCCAGTATAATGATTCTCTAATCATATATACCCATGTGACAATCCGATATCTTATATCAATCACTGCACATACTAGTCTTACGCATTGTTATTGTCCTCGAAGATTCCATAATAATGTTCGACTAGGGACGTTTCAGAATAGTATCTCATAACAATCAATTATGAATACTATTCTAAGGACATTATTTATTTATGTTGTTAAGAACGCAGAAACATAATGAATAATACTGGAATTAATGCCTTTTTATTCATCAAAATGAAAATTACATAAATACGGTTACAATAATCTCCCACTTGCACTAAAGACCCAAATTACAATAAATGGTCTTTAGGGCATACTAATGACTGTATCTAAAGATCAGCCCTCCAGATATCGGATACCCATGGAGCTAGTGTGACGATCATGCTACTACTGCGACAGTGGCTTCGTCAGTGGATCGGCGACATTGTCTAATCATAGAACGAACCATATCTAATAAGGTTCTGTTCATCCTTTCAGATACACCATTCCATTGTGGAGTAGCTGGAGGAGAAAGTTGTGAAACGATTCCACAAGCTTTTAGATAGTCACAGAAATTCTTGACTCAAGTATTCTCTTCCTCGATCGATCGAAGAACCTTAATACTCTTGCCAAGTTGGTTTTCTACTTCTAGTTTAAACTCTTTAAACTTAGCAAATGCTTCGGATTTGTGTTTCATCAAGAACACATATCCATACCTACTGAAGTCATCAGTAAAGGTAATGAAGTAGAGGTAACCACCCCTTGCATGTATATTAAAAGGGCCACATACATCACTATGTATTAGTCCTAATAAAGCATCGGCTCTCTCACCTAGCTTAGTGAAAGGTGATGCTGTCATCTTACCCAAAAAACAAGATTCACATCGATCATAAGACTCGAAGTTAAATGATTCCAATAGCCCATCTTTATGGAGTTTGGATATGCGGTCTTCGTTTATGTGGCCTAAGCGACAATGCCAGAGGTATGTCGGATTAGAATCATTAGTCTTAATCCTTTTGGTATTTATATTTAAAATTGGCATATCAAGATCTAAAACATATAGACCATTAATCAAAGAGGCGTTTGCATAAAACATATTATCCAGAAATAACGACAATCGTTGGTTTTTGATCGAAATCTCAAAACCTTTCTTGTCCAAACAAGAAACTGAAATAATATTCTTAATTAAACTAGGTACATAGAAACAGTTTTCTAAACCCAAAACAAGCCCTGAAGGCAAAGTAAAAGTACAAGTCCCTACAGCTAGGGCTGCAACACGTGCTCCGTTGCCAACTCTTTGCCAACTCTCTACTCCTTTGCAGTTCCTGCACATTAGTACAAATGTGAGAACCACATCCGGTATCAAATACCCAAGAAGTAGTTGTATTTAAATTGATATCAATCATATTTGTAAGCCCTAAGGGCGAACGAACTCGGTTTTTGATAATGGACAAACACTTGATGTTGTGTCTAATGTTTTATATCTATCGGAACTCATAATGGAAGCTCTAAGTACTTCAATCAAGCCATGATTAAGATTCAAAGTCATATTATTTAAGGCTCATATTTCAAGGTTGAAGATTGAAGACTTAGGTTTGGTTAGATTAGCTTTGTCGTTATAAGTCTTTATCTTATATAGCTCTAACCAAAGCTCTCATGAACATAAGTTCTACACTCAAGTCTTGCATGTTTTCATAAACACGTTTTCAAAAGGCTAAAGTTTCAAAATGATTCTCATATGTGTTCATATCTCAAAAGCCTTTGATTTCAAAGTATAAGTCTTTTAAAATGGTTTTCTAAATGCTCTTACTTGTTACATATTGAGAAAACCTTTTAGACTTCAAAAGATTTCAAAAAAATGTGAATTATCAACATCTCTCATACTCAGGAAGGTCGGTCAACCGAGCTCAAGATCGGATCAACCGACGAGAAACAGAGAGTTGAACACTTTGGAAATTGCCAAGGTCGGTCGACCTATGGCTGATCTCGATCGACCGAGGTTGCCTTTGGTCATCCGAAGTACTTTGTTCGGTCAACCGAACTCTGTAAAAACTAGCCATTTTTTGACCGTTAAAGAGTCATTTTTCAGCCTATTTTGAAATGTATAAATACTCCAAAGCTAGAGAATGACTCAAAGGTTTGCACATAAAAGTTTCATTGATTTCTTATCAAGTCTAAACACCTTCAAAGAAAAAACACTTCATTTCCATGATCTAAATCATTCAAAGGTGTTATTTCAAAAAGCAAGACAAAGAGTGGAATTCATATGTTCTAAAGAGCCAACAATTCTTGTACTTCAAAGGTATATATCTTTCACTTAGAAGAGTGAACAACCTTGTTATTTAACCCATCTTATTCCCTTTCTTAGTGATAGGGTTAATCTTGTAAAAGTCCTACTTTGTGTGGGCAAGTAACTCTTAGTGAGTTTGTGTATTGTGGTTGTGTTGTAAAACTCTTAGTGAGTTAGCCACAATTGTAAAAAAGTCTTCTTAGTGAAGTTGTTGCAAATCCTTGGGTGCGGCTCAAGGTAGTGGATGTAGATTCTGAGTGAATCGAACCACTCTAAATCCTTTGTCTTGTGTTTGGTTTTAGTTTTGCTTTTATTCATCTTGTTCAAACTCTCACTAGCATTGAATAGATTCGAAAAAAGTTTGCAAGATCGACTAAAACCCAATTCACCCCCTTCTTGTGTTTTACAATATTAATATCTACAACATAAATACCTGAGCCCGAAACAACATTTGCTTTCTCCTTTTCCAGCCTTTTCCCTGCAAGATAGCTTTTGCAGTTCCTTTTCCAGTGACCCTTCTCACCACAATGATGACAGATAGAGTCCTTGGCTACACCACCCTTAGGTTTCAGTGCATTGTTGAAAGTGGTTTGCTTGCCCTTGGGCTTACCTTTCGGTTTGCCTTTGGGTTTCACAAAACCTTTGCCTTTGCCCTTTTGCACCATCAGTATGGTGTTGGGCTTGGACTTGCCTATTTCCTTCTCGGCAATCCTCAGCATGTTCAACAACTCAGGCAATGGCTTGTCAATTTCATTCATGTGATAATTCAGAATGAACTGACTGTATGATTCAGGCAACGATTGCAAGATCAAATCAGTCGACAGCTCTTGTCCCAAAGGAAATCCCAGTTTTTCAAGGTTCTGAACATAACCTATCATCTTAAGAACGTGAGTTCCTACTGGCATTCCTTCAGACATTTTGCACTGAAAGAGAGATTTCGATACGTTGAATCTCTCCTGGCGTGCTTGCCCCTGATATAGTTGCTTCAGGTGAGCCAGCATCTCATAAGCCCCCATGTCCTCATGTTGCTTCTGAAGCTCAGAGTTCATGGTGACAAGCATGAGGCTAGACACATCTAAAGCATCACTAACATGCTTCTGATAAGCACTTCTATCAGCGGCCGAAGCGCGAGCCTCTGGTGTAGCAGGAATAGGCTGTTCCAGGACATACAACTTTCTTTCATGCTTGAGAACGATTCTCAAGTTTCTGAACCAGTCGAGGAAGTTAACTCCCTCTAATTTGTCCTTCTCAAGGACAGAACCCAGTGATAGTGTTTGGTTTGAATTTGCCATTTTTCTACAACAAAATACATATGCAAAGTAAGTACCGTAAAAAATCATTATTAGGTCTTTATCTTTTTAATGATTTCTCCCACTATTTTCTTCGAGTGAATAACCCTCATTATCAACTCGGAAAGTTCGTTAACTTTCTAGCGGGCCAAGATCCATATTTCACCTCGTTCTGAGTCAGCTTTGGCTGATCGCCCAAAACATGGTTATTTAGGTAGGCAACGTTTGCCAATTACATCAAATTATGTAATTCTTGGTTAGTTGAGTGAATAACATTTATTCAAGCGTATCATTATACACTTTTCTCAACTCTTTTGCCTTTAGATCCTCAATCCATTTATTGAGATAATCCAGTTAACTATGACCCTAAGTTTTAGCCGGCGGATATCACAACTTATCCTTCGCGCCTCACCCGGATAGACACGTATGTACAGCTTTGGCATGTCCCATACTAATGTCGATCTAGGCCTTGACGAGGACCAAACTAAGGAAGGCACTAATTAATATTTAATTGAGGGGTTTTGTTTTTAACAATCTCACCAGAAAAGCATAAATAAAACAGTTTATGCTTATATACATATGCATCCAATACATAAAAGTAAAATGCAATAGTAATCGCCATATCCTATTCGGTTTTTCCAAGCCAATGGAAAAACCGTGAAGTCAATCTAAGGGTGTGAAAAGAAAATACTCTATTCTACACCGTCTTGACCTTCAGGTGGTTGCCTCCAAATCTTCATCACAGCTGTTCCTTCTCCTAATCTAGAATATTACATAATTCTAAGGAAACCTCGAGTTACATTCGAGGGGATTTAATGAGAAGAAAATTACAACTTTTGATAGAAAAAGATAGGCACGATACGCAGATCGTATTATAAAATAAACCAACGAGGTAAAGGCGACTACTATGCATCATGCTCAATTAACATAACAATTTATGGAAAAATGAGCAACTAGAAAAATGAACATTTCATATTCTTTCTCGGATTCGGTCGACCGGTCAAACCCTTCGGTCGACCGAAAAGAAACAGAGAGTTTCTCGGTTGACCAAACAGACACTTCGGTCGACCGAAGACCAACTCGGTTGATCCGAACTCAGAGACAAATGAGATTTTTCCAACTTTTGAATAACTTCAAAACTGGAAAATCTCATTTATCATACATACAAAATGATGAAAAACATGTCATACATGATATACAACATTTCTAGCAATCCTAAGGCATGCGAAACATAGATTCATAATCCATACTCGAATACTATAACACATTAAGTCTATAGGGTACTCGTGAGTGGCTTTGATACCACTGTTAGAGGAATAACCGGGTCAAAATCAGTTATGCAGCGGAAAATAAACTGACCCGCCTCTAATAGGATATATCACGAGTAAGAACCTAAGACTACGGGATAGTATTATACCTTTAGAAGTGCTAGGATAGCTGAAACGATTTCAGTATCGAACGGAACGCCACCAACGCAGGCTCCGTCTCTCCCAGTATCCACTCGATCTTCCGGGGGTGGTCTTCTACTGCTTGGTGCTAGCCAACGCCTTGTAGAAGTCATGAAGAAAATCTTCAAGATGGAGTATGTATGTATGACCTCTTAGAAACAAATTTCTTACTTCTTTTCTATTAGCCTAAGCTAGAAAACAAGTATTTGAAAAGCTGTCTTTTCTTTTCTTACTAAATGTTCTCTCTTTTCTCTCTTCTCTAAGCTTCCAAAAGCTGGAGAAAAACTAACTTAGAATGCTAGGAAAAATCAGTATTTTCCCCTAGTCATTCAAAGGTTTGAGATGAGAGTGAAAGGGGGAAGTGGAGATCATGGAGGAAACCACTCCCCCACTTTCTCCACCACTTCAACCACCTTATTAAGAGATAAAAGCTGGGAAATAAAGGTTCTATTTCCAGCCATAAGGTCGGTCCAAATGGGTTGGTCGGCCCAACCCGATTAAGGGCCCAATCCAATCTCGGCCCGGCCCAATCGAATTGGCGCACCTTAGATTAAATGTACTCCAACAGAAATGTGGATAAGGGTGAGCAAAACCAACTATTGCTCAGTAAGATCCCTTCGACCTTGGGATGTAGAAATATATATGTAAAACACAAGAGGGGGGGGGTGAATTGGGTTTTAACTAAACTTGGGAACTTTTTCTTAATCTTTGCAATGCAAGTGGGAGTTTGAGCAAGAAGAATAAAAGCAATGCAAAACCCAATCAACAAGACAAAGGATTTAGAGTGGTTCGATTCACTTAGAATCTACGTCCACTACCTTGAGCCGCACCCAAGGATTTCAAACAACTTCACTAAGAAGAATGTTTACAAATGTGGCTAACTCACTAAGAGTTTTACAACACAACCACGCAATGAAAAACTCACTAAGAGCTTGCCCACACAAAGTAGGACTTTACAAATAACCCTATCACTAAGAAAGGGAATGAGATAGGTTAAGTACAAAGCTTGATCACTCTTAGAAGTGAGAATGTATACCTTTGAAGCACAAACAATTTAGCTCTTGAACATATGAAGTCCACTCTTTGTCTTGCTTTTTGAAATAACACCTTTGAATGATTTATATCATGGAGATCAAGTGTTTTTGCTTTGAAAGTGTTTTGGCTTGATGAGAGATCAATGAATATTTGATATGCAAGCCCTTAAAATGTTTCTCTAGCTTTGGAGTATAAATACATTTCAAATTTGGCTGAAAAACGACTCTTTAACGGTCAAATAACGGCTAGTAGAAACAGAGTTCGGTTGACCGAAACAAGTCTCGGATGACCGAACTTGAGCAACTCGGTTGACCGACCAAAAACTCGGTCGACCGAACCATCATCTCGGTCGACCGACCCAAGCTTAGGTCGACCGAACTTTGACAGAACAACTCTCAGTAAATCCTTCGGTTGATCCGAGAAAATCTCGGTTGACCGACTTTTTCGAGTATGAGAGATGATGTTTTGACCTTTGTTTTGAAATCTCTTGAAGTCTAAAAAGGTTTTCCCAAATTGTAATAAATAAGAATACTTGGAAAACTTTTCTAAAAGACTTATCTATGAAATCAAAGGCTTTTTGGATAAGAACACATGTAAAGATCATTTTGAAACTTAAGCCTTTTGAAAACGTGTTTATGAAAACATGCAAGACTAGAGTGTAGAGCTTATGTTCATGAGAGCTTTGGTTAGAGCTTTAAGATAACGACTAATGAATAACAAAGCTAATCTAACCAAACCTAAGTCTTCAATCTTCAATCTTGATAGATGAGCCTTGAATGATATGACTTTGAATCTCGATCATGGCTTGATTGAAGTACTTAGAGCTTCCAATCTATGTTCCAATATTCTATCACAAAGATATAAACATTAGACACAAACATCAAGTGTTTGTCCATTATCAAAAACCGAGTTTCGATCGCCCTTAGGGCTAACAATATAGACACTTAATTAAAACAGCTTTATGCATCCCAAAAACATTTCATAACTTTAAAAAACATAATCACCAATAAAGCAGTAAAATCATGGTATGCAAAATACTTCTGACTTATTAGAATATTGGGAGTGCAGAATCACCGCTCATACAACGACCCTACACTCTTACCCCTCCACCCGAGAAATCAGAAATACTTGCGACTCAACCTCCTAGCTTTCTCGACGACTTTAGGAATGACGGTTGCGCACCCGCCATTCTTACCCCCTCCACCGCGAGGCTGCTAGGAAGTGAAGGTTCTAGCCTAGCGTATACGTGGGAATGCCTAGCTTCTCATTAGCTCGAGTACAGACGATGGCCGTCGTCTACACCCTTACTACGAGACAACTAAACAACTCCAAAACTTGAAAAACCGTTAGAAAACGACTTTCATTTCCCTGTAAAACCGCTCACATCAAATATCAAATGCAAACATCATATATCGTTGTATACTGTTCGTGACATCGTACATCATGACTTGATGTTTGGGCCTCTCCCAACATCTTATCTATGTACTTATCATTTAACACAACTCTACATGCAACATCTTATCCCAAATTAGGTACATTGACTCATCATGAAATCCATAACATAACATAAGCATAACATAAACATATTGGATCCTTTCTTAGTCAATGTCCCTACTGGGATGTTCCTTTATGCTTACAATCATAAAACAGCAAGTAATCATGCTATCGTAGACATGCGCAATTAAACATCATACAATTCATGCATTCACATTAAATATTGCTTCATCCACTTTTATGCAAGAAAACATGATAAAACCATTTTTCATTCATACTTCATACATAATCTATAAAAAAATCAGTTCATGAAAGCTTTGGAAAAACTCAAAGTTGAAGGGTCCTTACCTTATCACCGTTACGTTCTTAACTTGTAAAAATCCAGAAAATCTGGTTCGTGTTCCTAATTGAAAGACGTACACAGGAAGATCTAACGGTTAAAATCATAATCCCTCCCGGTACGATCGTAGCCCCTATAAGTCAAGTTTCTAAATAAAAAAAGAATCAGAGGAATTGGAGTTCTAGATTTACCTTTATGGCGTTTCTAGTGCAAAGTGCACGCAGCGGTCCGAATCTGCTTTTTCTTGCTTTTCTCCTTCTTTCTTTTTTCTTCTCGTTTTCTCCTTTCCGAGACTTAGAAATGAATGGATTTCGAAAATGACTGCCTAGGAAGTTTAGAAACCGCCTCTAACTTCTTCCCCACTACTTTATCCACTCCCCACTACTTTCTAGAAATCACCAAAGGTCCCTTATCTTATCTTAATGTTATACAAGTCCTAAAAATGTTATAATACTTGGCAAATAATTAAAGCAAGTAAAATATGAATAAACATTATGGCAGGAAAAACAAATAAAACACTTAAGCAAATATGACGCGTTTCGGTCGACGTTGACTTAAAAAAATAGTAAAAAATTACAGTCTTCACACTATAAAACAAAGTTTATCCTTGGCGATTAAAGTCCTTCTAACCGGTCTTCTCCATCCAAAATAAATTTTCCCTCCTGTAAGCACCTTAGAGCTAAGTTTTAGGGTATGATTTAAATTAGAATGCAAATAAAATGGATGAGAGCTGGAAACTCTACTGTATGTGAAGCAGCAGCCAAGTTTGCCATATCAGAGGTAGATGCACATATGGAGATAAAACTAGAATAGGAATTTAAGAACAGGGTGAAAGAACTCTAGTAACAAAGTTTCACTGATGCTATGAAAATCAATCTGAGGTTCAAAGGGTTTGATTTAGGCTTAACAATGCTAGGACAAACTTAGTTGAAAGAAATTTGAAATCCTAGGAGCTAAACAAGGTGAATCGAAGGCAAAGCGCCTCGTAACGTAGAGATCGTGAGTTCAAATTCTCGCTTCTGAATTTTCCTATTTCTTGTAATAGATAGGTTCTCTCCTAATAAATAAATAAAAAATTAAAAAAAGGTGAATCGAAGCTTCGAGGAACAATTTCGAAGCTATCTGAAGAGAATTAAAGTTGAAAAACTCAAATAGAAATCAAACCTTATAAAAAACCTTATCGCAGTAAAACTAAACCAGTGATGATCATCGTAGCTAATTTTAACAAATTCAAGTTGGAAACAGTAAATTCTATCCAGAAAAACAATAAATACTGAACAATCTATAAAAAAGAAACACATTCTCAACTAGAATTAATCATTAATTCCGATAAAAAAACTTCGAACAACAACAAATTCAAATCACAGATGAATTTTGCAGAAAGAGAATTCAAAATGCGAAAGCAATATCACGTAATTTAGTAATTACGCTCTCCGATACCATGTTGAGAAATAAAATCAAACAAGAAAATTTCAAGAACAATGTAAACAAAAGGAAGATATTTTGGGAATTTTCTGGAATTTCTATTAAAATGAAAAGAGCTCCTTCAACTGTTTATATAAACAACTGAAAAAGGAAATAAAACTATCATAACTAACTCCTAAACCTTTCCTGTAATCTAGCTTAGGAAGTTAAGTAAATTAAATTAAATTAAATTTTGGATTCCAACCGGGTACAAAATCGATATTGGATCCTTACTACTCCCTCCATTTCTAAATATAAAATTTTAATTACATGTTACGAAAATTAAGGAAATAAAAACTAATATGTTTTGGTAATTAAAATACTGTTGGAGAAATTGGTTTTCTCTATAAATTAAAGTGTAATTAATGTGTCGTGAGGACATATTTGAGCTAATATATTTATATGTTACACCGCTCGGTTTTGAATGTTATTGAGTTTATCACGAAGTGGGTTGCGCAAGCATCGTGATGATATATAATATGTGAGAAAACCAATTTTTGGTGTGAATGATAAATTGGTATAAAGTGGGGTGGATTAAATGTGGTAAATGAGTTTTTAAACACACATCCCAGATGGGAAACCTTTGGAAGAGTTTTTCACTATATAAGGAAAAGTGGTTCTAATGGGTTTAAATTGTATTACCACTATTATGCCTCAAGTGATAACCTCATGTGCGCCCGCGCAGGGGGTGCAAACAGAAGGTCTGTTGATACCAAATTAGCTTGAACTTGTGTGCGTACACGAATGCCGGACAAAAACTCGCGGGCCTGATCAGCCACGTTTTTGCTACTGATTTGAATTTTTTATAATCAAATTCCACTGAACTGATGCAGCATTAAGAGAAGGTAATGGCATTAGACTGTAACAGCAATACTAATGCTGTGCTTTATGGTTTTGACTGTAACAGCCAGGTTTTATTGTTGTATTAAACCTGGGCTGTTACAAGTCTCATTTTAGTGACTATAAAAGATAGGCCAGAGGTGCTGGAAAGATATCCCAAAAAAATCCTTTTTTCCCTCCCTTCTGCATAAACATTTCATATTGTTCGTATTGTTCAAGAGTTCTACTGTTACCATTTCGGTTCGAAGGTTTTGCTTCTTTTGCTTAAGAGAATCATAAAGAGTTTGGACGTTGTACCTTGGAGTTCTGTGTTCAGGAGAGTCAGAAGTTGATAAAAGGCTGTTCCACTGAACTGATGCAGCATTAAGAGAGGGTAATGACATTAGACTGTAACAGCAATACTAATGTTGTGCTTTATGGTTTTGACTGCAACAGCCAGGTTTTATTGCTGTATTAAACCTGGGCTGTTACAAGTCTCATTTCAGTGGCTATAAAAGACAGGCTAGAGGTGCTGGAAAGATATCCGAAAAAAATCCTTTTTTTCCTCCTTTCTGCATAAACATTTCATATTGTTCGTATTGTTCAAGAGTTCTACTGTTACCATTTCGGTTCGAAGGTTCTGCTTCTTTTGCTTCAGAGAATCAGAAAGAGTTTGGACGTTGTACCTTGGAGTTCTGTGTTCAGGAGAGGCAGAAGCTGATAAAAGGCTGTTCCACTGAACTAATGCAGCATTAAGAGAGGGTAATGGCATTAGACTGTAACAGCAATACTAATGCTCTGGTTTATGGTTTTGATTGTAATGACCATGTTTTATTCGTCGTATTAAACTCGGGTCATTACAAGTCTCATTTCGATGGCTATAAAAGACAAAGCTATAGGTGCTTTGGAAAGATATCCGAAAAAAATCCTTTTTTTCCTCCCTTCTGCATAAACATTTCATATTGTTCGTATTGTTCAAGAGTTCTATTGTTACCATTTCAGTTCGAAGGTTCTGCTTCTTTTGCTTCAGAGAATCATAAAGAGTTTGGACGTTGTACCTTGGAGTTCTGTGTTCAGGATAGGGATGGCAACGGGGCGGATCGGGACGGATATCTCAAATACCAGATCCGCCCTGCCACTGTGAAGACTTGACCCGCTCCACCCCGTGATCCATGCCAGATCAATTTTTTTTGTCCCGTGATCTGCCCCGCCCCATGATTTTTTTTTTTTAAAATTATTCAGGGTGCTTTTATCAAATTAATTTTGAATATGAATAGAGGAGAAAAAGAGAGGTTTTGCTGAGAGGGAGAGGGAGTCGCGGAAGGAGAAGGAGAGATGATGGAGACAGTGGTTTTGGCTGAAGTGAGCTGTGAGAGAAAGTGGGGCGGGGCGGGGGGCTGGGTAGTATATATTAGGGAATTAGGGTTATTATATGGGCTGGGTAGTATATATTAGGGAATTAGAGTTATTATATGGGCTGGGCTAGGCTAACATCCTCTTATTATTCTATATGTGTGGGGCGGATCGGAGCAGATCGGGTCAGTAGTGCATACCGAATTTGATTTGCTCCGTTCGCGGAGCGGATCTGATTTGCTCCATTTTCTATACGGGGCAGATCTGATTTGCCCCAAAAGCTATCGGAGCGGAGCAGATCAACGGATCACGGGTCAAATTACCATCCCTAGTTCAGGAGAGTCAGAAGTTGATAAAAGGCTGTTCCACTGAACTGATGCAGCATTAAGAGAGGGTAATGGCATTAGACTGTAACAGCAATACTAATGTTGTGCTTTATGGTTTTGACTGTAACAGTCAAGTTTTATTGCTGTATTAAACCTGGGCTGTTACAAGTCTCATTTCAGTGGCTATAAAAGAGATGCCAGAGGTGCTGGAAAGATATCCGAAAAAAATCCTTTTTTTCCTCCCTTCTGCATAAACATTTCATATTGTTCGTATTGTTCAAGAGTTCTACTGTTACCATTTCGGTTCGAAGGTTCTGCTTCTTTTGCTTCAGAGAATCAGAAAGAGTTTGAACGCTGTACCTTGGAGTTCTGTGTTCAGGAGAGCTATAAGCTGATAAAAGGCTGGACATATAGAACTTAAGGGGAAGTGGTACACTGCTGTCTCGTCCATGAATCAATCCAAATACCGGTTAAGAAATTATTTTCCAGTGCATAAATTAATTTTTCAGTGCAGAATTTCTGTCCAGAATTTATTTTTTCAGTGCAAAATTTTCTGTCCAGAATTTAGTTTTTCCAGTGCAGAATTTATTTAATTTTCAGTGCAGATTTTCTGTCCAGAAAGTATTAAACCAGTGCAGTTAAATTCTCAGATTTCTCAATATTCCAAAAGAATTTCTAACAAATACCAATATTATTCTCTTAAATGTTAGATGTATACCACTAATTCTATTTTAAAAAGTAATATTAATATTTTAATTATAAAAATATCGTAATTTTTGTTTATTTAAATTTTCACAACATAATAAAGGTATTATATTTAGGGGTGGAGGTAGTATCATTTACAATCTTGATCCATTTATATTCTACAACTGTTTGGGCTATTTCCTAATTTATTTTTAATTGGCCCAACTTCATCTTTATAACATGCAGCCCATTTTCCTTGTTCTCCGTCCTAACTTTCATTTCTTCTATTTTCCCTGGAGATCCCGTCCCTTTTTTTGAAAATGTTTTTTTTTTGCTAAAATTAATTGGTTATAATTGGGTAAAAACCAAAATCCTCATGAATTTCTAATTGACTTGACGAATTAATTATAAAAATATCACAAATTATTTACAAAAATATCATAATTAAGACAATTTATACAAGTGATTTTAGCCGCGAAGCATTTTCCTTCCCTTTTTATGCAATTTTTGTGATACTGCAATCTTCCTTCATGTTTTTCTTCTTCTTGAATCCAGAGCAATATGCAATAATATTTGTTACTCACTCTATTCGCATCTGAGCGTACAATTTTTATTTTTTAATGTTCAAAATTAAATTAAACTAGTAGTATTTTTTTAAGTCCATTTTTTTTATATGAACTCCCACTAGTAGTCTCCTATAATCTAATAGAACTAAAATCTACTAGTATATTGGTCCCCGCCCATTTTCGAATTTAAGGAGATTAAGTTATACTAACACGTAGTTCCACCACTAACTTTCTTAATTTCATTGATTAACCTATATTAACATATTAATTTTCTTAATTGAGAAGGACAAGTTTGTAAACTCATTAAAATTCAAATCCCCTTAACTTTTGTATATCGCAAACTCAAAGCATATAATATGTGTCCAAATACATAAAACTTTTTCTAACAATATACACTTAATCAAATAATATTTTTTATACATTTCTCATGTTACTTTGAAGTATGATCTGTGACATAGACTCTGCAAACTAATTGCTTTTTTTTAAAAAAAAAAAAAAAATTGTCAATTTTTTTCCTTAGTTTCTATCTTTTTAAAAAATAAGTATCGTTTAAATTCAGATATTCTAATAAAAATATATTATTTTACTTTATATATATCGTTTTACACAATGAGCAAAATTTAACTCGGTCCCCTAATTTCAAATGCTGGCCTCACCAGTGATGAGCTCCCTTCGGAGAATGTAGGAAATAAAAAGAAACAGGATGCCGAAGATGATGAGAGGGGAGCAAGATTGGTAGTGATTGTGTTATTTAATTTAATGGCATTGGTAATGCTGATTCTAGGAGTCAGAGTACTACGCGCGTGTTTGGTACGCTGGAATGGAAATGAATAAAATGAATTTTTCAGTTTCTCTTTCCATTCCAGTGTTTGATTAATCAATTTAAAGCGGGAATAACCTATCCACAGGAATGCTCATTCCACTCCAAAATTTATGAAATGACCTTTACTTGAGACTCTAGAATCATCAATTAATGGAAAGTAATCATTATACCCTTTATTTAATTATTATAGTGTTCAAATTAGACATGCTCATTTTCTCCAGAAATAATTTATTCTCTTGATAAAACTTTATATACGATAATTACATAAATATTTTATTTATTTATTTTGTTACTTTTTTCGTTTATTTTTAATATAAAATATTTTGTTACTTTTTTCATTTAATTTTAATATAAAATATAGTTATTTTATATTATATTCAATTTTATATATTAATTATATTTGAACATTTAAATGTATATTTGATGCGCTCAGTGTACAAACTCGGGTGGAACTAAGAATTTCTCATTACAGCGGAAAATGTTTTACTTATTTTTTAATAAAATATTTATAAGAAAATCTTACAAAAGTAAAAGTTTCTTATATAAAATTGTTATTTCTGAAAAATATTGGGATGGTTAGGGCTCTGAACCGGTTATTGTGAACAAATACGATTTTTTTACGTGAAAGTTTTGTTGGGTAATATTTCTCAAAGTCTCACATTGGTTAGAAAAGAAAATTGCCAAGACAAGAGGCATTATAAATAGACCCACCTAGTTTTGAGTTTATTTTGTACCAACTCTTTGAGTCTTGTGAGTGTAGACTTGGAGTTCTTTGAGGAGGGTTTATAATTTTTCTTCCGTTAATAAATTACCTAATGAAAGTTTTTACCCTTTATGGTCGTGGATGTAGGTCTTAGTTGAGACTAAACCATGTTAAAATTCTTGTATTTTTTTTCTGCTTTCTTTTCGTTTCTTTATAATTTGTTGTTTGGAGTGTTCCGCTGCCCAACATGTTTATACATTGTGCAATTAATTAGTTTGCTCGTCAACATATGTTAAAGGGCATTTAAGTCATATTATATTGAATCACATTCCATTCTAACATTAAATAATAATTTTCCCAAATATATGAAAAGAAAGAGATTTCATTACATTGCATTCCAGTGTACCGCTCCAGGGGGTTGGATCTAAGTGAATGGGTTAAGGCTCAATCTTTAGATTTCAATAATAGTCCATCTCTATTAATATCATATCACTTTTGCACATTTTGTCCTTTATTTTATTTTTCTTGTGAATCATGACCATACTTTTGTATAGTACCTAGATCAGATGATAAAGTCCATTCTATATATGACTCAAACATATAAAGGAAACAACTTATCATAATAAACACATTTGAAAGTTTTGGATGAAATCAAATCTTCCTTTTTTTACATTCGGATTTATAAGCATTAGGAAATCAATGAGGTTGATATTGAAAGCTCCCAAGGAAAGAAGACAAATTCTTGGATATGACATTATATATTTTCTGCTCATTTTTTTCCTTTAGGTAGGGACAATTAAGTGATCAAGAAAATCTTTTCGATCTGCACCATCCAATTAACAAAATTTTTGTATATACAGAACGTATGAGAATATGTGTCATGCATGATATATATTGTAAATCAGGACAAGTGTCGAATGAGAACTTACCATGTTCCGTACTGGAGCCAACGCACATCAACAAGGTAAAGATTATATTCAAGTGGACTATTCTTTGTCCACGTTCTTTTTTAGTTCACTTTTTTGAGTTTTTGATAATTGCCGCTGATATATGGTGTGTGAATATAGAATGTCTTAGATGGTGACAAGAGGAAGTATGTAATCTAAAAAGCATGCGGGCGATCCATTATATGACCCCAAATCATCAATCTTGTGAGTTGTGAGGATTTGATAATGACCATAGTACTCTATAGTGGGGATGACCAGTCGGTCTCAATCATTTTGGAGCATATACTTAATTTTTAAATAAGGTCCTAGATAATTGAAAAAATAAATTTTCATTAAAATATAACAAAAATAAATAAATCATTACTAATATATCATAATTTTCATTTTTTTTAAATATACTAAAAAATTCTAGAATATGGATAAGGAGAAGAAAATAAGGTTATTTGACCCAGCAATGACAAGTGAAAAGAGGAGGAAATAAAATTGGTCTGAAAAGAGAAGGAAATAATTAAGTAAATAAGATGAATTGTCGTATTTGATTCTAATTTATGTTCCCTAATAAGACCACCTCAGCCCTCAAACCCAGATTTCCCAAAGACGAACCATCTACATTAAACTTCATTGATATGCTGGTAGTTCTGGTTGTGCGAGGCAAAATAAACAGTAGGCCATATCAATATTTTTATTTTTTTGGAAATGATATTTGCACTCCCAAATTAGCTTTATGCACTCCCCTTATTTTATTTTATGAACGAAATGATATTTTTTCTTTTGACTATACTTGTCTTGTAGTGTTAGCTTTGAGTTGGATTTGATAAGTTTGGTATTAAAATTATTTTACTAATAAAATAAGAGGGAGGGAAGTGCAAGGGATAAAAGATGAGTTCAAATATTACCACTTTTTTCCTGTTTTAAGACCTAGACTCAGCGACGGATCCACATAAGGCTGGCCCCACTCAAAAAAAAAAAAAAATTTTTTTTTTTTAATTATATATGATGTATTTTACTCCATTTAGATAATAAATGTATAAATGACCCCAGTGAATTATTGTATATATCGAATGATCCCAGTGATTTTTTAAATTATATATGATATATTTTACTCCATTTAAATAATAAATGTATAAATAACCGCAATCAATTATTGTGTATATTAAATGACCCCAGTGAAATTTTTTTCTGGATCCGTCACTGCCTAGACTATATATAAAGTGATACATTCCAAATATATAGGAACTCTATCTATGTTTTTTTTTTTAAATTATACTACTGAAATATTTTTTTAGTATCAATTGAATCGGGTAAAATTTTGTATTATCAATTTTAGTTTGTCGTTTTATTTTACAATTGCTTTGACATGTGTGAAAATGAAATGATTCTTTCATTCTAACAGGTCATGAGGGTTGACATCAAAAGTTCATACAGTAAGTAGATTGAGATTCATTGAATCAAGAACATTATGGAGACTTGATTAGTGACAAAAAGGGGAAAAACGCATGCTTATTATGTAGTCCATGTTTAATTCATTAGCTTTCTTACTATTGGCGGAGATAGGATTCAAGTTTAGGGAGATGTAGTAGAAAAAATTGAAAATTTTTGGGGACTGAAGTAGAAAAAAATCTCTTTTATTTTGAACCGTTGAATGTATATACCTAGTATATAAAAAAAATTAAAAATTCTTGGGGGCTCCGCCACTGTTTCTTACACACTTTGGGGAAGGAGTTCTAATTGTACAAATAATACATGAGAATTATTAGACTGAAATCCTTTAACAATCACTTAACCAGAGGATTTTAAGTGATATTGACAATAATGTCCACCAAAAGTTCTTTTTGGCGGCTGAATATTTTTTAAGTTTGGTTATTCAAGTTTAGTAGGATGGGTAAACATGGGAAAAAACCGCATGTCCCACACTAATGTACACATTTTATCTCAATCACTTACAAAATTTGTTACGTAGATATTCCCTTACATTCAACTTTTTCAGTCATCATTATTTCAAAGGTAGAAGAAAAGAGGGAGAATAGTAATTAGAATCTAGTTAATGAATTTGAATAATGACGACTGAAAAAATGAAATTAGAGGAATATTCATATGGCGAATTGATAGTGATTAGGACAGATACGAAAATACTAGTTGAGGACACGATTTTTTGCCTTAAACATGATTCAAAATGTCTGAATACTTGACTTTTAATATTGAATCAGGTTTACCCACTTGACATTTTTAAGTTCAAGACCTCAGAGTACTTAAAACTTTATTGAATTTTACTTAAGCATCTTCGCCTCTAATTTATTTTCAGTTCACTGTTATATATGTTTTCTTTATAATTCACTCAATATATATATATATATATATATATATATATATATATATATATATATATATATATATATATATATATATTCCAATTTTGCTCCTGAACATAAATGTACCGGTAAATACTTACTTCTGTGATAATCCTTTCAAAAAAAAGAAAAAAAACAAACTTCTATGATAAATCAAAGGCTGATAATTGATAAATCATCAGGTTTGGTATGCAAATCCATATGTATAGTCGAATTGTTTAACCATTCAAGCTTACACTTCCGAACCCAAAGAAACCATGAAAATTTTAGTTTTAAAAGAAATAAATCCATGAAATTATTATAAATATATTACTATAAAAAGAAGGTTTATCTGTACATGAATTTATTTTTTTAGTTAATATAGAGAATTAAAGCATATACGTACCATGCATGACATATAAAACAAACAAAACAATTAGGTGAACAAAGAACAAAATGGATCAAAGTTTGACACGTCTTTAGTAAGGCAGCTAATATTAATTATGTCTCGAATTTGACCATACCTAATAATAAAACTTAAAATTAGAAAGAGAAACACAATATTAATATAAAAAAATAAAAGAAAGAATTAAAAGTTTCCAAAAACAAGCCAATGGATGCATGAGTCAATAATCCGAGCTCCGGGCAATCGGTTGGAGTGGTTATATATCTCACCGTTCACGAGTGTTTGATTTCTTCGGTAAACATCGACTCTCGTGTGATTTTCCCGTGATAATAAGGCTCCGTGTTAAAGAGCGATGATGAGAAAATTCCTCTCGCTAACAATTACGCTACTGGATAAACCGCAGTCGAATCGAATTAGTCAACATGTTGGTGGTGGGAGCTCCGAGTAATCGGTTGGAGTGGTTATATATATATATATATATATATATATATATATATATATATATATATATCACCGTTGACTGAGTATTTGATTTTTTTCGGTGAACATCGACTCTCATAGGATTTTCCCACGGTAATAAGGCTCCGTGTTAAAGAGCAGTATGAGTATGAGCTAATCCCTCTCCGCTAACAACTACGCTACAGATAAATCGTAGGTCGAACCCGAATTAGTCAACATGTTACTGGTGAACATGGTGGACGCTAGTGCCTCGGGGTGAACCAAAGATGCATTGGTCAATGATGAGTAAAAGAATATTTAAAACCCATCGCATGGATAAAGTCAGCGAAAAAAGTTCCAATTAACAAAGATTATAGAAGAATCAAAAGTTTCTTTTTTTTTTTGTGAAATTTGTGTAGGGATTTCAAACTACAAGGCCCAATAATTTAAATTAATTAGTTGTGGTGTTATGCATGGGGTCCTTTTGTCTTTTGTCTTTTGACTTCTTTGTCTTTCGATTTTAGCTTTGAAGATTAATTAATAACTTTCCAATTTAGACAAGGCAAGAAAATGCCACATCATTGTCCCCTTTCTTTAACAATTTTCTCCTCTTTATTGAACATTTCTTCTTTTATTCTTAAAAAAAAAGATTAAGATTGTCCCAAGAAATCTGTCGAAATATGCAAGAAGATGAGTTTATACGGATAACTGGTAAAGAGTATTTTAATAATTATTTAATGAATCAAATTTAAAAATCTTTCATGCATTTAGTGTTTGAGGTTTTATTTTATACTCAATCAAAAGAGGATTTATGTCTCAATTTAGTCTCAAATTCAAATAGACTCAATTCAAGTACATCCTAATTAGCCACTAGGAGTCACATCTTTAATTAGATGATGGCGTTGTTACAAAGAGTACAATTATAAAATATTGAGCAGACCATGATCAGAAGAGTCAATAATTAAATAAATCATAGGATGTTTATGGAGAAAAAGAATTAAAAAAGGAAAAAAGAGGCATTTTTTCTTTTACTTTTTGTTCAATTTCGATGTGCTTGAGAATTAATACACATCGTGTGGGATATATTGTCAAGGTGTGTAGAAGTTTTCCACGGAATGTAACTTATAAAATTTATAAAAGGAATTTCTTATTTTCTTGTCTTTGAAGCAATTGAGGCAAGAGTAGTATTTCGAATGGGATAATAAAAAAATTATATTTTGAGTAATATTTTTTTTCTTCCATGAAAAAAATATGTTTGTGAAGGTTAATTGTTGGAATTATTAAATCAAGATTATTATTATTTAAGAGAATATTTAGTTTTGGTAATTACTAATTTTATTGTATTACGTTTGTTTTAGTAGTTTTCTAGCCGGATTATATTTTCTAGATATCTTAAATATTCTATTAGGGTTTGACTCCTATATAAATATGAGAGTTGTCTACGTATTCTGTGTGGCTCTGACGGTGTTCATGGTTCGGGTTGGTTCGGTTTTGCATATTTTTTAAACCAAATCGAAATATTTGGTTTGAAAATTTTGAAACCAATCCAAACCATTCAAAATCTCAAACCGATGCATTCGGTTTGTATCGGTTTGGTTTGGTTATTCGGTTTTCAGGAGATACAAAATATATTGATTAAAAGTTAAAAATAAAACAATTTTTTATATAATTATTTAGCGGCTAAAAATATAAAAAAAAAAATAAGACTATTATTTTCACAAGTTAAACACAATTAAAAAAAAATAATGAAACATAAATTCTTGATTCTTGAACTTCAATATAAAGTAAAAATAAAATAATTTTTTTATATAATTATCTAGCTACTTAAAATATAAAGAAATATGTCTATTGTTTTTCACAAGTTAAACACAAAAAAAAATGAAAAAATAAATTGTTGATCTTGATTCTTGAACTTCAAACAAATTACTGAAAAATTATCTACGAGAAAAAAGAAAAAATACAAAAAATACATCATTATTAGTTTCAAAGTAAAACAAAAACTGCAGGTAAATCTAAGACCATATACAACAGATGACTCTTCAAACTCTTACTTTAGCACTTGAAGAGTTTGCTTGTCATGTTATATAAATAAGATGTTCAATATATATTTTATTACAAAAAGAGTTCTTTAATATATTATATACTAGCCTAGCTAATGACGCGTGCTGTGCACGGGAACAATTTTAATTGTTAAGAAAACATTAAAGAACATAAAAGTGAAAAATGATACTCTACACTGATATTTTTGTTTGATTTTTCAAACCCACTTATATAGAAAAAAGAAAAAATATAAGAATTTTGTATATATATGCAAAATATCAAAAAAAGGTTCCCCAGTAAAAGAAGAATATTTTTTTCAATGATTGCTCTAGGTCGGCATTGTAAGTTTTCTTGAAAAAACTAACGGTTTAAATGAACCATCAAAAAAGCAAATAAAGTCTGTATCTTCAATTTATTGGGCAAATTCCAACTCAGTTAATGACACGATAAAAATTAAATGACTCGATCAATTAAAGTTTATTTTTTAAAGTTTCGACCCTTTTAATAAATAAAAAATTAGGGAGCAGTTTGCATGCGAGTGCAATGTGAAAACTAAATGGTTCGGTTAACTAAAATAGGTTCGGTAATATAAATATAGATAAATTGTTAAAAATTATGATAGAATAAAATGGAATTTGTATTTTTAATTAATTAATAGAATAAAAAATTTATGATATGACCAATAATTCTAAAAAAGTACATAACAATAAAAAAAAATAACACATTAGTTATTTAACTTTTAGATGATACTTGTTTTCAGTTTATTTCTTATTATCAATTGGAAGATATTTCAACATTATTGGGGAAGTGATTTAATATTTGAAGTTTATTAAGATAAAAATTAGTTTCTAATTAATTTAAACTCTTCTAAATCAATCAACTTTTTGTAAAACCATTAAACCACAAACAATTCTAGAAAATTCCACGTAGGATTTTGAAGTGTTTGATTGATTGAAATTGAAACAGATTTACTGTAATATATATATATATATATATATATATATATATATATATATATATATATATATGTGTGTGTGTGTGTGTGTGTGTGTGTGTGTGTGTGTGTGTGTTCAGTTTGGTTAGTTTTGAATTATAAAAAAATTTAAACCAAACCGAAAGTTCGGTTTTAATTTAGCCCAAAGCGAAACAAGTCCAATGCACCACTCAAACTGAAAAACCGGTTTGGATCGGTTTGGTTTGGCCAGTTTCGGTTTCGGTTTGTCATGAACATCCCTAGCTCTGAGTGTGGTCTGGAGTAAAATTGTGGCGTGGTTAGTAGGGGTGGCTATGAGGGTGTTCAAGGTGATCGACCGCACAGGGCCTCCAAAAATTGGGGGCCCCAATTTTATGTTAGTTACATATATTATTTAGGGTGTGTGTTTGTATTTTGTTGAAGAATATTAAAAATTATAATTACTTGAGATTTTTTATGTTGACAACTACTAGTAAATAGCCCAAAAAACGTGAAATATGTTATCTTTCTTCTTGATATCGATGGAAATGATTTGAATGTGGGGCTTAAGTTGCTTAGAAAATTATTACTTAATGAAAAGATGAGACCTATTGATATTTTATGTTCTTGAAGCATGTAGGGTATTTTCCTAACGCAATAATTGTATACGGAATTTTGTTGACAATTCTGGTTACTATTGCATCTACAGAAAGGAGCTTTTCAAAATTGAAGTTGTTGAAGTCATATATGCGTTCTACAATGTCTCAGAAAAGACTCAATGGATTAACGACGATAGCAATTGAGAATGATCTTTTGGAGCAAATCAAACATGAAGATTTAGTTGATGATTTTGCTTCAAAGAAATTTAGAAAGATCACTATTTTAAAGTGAAGAAAATTTGTCAAGTATTTATATTTTTTAAAAATTATGTTTACAAATATTTTGTACATTTTGGAGAACAAAAATTATGATACAGTTGTAATGATTTTTTTGTTATATTTACATAAAAATCACTTTTCTTCGATTATGTAGGCCTCATTTCGGAATTTAGCACAGGGCTTCCAAAATGATTGAGACGCCCCTAGTGGTTAGGATGATAGATCCTGATAAATTTGAGAGTTGATGCATAGAATATTGTTTGCCCCTCTCCGTAATATTATTGTGAGATTTGATATTTCAGTGTTCATACTTCGGACACTCACCACCAAAATTATTTATTTAAAATATGTGTGTTTTCGCTTATAAAAATTTTACATTACTACAAAAGCTTTCAAATAGAAATTACCCAATATAAATATTTATTCTTCTTTTACTACAATATTTAGCAAAAATTACACAGTATTTAGAATGTATAATCAATAATAATGCACGCAATACAAATTTGTTTATTATGATAATCTTTAATCTATAATAGTTTAACTTACTACGTCGTCTACAAAGATTTTTGGCATCATCAGAGGAGGTCGACTTCACCAGAGGACGGGTGAAAATCATCTGTCCCCGTCTGTTATGTCCCCGTGTCCCTAACCAATCAGAATTTACTATATAAATATTTGTTTCAATTATATATACACATGGTGAATTGTGATTGGTTGGGGACACGGGGACATACACGAATGGGGACAGATGAATTTTTGCCCCAGAGGACAGAGCCCATATAGGGCGGAAATTATATATATATATATATATATATATATATATATATATATATATATATAAGTGTCTCACAGAGGAGGTAGATTAGAGATCGGCAGGCCGATTTCCCCATTAGGGGGAATATAAGTGCCTCACAGAGGAGGAAGATTAGAAGACCCATGTAGGGGGAATATAAGTGTCTCACACAAGAGAGAACCCAAGAAAAGGAAATTAAAGCATGCCCCTTGTGTGAGGAGGGTATCGAACCCACGATACGGTACTATCCGGTCATAATTAACTCATATATTCCAAATACGAGCTTCCAAGTAAAGCCTTTGTTCCAAGTGTTGAAAGTAGCCTTCAAATAAAGCTAGACACAAGGATCAAAGACATCTAATAGCATTTGAAGGAAAGATACATAATTGGAAGGAAAACGGTTGAAAGGGTATTTTAGTCATTTGATAATTAAAGTCTATTCTAGACTAGCACATAAATTAAGAAGAGAAGTTTGACCATGGGTAGGTTATCATAGTATCGATTAATTAACGAAACTAATGGCATCACTCATATGTTAGTAAAACTTGCATCTCTTAAATATACGAGGTTAATTATGGTAGTTCAAAGAGAAATTATATTTATTCAAAGAAAATGAACATTCATTTCGGAATATAAATTAAAATAGAAAATAGATATTCAATTTAAGACGGTGAGAATGCTGTTATAAAATTTCAATTTTTTAAAGGACTAAGATATTTTATATTATAATGATCTATTTATTTAAATAATATATCAATAGTACTAATATGCAATTTTTTAAAAATATTTAGGGGCCCATGACCCCCTTGCCTCCATGAATCTGTCATTGAGTGGCATCGTCCTACTAAGTTACCATACACAAACGTGATATCTAAAATAGCGTCCTTATTTTGCTTTGTTGATTATCTTTTCTCTCATTTTTTCAAAAATCATCTCTTTGCAAATTCTCTTTCTATAGATTTTTCAAATTCATACAGAACATGTAAATCTTTTGAAAAATGAATAAGATCTTTTACCAGATCTGAAAAAAACCTTTTTTTTTGAAGTCCAACTGGGCGTACACCCCAAGAGGGGAGAGAGAGTAATACCTCATAAGAGGAGGAAGAGATAACCCTAGAAAGGGAGACAATTAAAGAATACCTCGTGTGCAGGGAGTATCGAAATCAGGACCTCAAGGTCGTGGGTAAGTCGTTACCCCACTAGGATAAGGAACTTGTGATAAAAAATAAAAAGAAGGCAAGTTAATAGAAAAAATGGATTTTTTTTACCCATATATGAATTTTATTGGCCTGAAAATGGAAAACTTTGGACAATGGCCGAAAAAAAATGAAATTTTTATAAGATCTGAAAAAGACCCCCTCCCTCTGCCGCCCGCGAACCCCTCTCCTCTCCCCTACAAAATTTTGTCGCGACCCCCTCCGATTCAAGTTTTTTTATCATGTTTCCATCCATGTTCATCCTCAAAATTTGAGTTCTTGCAAATGAGTGGGTTATGAGTGTTTTTTTTACGCCCGAAGGCGATTGCCCCTGAAGGGGAAGAGCGGAGAGTACCCTAAATAGGGAGATTGTAGCATGCTCCATACCTGGGAAGGGAGTTTGGCCTCACAAGAAGGAGAATTTATTACCCCACAAGAGGAGATATAGGAATCGATAACGGGACTTTCGTCCCGTGATCGGGTAGCCTTACCACTTGGGTTACCCGATTCCTATGTGGGTTGTGAGTGTTAAAAATAAAAAGATGGATATCCTCTACTCAATTGGCAGAAGTGAATTTCAATGTTACAAGTGAAGTCAAAGTTGAATTTAAATGTGAAAAGTAGACCGAATTCATTGGGCCCTAATTTCCATTCATAATTACCTCTTCTTAAATTTCCACCCAATCGTCGTGAAGAGGAACAAATAAAAAGAAAAAATTACAAGAGTATGAGATCCCATATTATGTTGGAAGTTGGAAATTTGAACACAATCATTAACTCTTGTTTGGACCTAATATTCTAAGGAAATACATAAAGAACTACAAGAGATCAAAGACCGAGTCAAGGCCTATTCAAAAGCATACTTTGTTAGTCTCAACCTATGTTACTCGAACTCGGATACATGTATTGTTGGATATTTTTCTGATTTTTGAAAAAATAAACTTGCTAATGTTTTATTCTTGGGTAATATGCATTAAATAGACCCAAACTATTTTCAGATTTTAAATGTTAGGCCAAAACAATTATTTTTACAAAAATTAGCCATGAACAATTTACGAGCAGCGAAAATTAGACTCTGGCCAAAATTTCTTATTTTTTGCCTGAAAATGTAAAAATACCAAAATATCCTCAATTGAAACCATCTGGCCCGACCCGGCACGTCCCGACCCACTTTAACCGATCGACCCGACCCGTTATTAATCTCTCTCTTCTCCGACAGCCGCAACACCATCTTCTCCGCGGCCGCCACCATCCATCACCCTCTTTTCCATCTCCAATTTCTCATACAATTTAATCACCAATTTTCACGCCAATTCATCATCAATTTATGGGCAGAGATCTATGCAAAACCCAGATTTCCATACAAATGCAGCCATTGACGAACATAATAAACAAGGGTTCAATTCTAATAGGCACCAAATGCCAAGAAACCCATTGTTGTCGGAGATTCTGCTGGAATGAATTCCAAATTCCCATCCCCCTCCCTCTCTCTCTCTCCAACCACTCACCACCGCATATCTATCAACGGCACAACATCTCGAAATCAATCCAATAAATAAAACCCCGTTCTGGAATTAAAATAAAGCCGTCTAGAATAGTCAGAACCCTAATCGGCTCGAACAATCTCTTCAGAGAGAATCTCAGAGGCGGCGGCGACGATTGTTATTGGATGCAAATAAGATATGCCTCCCAAACAGCAAGCCAAAGACGACGTAGCCAAGAAGAAAAAGGTAGTCAAAGACAAAACCTTCGGTCTCAAGAACAAGATAAACAACATTTTTTATCTACTAAGAGTTCCCTTTTGTGATTTTTGGAGTCATAATGACATTTGTATTTTAGGTCTCTGAGTATAGGCATGTATCACAGACTTTGTATCTAACTATCAAGGAGGGGTGGAGTAGTGGTGGTGGTGACGAGGTGAAAGAATGGGACAGTGCGGCTGAAAGGGATGGGATAGGTAGAGTGGTGGTGGTGGAGGTGTAGAGAGGGCAATGGAGATGTGGAGTGGTGGTAGAGGATATGTAGTACTTGGACTTGAATTTTCCCCACCTGCTGCTTCCGGCGGCGATTAACTTTCGGTAGAATTTGGATTGGGTTAGCCAGGAAGGGAGGGATGGAGTCGTGGTGGTGGTGGTGTAGAGATAGGAATTGAGGGATGGAGTCGTGGTGGTGGTGGTGGTGGTGTAGAGATAGGAATTGAGGGATGGAGTGGTGGTGGTGTAGAGAGATGAAGGGTGGCGGAGGTGGTCAATTGGAGAAGACAATGGTGTTTAATTTTTTTGGGACAAAAAACGCCCCTCATGATGCCGGAATGTAAGGGGAGTTTTTTTTTGCCCAGAAAATGCATCGGAGTTCCTATTTTGCCACTCGTAATTTGTTCATGGCTAATTTCCGCCAAAATAATTATTTTGGCCCAACATTTAAAATTTAGAAATAGTTTAGGGTCATTTAGTGCATATTACCCTTTATTCTTTCATCATAATGATTTATACAAAACAATATTAGAAATAAAAGACATAATTGGAACAAATAATATACTGATTTTATTCCAGAAGTATACACAAAATAGTAAAACTCAGAACATCAATAGGTATGTGGATTAACTCCTAGACGAGACAGCAGTATACCACTTCCCTTTAAGTTCAATATGCTATGCCTTTATCGCTTCAAGCCTTTGGAACACTGAACTCTCAAGGTACAACGCCCAAACACACTGTTAACTGGAAGCAGCAGTAACAGTAACTTCAAATCTTTTGAAATAATAGAACTCTTAGACAAAATGCTTTGAAAGAATGCAGAAAACAAAGACAGAATGAAGCAGAAGGAGAGGAGAATTTCCGATTGATTTCTGTCTAGGGAAGACAGCCTTTTATAGGCTGCAAAACCCAGAAATGTAATAGCTCAAATATAACTCTGTCATAATGTGGACGGTTACAGTCAACACCATCAATTCAAAATGAATTGTAGAACTGTAACAGTAATTATGAATTATGATTAAATCTTGTAATTGTTTTTGCATTGAATTGTTTTATTTCTTCAGAAATTTCGAAGACCGGTAGCAAAACGTGGGTTGATCAGGCCCGCGAGTTTTGGTCTGGCAGGTCGCGCACGCATACAAGTTCAAGGTATTTTGGTTTCGACGAGCCTTGGTTTGGCACTCTCTACGCAGGCGCGCGCGAGATTCTAACATGGGCCACAATCTTAACAAGATATTTTAAGCTCATGTAAACCACTTTTACATATAAAGTGATTCTCACTTTCATAGACAACTCATGTGAGATGTGGGTTTAATATTAATGTACCACATTTCAATCACCCCAATTTATCATTTACACCAATATTGGATTTCTCACATGTTATATATCATAATGGAGCTTGAGCAATCCACTTCGTGATAATATCAATAACATTAAAAAACGAGTGGTGTAACACATAATAATATTGGCTCTAAAATATCCTCACGACACTTTAATTACAATTCAATTTTTTGAAATAAACCAAATTCTCCAACAAGTGTCGAATACAGGTATATATTTAGATGTCGTATACTTAAACATTTAAAATAAAGTGTCTTATCGGTGTTCATTTGATCCAATAAATATTCACGTATCCATACTCATATCATATCGTGTCGACACGGATACAAATGGGACGTAAAGCGAATGATCCGTTGGAGAAATTGGATTTTCTCAATATATTAAAGTGTAATTAAAGTGTCGTGATATAAATATATGTTACACCACTCGGTTTTGAATGTTATTGAGTTTATCACGAAGTGGGTTGCGCAAGCTTCGCGATGATAAATAACATGTGAGAAAACCAATTCTTGGTGTGAATGATAAAATGGTATAAATGTGGGCCTGATCAGCCACGTTTTTGCTACCGGTTTGAGTTTTGAATATTCAAACTTTCGTTTGCATTTTTTCTCGTTTGGTTTGAATTCAATTTTTTGTCTTTATTACTGTGCATTTCTTTATTGAAACTACTGCATTTTTTCTATTTGGTTTGAATTCAATTTTCTTCTGTATAGTCATTGTAATAAATTGTAAAGCAAATATGCAATACTCCCCATTCTTGTGCCTATAAAAGTAAGGGAACTTAGCAATTTTTAAAGCATCAAAATTTCTCCTCTCCCTCTACATTTTCTATCATATTTCTTGCATTTCATATACATTCTAAGAGTTCAAAACTGTTAAGACATTCAAAGGTTCTGTTTATTGCGTTTCAAAGAAACGGAAGTGTTTGGGCATTGTAACTTGGGAGTTCATTGTTCTCGAAGGCCTGAAGCTGATAAAAGGCAGGACAAATTGAACTTAAGGGGAAGCGGAATACTACTGTCTCGTCCAAGATTTTAATCCAAAATCGGTTGAGGTTCTAAAGTTTATTTATTGCTGTTTTCTGTCTTGAATTTATTTTTCTATCCATAATTTATTTTTATGCCCGGTTTTACGTCCGAATTTCTTTTTTTCGTCCCGAGTTTTTAGTTTTCCGTCCGATTTTATTTTTTACATTCGAGTATTCCAGAAAAATTTATCCAACAATCTTAAGTTCAATTTGATATTGTTATTTACGCGGTTATTTTTTTTTCTGGTGGTATATTACCGACTTTATGTTTTATTTTTGAGTTGAGAAATGGAAAACACCGAGAATCAATCCGCTACAAGCCCGAAATTGGCACTTGTTCGGTAATGTTCCAACTATAGTTGTTCCTCCTTCCGATAATGAGACAGTTTTTCCCTCATTTTGAGATTGCTATGCCAAACCGACCAATTCATTTTGGTCAGTTTGACAAACCCGAGAAATTTAAGGGGGGCAGCAACTTTAAGTTGTGGAAAGAAAAAATTATGTTTAATCTAACCACTCAACATCTGATTCGGTTTATCACTGAGGATAAACCTGTGGAGGACAGTAATGATCCTCACTCTAAAACCACGGTACGAGCGTGGATGAGCCCGATCGTTTTGGATAATTTACATCGCATGTCCAGACTCATCCAATAAATAGCAATTGAATTTGTCGAGAATTTCGAATACCGATTAATTCTCAATTTCCTTTTGCTTTCCACGAGCTATATCCGTGTGACATTGAAAAAAGTATTTTGATTTTAAGATTTAAAAAATTGGTTTAGTTTGGTGTTCAAAAAAACAATTCGGAGGTCAAGGAGGTCGTAACCCGAGTGAGGTAAGTCTTTACCCGTGATCAAGGGGTGAAAATCCTCTGTCCCCGTCCGTGTATGTCTTCGTGTCCCTAACCAATCAGAATTTACTATATATAAATATTTGTTTCAATTATATATACACATGGTGAATTGTGATTGGTTGGGGACACGGGGAATTGTGATTGAATTGTGATCAAGAGGTCTCGGGTTTGACATCCTCTCCCTATGTGGGATAATAAAATTCTCCTCCTCTAATGAGGGAGTTGTTGAAAAAAAAAAAACAATTCAGAGAGTCGTGATTTGACTGCATAATTCCCAAAAAACAAATTTGAGAACTTTCAGTTCACTTCTCTTTATTCCGTACACAATAAGCCTACTTTACTTTTTTCTTTTTTTTCTTCTTTTTTTTTGGAAAATCTTCACAATAGATTACTAAGAAAATGTTACCCCAGTTTTGTTGGATTTTAATCTTTTTTCTGCATTGTTTTTATAATTTTTTTAACAAAAAAATTAAATAATTTGAACAAAAAAACATGTACGGGAGAAAAAATATTACTCGAGAACCTCAATCGGTTATGAATTTACTCCTGAACGAGACAACATTATACCCTGTGTTATGGTTGAGCAGTTAAAAGGCTGGTTTAGCAGCCTATAAAAGGGAGCTCTGGACAGCCAAAAATGCTATCTCAAAATTCTCCTCTCTTCCTCTGCATTCCGCATTTCATATCATAGTGTCCAAAGAGTTCTTCTGTTAAAATAAGGTTCGAATGTGCTGTTTTCTTTCTACTTCAGAAAATCAGCGAGTTTGGGCGTTGTACCTTGGAGTTCAATGTTCAAGAGTGTCAGAAGCTGATAAAAAGGCAGTACATATTAAACTTAAGGGGAAGCGGTATACTGTTGTCTCGTCCAGGAGTAAATCCATAACCGGTTGAGGTTATGAGTATTATTTTTCCTCTGTATATGTTTTTCTGTTCGGGATTATTTAATTTTTCTGTTCAGAAATTATAAAAACAATGCGAAAAAAGATTAAAATCCATCGATCTTAAGTTCAATAATTTTGTGTTATTTTTATCGTTGTTGTTTCTATTGATTAATTACTAACTAGTGTTCTGTTTTTTATTATAGAAATGGAAAATACCGAGAATGAATCTGCTGCAACAAACATTGGCATCGGTTGCAGTAATGTTCGGTTGGAGTTCCAACTCACTGTGGTTCCTCCTTTCGAGAATCGGGACAGGGCAATATTGAGATTGTCTTCCCACCTTTTGTGGGTTGCCATGCCAAACCGACCAATTCATTTTGGTCGGTTTGGCAAACCCGAGAAGTTTAAGGGTGTCAGTAACTTTAAGTTGTGGAAGAAAAAAATCATGTTTTTCCTTACCACTCAACATCTGATTAGGTTTATCACTGAGGATAAACCGGTGGAGGATAGTAATGATCCTCAATCTGAAACCATGGTACGAGCGTGGCTAAGTGCTTACCACCTCTGTCAACACAGTATATTAATGAATTTAGATGATTCCCTTTATCAGTTGAACTATGAAAAAAGTACAACAAAAGATTTATGGGAATCTCTTTTGAAAAAATATATTGTGGACGATGCGGGGTCCAAAAAGTTTATAGCCGCTCGTTTCCATGATTTCAGAATGGTGAATGGAAAGTCTGCTCTTGAACAGAGTGAAGAGCTTCAAAATATATATCATGATCTTGCCCCTGAGGGCATGAGAATCAACGACTCTTTACAAGTGGTGTTATTGATTGAGAAGCTCCATCATTCTTGGGATGATTTCAAGCATTACCTGAAACACAAGAAGAAGGAAATGACTTTGGAAGATCTGATGTTGAAACTGAGGATTGAACAGGACTCACGGAAGATGAGTAAGAAGTCCAATAGCTCCGTAGCTAAGGCTAATGTAGTTGAAATTGAAAACTCAAGGAATAACGCTAAGAGAAAGCGTCCAAATGAATCTCCATTTGCACAGTTGTGTGCTGAAAGTGGTATAATGCATCAAACAACTGCGCATATTGATGCACAAAATCCTAGCAAGTGAACTAGTGTCCAGTTGAGTATACAAGTAAGACAAGTGTCATTCCCACATAGATTATAACTAAGTACCAAAATTATTTATTATCCTACTTTAGACCTACAAATATTTTTTAGAGTTTTACTAACTAATGCTTAAAAGTAAATAACAACTAAATTAAACAAATAAGAAAGAATATCAAATAATGAGAGAAAGGTTGATTAGGACATTGATCCAACTTGTTTTCCCAATAATTAGTTTAAAAGATTCCCTTTTTAATGTGTCAAATTCCCTTAAATTTATCCTAATTCATTAACGGTAGAATTCCCTTGTCTAGGTTTTATTCAATTCCTTGAAATAAACCCTCTAATCTCAATTAACAAAAACCATATGTCTATGTGAAATTGATTAATGAGACAGCATTAACGATTTATGGAATTCCCCAATTTCAATCCCCGTAGTTATCTACTTTTGGAAACCGCTCAATAGAAACCGAATCTATTCCTAGTCAGTTTTACTACGAGTTATTATTACTTAGCTCTTAATTAATTACTTCACATTCCGGTCCTTCGCAATTGAATTGTGTAATCATGTAAGGATGGCCAATTCAATACAAGCATTAAGTATACCATAACAATAATTAATAAAATCGTGATTAAGGGAATATTGAACACAATATTAAGGGGAAAATAATAAATTAATTCATTGTTCCAACAAAGTTTTTACAAGCCTAACCAACTAGAAAATTTAGCCAATCATCATATATAAATCAACCATGACAATTAATTTAGACATGAGAAAAATTACGAATCAAAAAAATAATAAAAAGGAACGAGTTTAAATTACCATTTGATGTCGAAATTTGTCTCCATAAATCGAATCTCTTCTCAGCACCGCAACAAATTGACCACAGTTCCAGTTGGAACAAGGTGATGACCCGTGAGGATTGGTGGTGATGACGTGATAGTGATGGCAGTGATGATTATTGGTGGCTAACAGTGGTGATCTTTTGGTGGTATTTCTTTTGCGGCTCCTTTGGTTTTCTTTTGCCGCTGATCGGGACCTCTTTCTTTGAGGCTTTATGCCCTCTTTTTATAGAGTTGTATGGAGGTGTTAACCCTTTTTTTTTTTCTCAGTTTCTTAATCGTGTGGCCCAAGGCCCATAGTTCTTTTTTCCTATTAATAAACTTTCCTACAAAAATAAATATAAGAAAATATATTATAATCCCAAAATAAAGATTCTTAATACCTATATATATATATATATATATATATATATATATATATATATATATATATATATCAAATCAAAATAAATATATTAAGAATTTAATTACAAATTGACTCTAAAATATGGAAATATAATATTCTTTAGGTAAAAACTAAGTGAAAAGTAGTATAATTTATATAGAAAATATGAGTTTATCAACTACCCCCAACTTAGCATTTTGATAGTCCTCGATCAAAGAAGACAATTCATGTAGATATCAAACAAATTTTTTTATTAATATTTCTACCAATATTGCGATTCATTAAGCAAGTATCATCAACTATGGTCTTAGAAAAGTTCAATCAATGTATGACAAATAGGATTGCAAGGCTAATAAAATCCAGACATGAAAAACTTGTTTTTGAAAAAGTGAATCTTTGATTTACTGTGACAACTATACATTTGAGAATTTTGTACTTAGAATTAAACAAATAAACATTCATTCTTCACACCTCCTCTTATTGTATTTTTTAATCTATGGGTACCCTTTTTCAATGTGCATTCGGTTCAAACTCGTAGATATATAAAACTAAAGAAAGAATATGTGACATCATTCAATATTTTTTTTCTATCTTCCCATTTACACTTGATATTTGGGTACCAATGAATGTGAACATTTTTATCAAACGCTTATTGGTGTGCTTACTTACGCATGCTCATACTCTTGGTAAAATTCGTTGATTTTGTCTGGGTTTTTATTTGCCAACTTATAAAACCCAAGAGCAGTGAAACATTCCCCAACAAATATCCAAAATGTCTCAAACCCACGACCTTGCCCTAGTGTGACCATGGGGGGGTCGCGAGTGTGACAAGCTTAGCTTTGATCACTTGACATAAATATCATTAAACACATAGGGAGTATATATATATATATATATATATATATATATATATATATATATATATATATATATATATATATATATATATATATATATATTTTTTTCTTTTTTATATTTTTTTTATATATATCGAAGAAGTTTTTATTTTTCGTTAGGAACATATATTCACAAGTCAGACTAAATGCACATTACATAAAGGTACCTAAAGATTGAATCGCAATTAGATGAGGGTTATCTTAGAAAGTCTAAAAATCTAATTCAAAATACAAGATTCTATAATGTATAGGTCATAAATGTTTTGAAGAAAATATTGTTTTATTTCTAAGATATCATTAGCAAGGGAATTCCAAAGTATCAAATTTGTCATTCACGTTCTAATCCATATGAAATTCGTCATCTTAACATAGCTCACAGAATATCAAGAGAGGTCGCATTCTTATTTTTTTTATATATATCGAAGAAGTTTTTATTTTTCGTTAGGAACATATATTCACAAGTCAGACTAAATGCACATTACATAAAGGTACCTAAAGATTAAATCGCAATTAGATGAGGGTTATCTTAGAAAGTCTAAAAATCTAATTCAAAATACAAGATTCTATAATGTATAGGTCATAAATGTTTTGAAGAAAATATTGTTTTATTTCTAAGATATCATTAGCAAGGGAATTCCAAAGTATCAAATTTGTCATTCACGTTCTAATCCATATGAAATTCGTCATCTTAACATAGCTCACAGAATATCAAGAGAGGTCGCAATCTTGTATGTATATATATATATATAATTTATTTATTATATATAGCACATAAATTTGAAATTTCAAAAAAAAAATTATGCTCTGAGATAAACATAAAAGTAATCTCTACCCCCAACTTTAACATAAACATTGTCCTCAATGTGCTAAAAGAAAACAAAAGGGAATAAAGATACTTAGCTGGAAGTGTGCCAAGAAGTCAATTGACGAAGAATCTGAAGGTTTTGATCCTTTTGTTCCGGGAGGAATAGCCTCTCATCATATTGCAGCAGGGACGTTGGGCAAGGGAGAAAGCTTGTACTTTTGGAAAGAAAGACGGATGCATGGCGAAATCCTCCTTCAAAGTCAACAAGATAACGAAAAAAAAAAAAAACTGATTTTTTTTTTAATAATATTTTTTTTTTTGGTAAGGGAAAAACGAAATAATAATAATAAAAAAAATAAATTTTAGTTTTTTTTATTTTTTTATTTAATAATTTTTATTTTTTAGAATAATAATTTTTTTTGTAAGGGAAAAACGAAATAAAAAATATAATTTTTTTATACTTTTTTTAAAAAAAAAAACAATAGTAATTATAATTTCAAAATAACTAAAAATAAAAAGTGTAGTTCTCGTTTATAGTGTCGAGCTTGACTTCCTTTAATGTTTATTCTTTTGGAGAGGGGTCGAGAACCCATTTCTCATTCTTCAAATTGTTGGATGGAATGCCCTTCAAATATTCCTTAAGACGTTGCCTATTGACAGTAAATATCCTCTTATTAATGTCTTGAATCTCAATGGTTCCGGAGGGATAGACATGTGTGACATCGAAAGGGCCCGACCACTTTGATTTTTTCTTTCGTGAAAACAATCTTAAACGAGAATTAAATAGCAAAACATTTTGACCCATATGAAATTTATTAGGCTTCTTATCCTTGTTAGACAGTAACTTAGTCTTCTCTTTATTTTCTCTAAGTATTATCACCAATTGATCTTCTCCTAATTCATCTAACAAGTATGATATTATTTGAGATAAAATTTTATCGACACCTAAGAGTATAGACTTAAGATTGGAAGATAGAGCTTTGAATTCTAATTTCCAAGGAGGCACATCAATTTTATTCTCATTATTAGGTTCTTGTTTAGCTTCCAAAAGTTTATCATTCTCATTTATTTCTTTGTTTTTTCATTGTCTAATGTAATATGATTAATTATATTGTGTCCAATTGATTCACTAGTCTTTTTATTCGAAACACAATTAGCC
Source organism: Vinca minor (assembly GCA_026122235.1). NCBI lineage: Eukaryota > Viridiplantae > Streptophyta > Magnoliopsida > Gentianales > Apocynaceae > Vinca > Vinca minor. The sequence goes on from JAOCZM010000081.1 coordinate 1,852,018, forward strand.
ACTATTACATCTTTGGTGCTCACAGAAAAACAAGATTTATTTTCTTGGGGATGTTTAATTGATTCATTTATATTAAACATGACACGTTCATCCCCAACCCTTAATATTAGCTCACCCTTATATACATTAATTAGAGTTCTCCCAGTTGCTAAGAAAGGTCTTCCTAATATCAAGGGCATATTAACATCTTCCTCCATATCTAGAACCACGAAGTCTACGGGGAAAATAAATTTATCAACTTTGACTAAAACATCCTCCACTACCCCTCTAGGATACTTAATAGACCTATCTGCCAATTGAAGGGTAATCATGGTATGTTTTAATTCTCCTATCCCTAAACGCTTAAAAATAGAATATGGCATTAAATTGATGCTTGCTCCTAAATCACATAAAACATCTTTAAAAAATAAATCACCAATATTACAAGGAATTATAAAACTACCAAGATCTTTGAGTTTTTGTGGTAATTTATTTTGAAGCACAACTGAACATTCTTCATTTAAGCAAATTTTCTCACAATCTTGCAGCCTCTTTTTACTAGATAAAATGTCTTTTAAGAATTTAGCATATTTAGGCATTTGAGAAATTGCTTCAACAAATGGAAGATTAATCTCCAATTTTTTAAATATTTCTAATAATTTCTTAAATTGAGGATTAGGGGGGTTCAACCACTTGAGGAAAAGGTAAATCTTTATAATCGACTTACGCATTAAGGTATTTATCTTTCTTTTCTCTTTTCTTGTTTGAGATTAATGGCTTAGACTCTACTGAAGCATTAATATTTAAATCTTTTTTTATCCTCAACTTCTTCAATTTCTTTTGCTTCTTTTAACTCCTCCCCGAGCTTATTATAGTTATGGCTTTGCAATCTTTAGGGTTGACTTCAGTATTACTAGGCAATGATCCTTGAATCCTATTACTTAACAAATTATCCATTTGTCCTAATTGAGACTCTAAGTTTTTAATAGAAGCTTCTTGGTTTTGAAATCTCGTTTCAAACGACTAGTTATGAACTTTGAAACCAAATCTTCTAAATCAGGTTTTTTCTCGGGTGTGGGAGGAAAACCAGGGGGTGGTGAATGTCTCACGTTTTGATTCAAATTAGGATTCGGATTTTGACTCCAAGAAAAAATTAGGATGATTCCTCCACCCAGGATTATAGGTATTAGAATAATGATTGTTTATCCTAGGGGTTATGACCTACATAATTAACCCCTTCATGAAAATTAAGGTTGTAAGAATTATTATGCGGACAATTCACGTTGTAATGATTACCACCACAAGTTCCACAATTTACTTGATTTCCAATTCCTAAATTATTAGAGATTAATGCTAATTGGGCCAAAATAGTTTGAGTAGCATCAATTCCATTAGCACTTCCCTTTATTAGAGGATTACTACGTTCATTATTGCTTTCGTTTCCGCTAGATGTCATATCCTCTAATAATTCCCAAGCTTCATCTGGTGGTTTACCCATTATACTACCCCCACTTGCTGCATCAATCAAATTTTTAGTTGGTTCATTCATGCCATTATAAAATATTTGGATTTGCATCAGAATGGGACCTCATGATGTGGACACTTTCTTAAATTTTCCTTATATCTTTCCTAAGCCTCATATAAAGTTTCCCCAACTTCTTGACTAAAATTAGTTATCTTATTCCTTAACTTCATGGTTTTAGCTGGTGGAAAATTCTTATTTAGAAATTTAGAGGCTAATTGATTCCAAGTAGTTATTGAGCCAGAGGGAAGAGAATTTAACCAAGCCTTAGACTTATCTTTTAGGGAAAAGGGAAAAAATATTAATCTTATATCATCATCACTTACCCCATTTTGCTTAAAAGTGTCACAAATTTTCAAGAAATTAGATATATGGACATTAGGATCTTCATTAGGCAAACCATAAAATTGAACACTTTGTTGCACCATTTGAATTACGACGAGCTTAATTTCAAAATTATTAGCAGCTATGGCAGATCTTAAAATAGCATGATGAAAGTCATCTACCTTAATAGTAGCATAATCTCTAAGAGTTTTAGGTGGTTCTTGATCATTATTAAGGGCAATATCATTAATACCATCATTTGCCATTTTAATGTCTTTTTCTTTATTTTTAGATTCCTTAACTAACCTCCTATTTTGTCTAACAATAACTTCCGGATCAGGATAAAATAACAAAGGTTTATTATAGCTCCTAGTTTGCATGCAAAAAATAGGTTCAGCCAAGAAATAAAAAAATAAAAAAAAATTGAAAAAGAATATTATTAAATAAAACAAAGAGTTCAAAAATTCTTCTTACCCCTCCTTTGTTGTAAGAAGACACGAATTCTTCTTCTTAACTTGTCACTACTTAAGAAGATTTTTCCGCCTGTTTTTAAGAGTATATATATATATATATATATATTTCTAAAAAACAACAATAGAAAGTATTAGTAAGACAATAAAAAAAATTAATAAACAAAGAATGGTCTAATCTCAGAATTTTTAACAACTATATGATATTAATTAAATAATCCCCGGCAACGGCGCCAAAAACTTGATGCACAAAATCCTAGCAAGTGAACTAGTGTCCAGTTGAGGCTTTATGCCCTCTTTTTATAGAGATGTGTGAAGGTGTTAAACCTTTTTCTTCTCAGTTTCTTGTTCGTGTGGCCCAAGGCACATAGTCTTGTTTCCTATTAATAGACTTTCCTACAAAAAACAAATATAATAAATTATAATATAATCCCAAAATAAAGATTCTTAATACCTAATATATATATATATATATATATATATATATATATATATATATATATATCAAATCAAAATAAATATATTAAGAATTTAATATCAAATTGACTCTAAAATATGGAAATATAATATTCTTTAGGTAAAAAGTAAGTGAAAAGTAGTATAATTTATATAGAAAATATGAGTTTATCACCTATACTCCAGCACAAAATGGAATAGCAGAGCGCAAAAATAAAACTCTTAAAGAGATGATGAATGCAATGCTAATAAGTTTTGGCTCACCCCAGAATTTGTGGGGGGAAACTTTACTTTCCGCAAATCACATCCTAAACAGACTACCACATAAAAGGCTAGATAAAACTCCTTATGAATTATGAAAAGGTCACGCACCTTCTTATAAGTTCATTAAAGTTTTGGGGATGTCTAGCAAAGGTTCCAATTCCGCCCCTAAACCACTACAAAAAAAAAAAAAAAAGACTTTTAGTAACGAAAATTTTCGTTAGGAAAGGTCAAAAAATTCGTTACTAAAGACCTTTAGTAACGAAATCGTTTGTCACCAAGTTCGTCCTGAGAGCCCCATCGCTAAAGGTCTTTCCTAACGAATAAGGATTCGTTACTAAAGGTCTTTAGTAACAACCGAGTTTCGTTAGGAAAGGTGACCTTTAGTGACGAAATATTTCGTTACTAAAAGTTTTACAAAAAATTTAAAATTTAAAGCCATGGAGCCGAGCCGTGCCCCAGTTCACCCATTGAAGCCGAGCCGAGCCGGGCCGGAGCCCCTCTACAATAATGTGGAATAAAGTCTCCACATTTTCATAGAAGTGGGAATCGAACTCAAGACCTCCAACTTGTATGTTATGCAATTAACCACTGAGCTACGTTGGTCATTTGTTACTTATTGTTCCTATTATATTTATTATAATGAAGTTTTGTATTTTGAACCTTTAATTATTTTAATTTCTCTTTGTTTGGTGATTTTTTTTTATGAATAAAATAAAAATTAATACATTTTCGTCAATGTATTTGTGTATTAAGTTGTTATAAAAAATCAGAATAAAATTATTCTAGTTGCATATATACTATTTTTTAGTAATACATTTAATATAAAGACTAAACAAATATAAAAATTAAAATTATATTCTAAATTATATCATACTTATATATGTATATTCTTAAAAATTTAAGACGAAACTTTTCGTGACAAATTTTTGTTTCGTTAGGAAAGGTTGACCTGTTGTAACGAAAAAGGTATTTGTCACGAAAAGTTATACCTATCGTGACGAAAATGTGTTTTCGTTACGAAAGGTAGACCTTTCGTAACGAAACTACTACTTCTAGTAACGAATATTTTTTTCGTTACGAAAGGTCAACTTTTCGTAACGAAAAATGACTTCGTCACGAAAGGTTCGTCATAACAGATATTTTTTTGTAGTGAGCGGATGAGAATAGGACCTAAAACAGTAGATTGTGTGTTTATAGGATATGCACAGGATAGTAGGGCTTATAGATTTTTAGTGCATAAATCAGATAACTCTGAAACGCACTTAAATACAATTATTGAGGCTGGGATGCTTCCTTTTATGAAGGAATTTTTTCTTACATTAAGCATTCAAGCTTAGTCCCTAAAAACAATCAAGTTGAGAGGATTGTGGGGGGAAAAGAACTTCAAGAAGAAGTTGAAGAACCCAGACGTAGCAAAAGAGCTAGAAGGGAAAAGTCATTTGGTCCAGATTTCCTAACTTATATGTTAGAAAATGATCCTTTGACTTATATAGAAGCAATAAATTCTCCTGATTCTGACTTATGGAAAGAAGTAATTGATAGTAAAATAAATTCAATTCTTCAAAACCATACATGGGAACTTGTGGAACTTGCACCAGGTTGTAAAGCATTAGGTCACAAATGGATCTTTAAAAGAAAGATGAGACCTGATGGTACAATTAACAAGTACAAGGCAAGACTTGTAATTAAAGGATATAAACAAACTGAGGGCGTTGATTATTTTGACACTTATGCCCCTGTATCTAGAAAAATATCAATCAGGCTAATTATTGTTTTTGCAGGCTTGTTTGATTTAGAGATCGATCAAATGGATGTGAAAACAACTTTCCTTAATGGATAACTGGAAGAAGAAATATATATGGAACAGCCTGAATGGTATGTTGTTCCAGGCCAAGAAAACAAGGTGTGTAGATTTGTCAAATCTCTGTATGGATTAAAACAAGCACCTAAACAATGGCATGAGAAATTTGATAGTTAACAATTGATTTTCAAATAAACCAGAGTGATAAATGTGTCTACGTGAAAGGAAGCAAAGACGACTATGTAATAGTCTGTCTCTACGTAGATGACATGATAATTATTGGTAACAAAGATAACATTAAAGTTACCAAAAATTGTTGTCGCAAAACTTCGATATGAATGATATGGGACATGCTGATGTAATACTTGGAATGAAGATTACCAAAACATCAGATGGTTATTCACTTGCTCAAAGTCATTATGTTGAAAAAATATTAGACAAAATTGATAAAGGAAGTGTTTTAATTACGAGAACACTTATGGAAGTAGATGTTAATCTTCACAAGAATCGCGGAGAAGGTGTGCGACAACTTGAATATTCTAGGATCATAGGTACTCTAATGTATCTCATGGATTGCATTAGACCAGATATTGCAAACTCAGTCAATAGACTGGCGAGGTATACAAGTAATCCCAGTTATGAGCACTAGAAAGCGTTAGTTAGAGTACTTAGATATATAAGGTACACTGCTAACTATGGATTATTTTATACTAGATATCCAGACGTACTTGAAGGGTACACTGATGTAAATTGGATAGCAGATTCAAAAATATAAAATCCACAAGCGGATACATTTTTGTTATAGGAGGTGCAGCAGTTTCATGGAAATCATGCAAACAAACTTGTATTGCGAGATCAACTATGGAATCGGAATTCATAGCTATAGATCTAGCAGGCGAAGAGGCCGAATGCTTACGTAGGTTTTTGGAAGATATCTAATGTTTTCAAAACCAATGCCATCAGTTAGCTTACATTGTGATAGCATGTCAGCTATTGGTAGAGCAAAGAATAATGCGTATGATGGGAAGTTTAGAAATATACGTTGTAGACATAAATCCGTAAAGAAACTTTTGATAACGGGTGTTATAGTTTTGGACTTTGTGAGATCCAAATAAAATATAGCGGACCCATTAACAAAAGGTCTAACGAGAGATCTTGTAGAGATTACATCGAGGGGAATGGGGCTGAAGCCCGTAAAATTGATTACCACTCATGATGGCAACCCTACATGAATTGTAAAGCCCAATTTCCAGGTTCAAATGGACAATCGAATTGTGAGGGGGGAATCGAACAAAGCACTAGGGAAAAAAGTTCCCAGCTCATTCCTAAGGTGAAAAAGTGATAGACCTGTCCATTGGAGGATAAACGAAAGTTTTCAATGATTCTTATACGTATTACGTGAAGTATGACAAGATACTTCTAAATAAGAGATCATCTATATCGAATGTGAAGGGGCCACTTCTATGAGATGACTTCAGGGCTAAATCTCTAGAGCATTCGATAAACATTTCCAAGGCAGTCCAGGGCCGAAATGGACAACAACGAAAGAATCGATTAATAGTATAGAGAAATCGTTGTGTGAGTATCGTTGTCTTGATACACAAAAAATGCTAAACAGTTCAAGTCATCGCGTCCACTAGTTAGCAAGTGTATCCGATGATATTTCACTAGGGAAGGTTCAAAGCTAACAACTACCTATCATGATACAACGAATTATCGCTAAACTCTTGCATTGCATTGCATTTCATTTGTATTTTTTTATTTTTTATTTTTAAAAGATTTTTCATTCATGTGGAGGATTGTTGGAGAAATTAGTTTTCTAAAGTGTAATTAAAGTGTCGTGAGGACATTTTTGAGCCAGTATTATTATATGTTACACCGCTCGGTTTTGAATGTTATTAAGATTATCACGAAATAGGTTGCGCAAGCTTCATAATGATATATAACATGTGAGAAAACAAATTAATGTTGTGAATGATAAATTGGTATAAAGTGGGGTGGATTAAATGTGGTAAATGAATTTTAAACCCACATCCCACATGGGAACTCATGGAAATGGAAATCACTTTATAAGGAAAAGTGGACCACATGAGTTTAAGTTGTGTTACTTGTGTTATGCCCCATGTGAGAACCTCGTGCGCGCCTGCAAAGGGGGGTGTGCGCAAACGGAAGGTCTGTGGATACCAAAACTTGTGTGCAGGCGCGACCTACGTACACGAATGTCGGACCAAAAACTCGCGGGCCTGATCAGCCACAGTTTTGCTACTGGTTCGAATTTTTAATTTTGGTTAACAGTCAGAATTACTGAGAGTAATACCAGTGGACTGTTTGTAGCAACATGTGTTTTATGGCAGTGTAATGGCTAGACTGTTACAGCTTCTGCAATTCATTTCAAATGAATATAGCTGACTGTAACAGCCAAAATTAAACCTGTGTTATGACTGAGCAATTACAAGGCTGGTTTGGCAGCCTATAAAAGGCAGCTCTGGACAACTAGAAATGCTATCCCGAAATTCTCCTCTCTTCCTCTGCATTCTGCACTTCATATCATAGTGTCCAAAGAGTTTTTTCTGTTAAAATAAGGTTTGAAGGTGCTGTTTTCTTTCTGCTTCAGAAAATCAGCGAGTTTGGGCGTTGTACATCCACACTTGTCCCTCGAAATGGAATGTTCATATTTTTTTGTCTTTATTTTAGGTGAAATGTGTTTACCTTTTAATGTATTTACTTTGTTCGTATTTAATTATCTTATTTTGACTAGATTTAAATTTAAAGATTGCCATTAATTTGATATGCAATTAAAATTTTGCATTAAATTTTAGCTAAATTTAATAATTGGACATTCAATTCAAAACATTATAATAACACAAATGAGTCATTAAAATCCGGACGGAGGGAATATTAGTTTTATAAATATAATTCTCCTTTTTAAATTATCTGTTCATTTTGTATTTTGCATGAGAAGTAAAGTTTCATCAAATTGTATAGTGAGATGCGGTAAAATGTCAAATATGACTTCTGTTTAATTTTAATCTCAATTTAATTTTATTACCTAAAACATGTCAATTTTTTCATTTAAAAAAATAAGACGGTATACGGGACAATGCTTCATTTTTTTAAAGAGAAGACGTGAAATTTTATTAAAATCCACCTCTATAAGTATAAAAAAATTTAATTAACATTTGAAATTGCATATCTTAAACTAAATAAAATAGATCCTAAATTTAAAAAAAATAATACGCTAAATATAATTATACTATAAATGAGAATGTTAGAAAGACGTTACGTAGAATGTTGCTGAGAATGTGTTTCCATTTTCTGTTGAGACAAATCTTCAAAACCAAACAGTGCACACTGCTAACTGGTGCGGCTGAATTGTTGAACGGTTTTGTTTAGTACCATGCATGTCTTATTTATCGAATTAAAAATTTAACAGCTGGAATTACTTATTCGTAATATTATAATATTTCATACATTAGGAATATGACAAAAAATTAGTTGATCTTATTTTGTGTTTCCTTCTTTATCTTACGAAGAGGTGATTGATAAGTGTTCATGTTTTCCTTACGAGTTTCACTATTTATTTTAGGTTATAATCTTTTAATTAAATAATTAAAATATGTCAATTTCTTATACCGAACGGGAACAAAATATTTCTATTATAGAGATTGTTGATCGGGTAGTGATAATGCCAGAGTAAGAATCCTCTTGCAAGAGCGATTTACGTGCATGTGACAAAATTACACCTCTAACATATTAACTAAATCTTTTAATTATTTTTTTTTTATTTTCTCTCCCAATAGTTTTTCACTATCCTAGCCTGATCTTTCTCTCTCCCCTAGATTCTTTCCTTATTTTTCTCTCAATCTCTCTATTTTCAAATGATTTTTTTTTTCATATCTGTTGTTTTTTTCGTTTTGTTCTTCTCTCCATCTCCAAGTGATTTTGTTTTCTTCTCTATTCTTCTCTTTCATTATCTCTTCTTGCTCTTTTGTCTAACTTTGATTTTCAACTACTTTCGGTAAAAGAGGTAAATTTTTTTTCTGAGCTTTCGATTTTATATTTTTGTTGAATGATTCAATCCAAGAAGATGGTCTATTCAGTGAGGAAATTGAAAGAAGAAAAAATAATAAAAAAAAGGGAAGAAAACAAAATCACTTGGAGATGGAGAGAAGAAAAAAAATGAAAAAAAAATAGAGAGAGAGAGAGAGGAATAAACGAAAAAAAAAAACAGATATAGAAACAAAAATCACGAGATATTGAGAGAAAAATAAAGAAATAATCCAGGGGAGAGAGAAAGAATAGGTCAGGATAAAGAAAAAATATTGGGAGAGAAAATAAAAAAATAATTAAAAGATTTAATTAATATGTTAGAGGGGTAATTTTGACACATACACGTAAATTGCTCTTGCAGGAGGATTCTTACTCTGGCATTATCACTACCCATTGTTGATCTCATCTTTTAACAATTTTAGCGACAATTGACGTGTATTCAGTACAGCGTTGACAACACCTGTTCAACATTAGAACCGAATTCATGCTAACAATTTTTCCAAATTATTGATTATCTTAAAGTTCGGGCAACAAATTGAAACAGCTGATCAAACTCACGAATGATGAAGGAAGCTTCGCAGAACGTAGCATTTTATGATCATTTGCGGTTTAGAGACACGTAAGTTTGGTGTTTCATGTTTATCTAAAGTTTGGTATTTCATGTTTATCTATCACTGTCGGAATCGGATCTTATTGGTGATATTATTACTTTTATTACTAAAAATTATGTTGTTTACCAAAAAGAAAGAAAAGTGTTTAAAAAGTATTTTTGCAATGAAATTGCCACTTGGCAGTACGCAATGAACGAAGGTTAATTAAATTGCAGCCCGGAAATTTTTCTTTCTCAAGGGGACAGAAAATATATACAAAATATAAAACGTCGATAAATAAATATCCGATAAAGTAATAATCTCTTTTAAATAATAAATTCTTGATTTCAAAAAAATAATAATAAATTCTTCCAACCTTGATTCGGACCAGTGTAAAAAGTAATATTTTTTGCTAAATGCATAAAATAATATTTTTTTTCCCGAATCGCTTTAAGACCCAACAAAAATATAAAGTATTATTTGATCAAAATTAAAATAATATTAATTGTAAAAATATATAAATTAATATTAATAAAAATTTGTTTTTTGGTGAAAGTGGTTCAATAGCCATGGAGAATTAAAACCGAAATTAACTTACACATTGTACGTCTGTCACTGCGATTTCGGCGTGTTGACGAAACTTCGGCCTCGTATTCCACCGTGATCCGTAAGCTCTACCGTCAACGGGAATATCATGGAGAACCGGGCCTCGGTTCGCAGGACGGAGGCATGGAATTCGCTCCCACACCCACAACTGGTAAAAAAACAGCATCAATTATTAAATATTAGAATTACATATAAAAAAAAAACCTGTATAAAATTTAGACAAACCTAAATTAGCAAGCCACAACCGGCATTGTCCTTGGAATCAGCCATTGAAGATGTGCACATCTGGTGGTACAAATGTGCAAGGACACCGCTAGCCCAAGAAGTCTGGTCTTGCTCGAGGATACCATTATTGACGGTGAGGAGATAACGCATGTTCCCAGGGACCCGACTTATTGGGAAAAAAAAGTGGGCATCAAGAGGAAAATCAAAGCCCTAGCCCTATGCTCTATCGCCAACTCGGTAGCATCATCGCTAGGGGGCACATTAATGTGGGCATAAACCTCTAACAATTCGATGGTGTTTCCCGAAATTGAAGTCGGTGGAGGTCGAAATCCTAGGAGGTCGAACACGCGGTCAATCCATTGATTTTTAGTCATATTGTAGTCCTCATGCCACGACACTACGTGACCCTTTGTAGGTAGTCATAGAAGGCATCCTACGTCCTCTAGTGTAATTGTCGCCTCACCGCAACGTAAGTGAAAATTATGGGTCTCAGGGCGCCATCTCTCTACTAATGCAATAACTAAAGCGTGATCTACCTTCATTTTTCCTATTCTACAACAACCCCCTAAAATCTTATTTAGTCTATCAAGTCAATCACTCGCTGGTTGGTTTCTCTTTGGTACGCCTCAAAAAACTTACCGTCGTTTCTAATAAACTTTAGTGAAGTGTTTAGTTGAACATCCCCACCCCCATATTCTTAAAGATCTATCAAATGTCTGTTTGTTTAAAACACTAGCATCATATGGACCAAGCAGAAGATGAGCAGGAACAGACATCTATACAAAAAAAATAATAAACAACCAATTTATTAGAAAAAACACATGTTATATTACCCAAATCACAAATGCCGTAAATATGTCTTCACAAATTAACAATTAACAATTAACAATTCACAATTCACAAACCCTAAAAATTTCTAAATGCCCTAATTTCATAAATTCCCAAAATTCACAAGCACACAAAAGATACCAAATTCAACAAATTATTCTAAATTACCAAATTCGCAACAATTTATAAACATGATTAGTAGATTTACAGTTCAATTCAAAACATAAAGTTAAATTGCCCAAAAAAAATTCAAATAAAAAATGAAAGCTTTATACCTTTGAGATTGAGAGATGAGAGAGAGATTGAGAGAAAGGTGGTGGAGATTGGTGGTGAAAGCAGCAGCAGCGGCGGTCGGCTGGAAGGGGGTTTTTTTTTGCTGTAGGAATTTTTTTTGTTGCTAAGAATGGGTCTGGTGAAGGGAGGAGAAGAGTTATTGGGATTTTAATCTGGGAGTTGAGAATGGAAGTGGAACTTCCGTCTTAGCCCCAGAACGGAAGTGGGCACGTCAGCCAAAACGGAAGTGGGACTTCCGTTCTCGACAAAAAAGTTTCTCCCAAAATTTTTACTGCCATGTTATGACCATTCTGCTAAACCATGGTTAGTCTAATGAAAACGCCTATGAAACAGAGGTAATTGGTTTTTGGGACAATTATACCCTCAAGTCCCATGACAAGTGCTATGCATGTGCTGTCTTTTGCTTGAAAAGTGGTATGATTCCTTAATTTGACACATATCACAGACCCGTAAATAATTTGAGTTAAAAATTCTCTCTTTTATGGTTAAATATATTTATAAAAAAAATAAAAATTGTTGATGTATATATAGCAGTTTTCTCAACTTAACTTAATTTGGATTTCTTTTTAGCTTTCTTACTATAGTCGAAGCTTTGGTGTCATATTCTCAAACGAAAATGAAAAATTATAATGAGTTTTCGTCGTCGTAAATTACGTCTTTTGCGAGATTTTCAAAACCTTAATCACTATTTCTTCTAATATTTGGATCTCTGAATATTGATCATTTTCTCCTATGTAATCACCAAGATTTCTAAACTTCATGCCGCAATTTGATGTTCTTTTCTGAAATTATAAATTGGAATTTAATCATGCACTCTCCATGATAGTAGTTATAGAATATTTTAAGAGATTTCTAGAATATATTTAAGGCCAAATGGTGTATTTAGTCCTGAAACAATTTTCGCTTGGCAAGGTTGGTCCCTAAAGATTGTTTGTAGCTTTTTAGATATTCAATCAAGTTATGGGCCAGGAATTGGTCCTTTTGACTTTTTTTGTGAAATATTGAATGTTAGTCAACAAGTGATGTGGGCAAAATTGGAACTTCACATTTTTTTAGATAATTAATATCATATGGACTTAATTGTAAAGATAATTAAAATTAAATACCTAATTGCAAAATTAAAAAATTTCTCCTCCTCCTCCTTCTTTTTCCTCCCTCCTTCTTCCTCTTCCCTCCCCCCTCCTCCCTCCAGCCGCCGCCTCCTCTCCCTCCTCCTTCCAGCCGCCTCCCCCTTCTTCCTCCTCCTTCCCTCCTCCTTCCAGCTGCCTCCCATTTCCTCTCTCCAACCGCCTCCTCCCCCTTCTTCCTTCTTCCTTCTCCCTCCAGCCCCCTCCTCCCTCCTCCCTTCTTCTCCCTCCAGCCGCCTCCTCCCTTCTTTTCCCTCCTCCCTCATTCTCCCTTCTCCCTTCTCCCTCTGCTGCTCCTCCCTTCTTGGCCGGATTCCGGCCGGAATTTGGCCGGAATTGGATTATGGTTTTATTTTTTAGTTTTATAATTAGGTATTTATATTTCATTATATTTACAATTGAATACAAATGATATTAGTTATCTAAAAAATATGTGAAATTCCTATTATACCCATGTACACTTGACTAACAAATACAAAAGGACCTAAAAAGATGCAAATAATCGTTTAGGACCAACCTTGCCAAGCGAAAATTGTTTGAGGATCTAAAAAGCTGCAAACAATCTTTAGGGACCAAACTTGCCAAGCGAAAATTGTTTCAGGACTAAATACACCATTTACCCTATATTTAATGGATTTTTCTGATATGGAGTAGGTCTACATGAACCATGTGATTCAGAATTAATCACATCACTACAAAATTGTCTCTCTCCTCATTTTGTAATGATGTGACCAATTCTGAACTACATGATCCAATTAACCTGAATCATATCATAATTATTCATCTTTAATCACCTAACTATATCAGCTAGATCACTTGAATGAAGCATCTGCTCTTGAAAGCACACTTTTTAAATTAATAATTTATTAATTTACCAATTAATTAATATCTTTTTAAATTAATAAAATTCTCTGGTTTGACGTTATTAATTTATAAAGGTTATACTCCAATTATTTAAAATTACAAACATAATTGAAATAATATAGTAAACTATTTTTGCTTTTTTTTTTTTTTTAAAATCTACATCTAGTTGGATTTCATCTTGTGTCATGTCCCGGAAAGAATTGTTATCGGTATATAAGTGTTTTCTTCACGTGATTGTTTTGTAAAGTACATAAAATCTTCCCTAACTTCATCATTCGTCATTTCTACTCTGAATTACTACCAATATCTTAAATAATTGATACATTTCACATCTTTACACAGATTAAGAAAATATTATTGGAAAATATTATTGAAAAGTTTGAAAAAAGAAGGCTCTCTATGGCAAGCGAGTCACCGTCAGGAAGCGAAACACGGGCGACCGAGGGCAAATCCGTTGAGGAGGCTGATCAATTGGCTCGGAGTGTGAAGAAATTCAAGCGGCTCGCCAATTGTGATCTAGTGCCATACCCGAGTTTCCGATTTACTGCAAAGGGGTCTCAACCGCCTCTGTCACTGGGGAGGAATTTTGGGGGGACGTCTGGGCCATCGTTGGGCCGGAGTGGTACAGGCGCCGGTTGTTAAACCGGGGGTCTATACTGGGGAGGGAGAGGACGACGGTGAAAGGGAATTTTAATAGGGATGTGGAGTGAGACCCTAAGGGAGTGGCGAACGGTGGAAAGATGCCCGCATATAGTGCTACCGTTAGCGGAGATGTAGAGGCTATGTCACCCGTGGCGGCGGGCTCTGGTCATTCAGGTTCTCGGCCGGTCAATTTCTTACTATGTTCTGGTGCAGCGGTTACGGGAGCTTTAGAAGTTGGAGTGGGATCCGGATATTATTGATCAGGAAGGGGTTTTTACGCAGTTCGTTTCTACACCAAACATGATTACTTAAGGGTATTGAATGATGGTCCTTAGGTGGTGTTAGGGCACTATGTGACAGTGATGAAATGGCGTCCGGACTTCAACCCGGGTGATCCAGAAGAAAAAACACTAGTTTGGGTAAGATTTCCATTCCTTCATCTGAATTTTTTTGATGAGGTATTCTTGATGCAGTGAAGATTGATCGAACAACTATGATGGCGATGCGGGAGAAGTATGCTCGTGTTTATGTGGAAGTGGACTTGAGCAAACCCTTGATTACGCATGTGGCAATTGGTAATAGAATTCAACGGATAGAATATGAGGGGCTGTTTCTCATTTGTTTTCACTGTGGTCAATATAGGCATCAGGAAAAGGTTTTCCCACGGAAGGATATAGATAGGGAGGCTGTAGGGGGGAGGTAACGGGGGCAGGAGATGCGGAGTTGGGTATGTTAGCCCTAAGGGTGAACGAACTCAGTCTTTGATAATGGACAAACACTTGATGTTTGTGTCTAATGTTTTCATCTATGTGATAGAATATTGGAACTCAATATGGAAGCTATAAGTACTTCAATCAAGCCATGTTCAAGATTCAAAGACATACTATTCAAGGCTTATCTTTCAAGATTGAAGATTGAAGACTTAGGTTGGTTAGATTAGCTTTGTCTTTATTGGTCTTTATCATTAAGCTCTAACCAATGCTCAAATGAGCATAAGCTCTTCACTCTAGTCTTGCATACATGTTTTCATAAACACGTTTTCAAAAGGCTTAAGTTTCGAAATGATCTTTACATGTGTTCTTATACAAAAAGCCTTTGATTTCATAGTTAAGTCTTTTAGAAAAGTTTTCCAAGTGTTCTTATGTGTTACCTTTTGGGAAAACCTTTTAGACTTCATTAGACTTGAAAACAAGTGTTTAAACATCATCTCTCATACTCTGAAAAGTCGGTCAACCGAGATTTTCTCGGATCAACCGAAGGATTTACTGAGAGTTGTTCTGTCAAAGTTCGGTCGACCTAAGCTTGGGTCGGTCGACCGAGATGATGGTTCGGTCGACCGAAGTTTTTGGTCGGTCAACCGAAGTTTCTCAAGTTCGGTCATCCGAGACTTGTTTCGGTCAACCGAACTCTGTTTCTACTAGCCGTTTTTTGACCGTTGGAGACTCGATTTTCAGCCAAATTTGAAATGTATAAATACTCCAAAGCTAGAGAAACATTCAAAGGCTTGCATTTCAAATATTCATTGATCTCTCATCAAGCCAAAACACTTTCAAAGCAAAATACTCTTCATCCTTATGATCTAAAGCATTCAAGAGTATTCTTTCAAAAGCAAGACAAAGAGTGAGCTTCTTATGTTCAAGAGCTACAATTGTTGTACTTCAAAGGTATTATATCTTTCACTTAGAAGAGTGAACTTCATTGTATTGAATTCCATCTTATTCCCTTTCTTAGTGATAGGGTTAATTTTGTAATAGACCTACTTAGTGTGGGCAAGTTCTTAGTGAGCTTTTGTTTGTGGTTGTGTTTGTAAAACTCTTAGTGAGTTAGCCACAATTGTAAAGTCCTACTTTGTGTGGGCATCTTCTTAGTGAAGTTTGTTGAAATCCTTGGGTGCGGCTCAAGGTAGTGGATGTAGATTCTAAGTGAATCGAACCACTCTAAATCCTTTGTCTTGTTGATTGGGTTTTTGCTTTAGCATTTGTTAAACTTGCTCTATCATTGGTTAATTTGGAAATAGTTTACAAGATTTATTAGAAACCCAATTCACCCCCTCTTGGGTTCCTTCAATTGGTATCGAGCCTCGTCTTCAATTTTAGTCTAACCACTAGAAGTAAAGATCATGGCCGGTATTTCCGCTTTAGCCTACCAAGAGGGTTTTTCTACAAATAGACCACCTCTCTTTGATGGAAACAACTATAATGTTTGGAAAAACCGATTCAAGATATATGTGTGCTCCATTGATTATTCTCTATGGCATATATTTGAAGAAGGTCCTTTTATTCCATTGAAGATTGTTGATGGTACTTTAATGTCAAAACCGGATAATGAGCTAAATGAAGTTGAGTCCAAGAAAATGACTCGAAATTATATGGCAATGAACATTCTAAGTTGTGCCTTGAATCCGGATGAGTACAACCGTGTTCGTGGAAGCAAATCGGCTCATGCTATGTGGAAAATGCTTGAAGTTACTCATGAAGGCACAAATCAAGTGAAAGAGTCAAAGTTGAATTTGCTAGTTAGAGAGTTTGAGCTATTCACCATGAAGCCAAATGAATCAATCAATGAGATGAATACAAGATTCACCAATGTGGTAAATGGTTTGAAGTCATATGGTAAAGATTACACTTTGGGTGAAATAAATAGGAAGATTCTCAACTCACTTCCCAAAAGTTGGGAAGGAAAAGCTCTAGTCATTGAAGAAGCCAAAGATTTGAAAACTTATCCAACGGAAGAGCTCATTGGTTCTCTTCTCACTTATGAGCTCACACACAAAAATAATGAGCATCTTGAAAGGGCTAAAGTGAATGGTGCTTTGAAGGCTATTCTTGATGTTGATGATTCCAATGATTCAAGTGATGAAGAAAACATCAACTTTGATGATGAGACCATGGAGGTTGTGGTAAAGCGCATGAAGAAAATGTTTTCCGGTAAAGGAAGAAAACATTTCCAAAATAGAAAACAAAATCCTCATGGGATGAAATGCTATGAATGTGGAAGTGATCAACATCTCATTGGAGAATGCCCCGCCACCAAAGAAAAAGAGCCCAAGGAATACAAAAAGAAAAAATTCTTTAAACCAAAGAATTTCAAGGGCATGCTAGGCCATTGGGATCAAGAAGGGAGTGGTGATGAAGAAGATGAAAATGCAAATGTTTGCTTCATGGCTTTTGGTAATGAGGTACATCTTTCTTCCTCTCCTTCAAATTCTTATAATGATAATGATGATGATGATGAGGATGATCCTAATGAGCTTTTAATGGATATGTATGATCAATTGACTAAATGTGCAAAGCAAAACAAAGATATGAAGCTTAAGATTGAATCTTTGCTTGATGAAAGAGCTAAGTTGATTGATGAAAATAAGTTGTGTGATGATGTTAATTGCTTGAAATGTGAAAATGAAAGTCTCATTACTACTAGCAATACATCTTCATTACAATACATAGAAGCTTGTAATAAATTGTCATCTCTTGAAAACAAGCTTGTTGAATTTGATCTTTTGAAGAACAAATTAAATGACCTTACCCTTCTTGTTGATAACTTTTCTAAGGGTAAGAAAAATCTTGATCAAATTCGTAGTGTGCAACGTGCTTTAAATGTTAAACATGGTCTTGGTTATAATGCTAATCACATTGATCATGCTAGCTCTTCTAAGTTTCCTAAGAATCACTTTGTGCATGCTAGCACTTCACATAAGCAAAATAAATATCATGAGCATATTCATAAATTTGCTAAGCCATCTACTTGTTGCACATATTGTGGTAAATTTGGTCACACAAGTGTTAGATGCTTTGTGAAGAAGAAGATAGAAAGGGGAGTTAAAACCACTTGGAGAGTTAAGCGTATTTTAACTAACCCCCCATGGACCCAAACAAAAATGGGTACCAAAAGTTATTCCTCCCTTGATCTTATAGGTTCTTATAAGTTAGATGAATGCCACAAAGCTTCAATGGACTTGATTCAAAGAGAAGTGGCATTGGGGAGAAGTTAAAGGAGATGTGCCAAAGGAAGAAATTCAAAAGCACTCCTTAACACTTGGATTCTCAAGGTTCAAATGTTAATCAATTGGAGAACCAAGTTGCTTAGATACAAAGAGCAAAGCATCAAGTGATGACAAGAGCCAAAGTGTCAATACAATGTCTTCATCACTTGGTAAGAAAGCAAAGGTATCAAAATCACCTTCTCTTAACACTTTAATTAATGTGTTTAAGTGTTTTTGATATATATACATGCTTGCTCTTATATATGATTGCATCTCACATTCTTGAATGTTATATTCATATAGATAACCTTTAGCATGTTCTTTATTGTCCATGTTGTGTTTAGCTAAGGTATCTATGAGATGTAGCATATGCAACTTGATTGATTCTTGTTTTGTCATGTCTTATTCTATTAAGAATCCATCTAGTTGTTGTGGTTTTTGATTTGCATAATCCTTATGCATATTTGTGCTACTTGAGATATTAAACTAATCATGAAGGACCTTTAAAAAGGTACCATATTTGTTCTCAAGAATCCCTTGTAGGTAACAAAGAGTTCTAAACTTCAAGAAGAAGATATGAACTACAAGGAATGGCACAAATGAGCTAAGACTCCAAGAAAAGAGTCAAATGCCAAGGATCACAAGATTGTAGAGGATTCATCAAAGAAAAGTCACCCATCAATGATGACTCTACACTTGTCATGAAAAGAAGAGGAGATTGCCTTCATCTCATCAATCAAGGATGAACAACAAAGAAAATGGAGCAATCACATGTCAACCTCTCAATGAGCTTCAAATGAAAGTGATCACACAAAAAAGCCTCAATGGACTTGATTGATAAAGAAGATCAACCAATATGGTAAGAAGTCCAAGCTCAAAGAGCATTGAGGTACAAGGCTTAACTCATCCCTTGTTAGTGATCATAGTTTTGTGTTTGATCCTTTTGTGCTCAACTTATACCCCCTCCCCTCTATTATGAAGTGTTTTATGCTTTGGGGGAGTTTGTATATGCTATGTTTAGTTTTCACTTGATCTTTATTGCATATAGGGGTTTGTGTTTATATTCAAGTCTTTAGCATTAATCTTATGTGGTTGATCGTCTAGATGCTTGACTTAGGATATAAACTGTGATTGTGGCATTATGCCATGGGTTGTGTCTATTTGATTGTTTAGAAGTGGCACAACCTAAGAGGGAGTTTTTCAAATGTTTTCAACTCATACCTCCCTCAAAATTGTGATGCATGCTCAATTGTCCTATTTTACATCATCACATCACTTGTTGGCTTGCTTTTCTTCTTTTATTTCTTATAGCCAACTTGTGTAAGTTATTTTGGAAGTTATATGTGTTATAAATGTTTATGTCTTTAATTGGTATCACATATACTCTCCCTTAATAACTTTGAGATCATATTCTTCATTGTCTATATCCTTTGTGATCTCATAATGGTTTTTGGTTAGTATTACTTTAAGAGTTGTTACACTCATTTAGCTAACCATTAACTTGGTAGAGGAATGTACTCAAAGTGTTATCCTACACTTCCTCTACTTCTTTTGGTTGTGATACATGTACTTTACTTATGTATTCATGGTATCACTTCCACAAGTACTTTGTTAGCTATATTTTCAAACTTGTTTTACAATTGGCTATATTTACATTTGGTATCATGTTTTTCAATTGGTCAATTGGTATCAAACTTGATTTTATCTCAAATAGCTAACATCGTATGTTTGATAAACGGGGAGATTGTGCTTAAGGCTATATTCCTTATCTCCTTTGTTTTTAGCTTAGGTTGATATTCTTCTTGAGCCATACATGACCATCTTTTGGATTTATGTGGTATTATGGACTCCTTGTTTTTTTTTAGAAATCAACCAAGCTTTTTCATAAGTAATCCTTCTTCATAATTATTTTTGGTCTTTAGGATTGATCTTTTGGTTCTTATTTTATTAATCTACAAGACCATCAAGTTGTTTTCCATGGTTTTTAAGTTTTTTCTTTATATGGGGAGGATTATTAAATTTCATCAAGCTTCTCCAAAATTAATCTTTACTTTTCGTTTAAATGCTTTTCTTATTGGCGCTCGATATCCCTTTTTGATTTTGACAAAAAGAGGGAGAATTTTTAGTGTTGCAAATGTGCCAAGAGAAGTTATTTACAAAAGGAGAAAGCTTAGAACTTGCAAAATGGGAGAGATAAGGGATTCTTTAATATAGGGGGAGTAGAATATTTTTTTGTGAAAAACATCTACTTGCCTAGATCCTTAATATCCTTATCTCATGCATACATTTGGTATCTTATTTTTGCATATTATTCCCATTTGCATCAATGTTTTGTCATCATCAAAAAGGGGGAGATTGTTAGCCCGAAGGGCAAAATATCCTATGTTGTTTTGATGATAACAAGCCATTGATAGTTCTAATGTTTATGTGAGCATGTTCTTAATAGGATTCTTAGCACTCACATCTACATTGATGAAAATGGTAAGCTAGCTTCTTGTGTTAACTAAGGTATGAATATTACACACAAGAAAGCTATTTGATGGAAGGAAGGAGGCAAGGAGGTTGGTTGGGAAATAGGGCTCTTCAAAGAGTCCCTAATGTATATGGCAAAAAGAACTTAACATGCTAGTGCTTATGTTTCTTGTTCTATCTTGGTTTATCTTATAAGCACTTAGCTTTACACTTAATTGTTCTTATATCCTTTTGCCATGCTTCCTTGTACTTAATATTATCCATATCCTATCTATTTGCATCAAAATTTGCCATAATCAAAAAGGGGGAGATTGTTAGCCCTAAGTGCGAACGAACTCAGTCTTTGATAATGGACAAACACTTGATGTTTGTGTCTAATGTTTTCATCTATGTGATAGAATATTGGAACTCAATATGGAAGCTATAAGTACTTCAATCAAGCCATGTTCAAGATTCAAAGACATACTATTCAAGGCTTATCTTTCAAGATTGAAGATTGAAGACTTAGGTTGGTTAGATTAGCTTTGTCTTTATTGGTCTTTATCATTAAGCTCTAACCAATGCTCAAATGAGCATAAGCTCTTCACTCTAGTCTTGCATACATGTTTTCATAAACACGTTTTCAAAAGGCTTAAGTTTCGAAATGATCTTTACATGTGTTCTTATACAAAAAGCCTTTGATTTCATAGTTAAGTCTTTTAGAAAAGTTTTCCAAGTGTTCTTATGTGTTACCTTTTGGGAAAACCTTTTAGACTTCATTAGACTTGAAAACAAGTGTTTAAACATCATCTCTCATACTCTGAAAAGTCGGTCAACCGAGATTTTCTCGGATCAACCGAAGGATTTACTCGAGAGTTGTTCTCGTCAAAGTTCGGTCGACCTAAGCTTGGGTCGGTCGACCGAGATGATGGTTCGGTCGACCGAAGTTTTTGGTCGGTCAACCGAAGTTTCTCAAGTTCGGTCATCCGAGACTTGTTTCGATCAACCGAACTCGCTTTCTACTAGCCGCTTTTTTGACCGTTGGAGACTCGATTTTCAGCCAAATTTGAAATGTATAAATACTCCAAAGCTAGAGAAACATTCAAAGGCTTGCATTTCAAATATTCATTGATCTCTCATCAAGCCAAAACACTTTCAAAGCAAAATACTCTTCATCCTTATGCTCTAAAGCATTCAAGAGTATTCTTTCAAAAGCAAGACAAAGAGTGAGCTTCTTATGTTCAAGAGCTACAATTGTTGTACTTCAAAGGTATTATATCTTTCACTTAGAAGAGTGAACTTCATTGTATTGAATTCCATCTTATTCCCTTTCTTAGTGATAGGGTTAATTTTGTAATAGACCTACTTAGTGTGGGCAAGTTCTTAGTGAGCTTTTGTTTGTGGTTGTGTTTGTAAAACTCTTAGTGAGTTATCCACAATTGTAAAGTCCTACTTTGTGTGGGCATCTTCTTAGTGAAGTTTGTTGAAATCCTTGGGTGCGGCTCAAGGTAGTGGATGTAGATTCTAAGTGAATCGAACCACTCTAAATCCTTTGTCTTGTTGATTGGGTTTTTGCTTTAGCATTTGTTAAACTTGCTCTATCATTGGTTAATTTGGAAATAGTTTACAAGATTTATTAGAAACCCAATTCACCCCCCCCCCCCTCTTGGGTTCCTTCAGGGTAGTGGTGCGAGGCAGGTACTAGGGGTGGAGGTGGAACAGGAAATCGGTAATTTTGGCCCGTAGATGGTACCGAAAGTTGTTGCTAGGCGTCGGCCGGCCCAAGCGGTGCCACTCCAGCAGCCGGGCGGGAAGGCGGTTGTGGGGAAGGGTAACGGCGGTGGCAGGGCAGATAACGAAGAGATAGTGGCGAATTAGATGGGGCCGGTGATAATCAAAATCCTAACTATCAGGAATTAGATAAGGGAAGGGAGCAGTCTAGGGGATCACAGTTCCATATTTTAGGGGACCTGGGGGTGGAGGGGAATGAGAGTGTGCTGGAGGTGCATACGTTAAGGGAGAGAGTGCAAGCGATCTCTGGGCCGACCCAAGAGAAGAGTAAAGGGTATGTCCATCGGAAACCTGAGGTGAGTGGGGTACGAATTGGACCAGCTACTTGACTGGCAGTGGATGGGTTGGGAAAGGGAAAACAGGCTGGGCTGCAGGGGGTTAGGAGGACTGGGCAGCTGAGTCCGAACCCAATGGCCATATAGGCTGGTGGGTCTATTACAGCCCCCCGACTTGGCGGGTCAGATCTGCAGGATACAAACATGCCGGGTTTCCAACAGGTTGGGGAAGTGCTCCATGAAACAGAGTCAGGAAGGGTGAGTGCTCCCAAAAGGTGGGGGATGTATTTCAGAAGGGCGGACGTCCGCCTGATACAGGTATTTTGATGGGGGCCTCCCCTATGGACTCTGATACCACTCAAGGATTGACTTAGCTCTCTTAGCCATGAATGAACCGGTTGTTACGGTGGCTGTACAGAATTGGACGAGTGTTTAGTGGGATCTGTCGGCGATAGATGCATCTCCTCTGGTATTTTATCGTAATCAGTTATGGTCGTATTTGGAGGGCCTTTGGGAGGTCATTGAGGGGTCATGGATGTTGGTGGGAGATTTTAATCAAGTTCTTCAGCCTGCAAATAAACGAGGAGGGAGTAACTTCCATTGGGGGAATGCGAGTCATTTGCAAAACATGGTGGATAAATGTGAGCTTATTGATTTGGGGTATGTAGGAAACCGATTTACATGGCAGGGAACGAGGAGCGGGTCAGTGGTGTTGAAGCGGTTGGATCGGGCTTGGGTTACTGAACCTTGGCGCCATGTATTCCCGAATGCCATGGTTCATCATCTACCACGCATTCATTTAAATCATAGCCCTTTACTGATTGAACTAGTTGGAACACGGGAAAACAGGCCTGTTTTACAACCGTTTAGGATGGAGGCTGCATGGTTTCGACATCCAAAGTTTGAACAGTTTGTGAAGGACAATTGGAGTCAGGTATCAGGTTCGTTGCTGCTTAATATTGAAAATTTCTCAGAAAAAGGTAAGGAATGGAATAAGTGTGTGTTCGGTAATATTTTTCATAGAAATAAGGGTTGTATGGCGAGATTGGCAGGTATTCAATGAGTTTTGGAGAGACGATGGTCCGACGATTTGGAACCATTGCATATAGAACTTGTGGCAGAGTACGATGAGATTCTGAGACAGGAGGAGGTGTTTTGGTTTCAGAAGTCACGAGCGTAGTGGTTGTTGGAGGGGAGAAGAACTATGATTCGGAGGGCGAAGGTAAAGGTTTTGGGCTTACGGGATGATAGTGGCGAATGGTATGAGGAGCCTGGGGTGGTGAGGAAGATGGTTCAGGAATTTTATGTGAAGCTCTACTCGGCCGAACCTTGCACCAGATGTCCGCTGCTGGCACAAGTAGATTCGGCTGCTTTGGATCGCTTTATGTTGCCGCAGGAGGTGAAAGAGGAGCCTTCGATATGGGGGCTTACAGGGCCCCGGGGCCGGATGGTATATTCCCGCTGTTTTATCAAAAGTATTGGCATATTGTTGGGGAATCAATAACTAGTTTTGTTCAGCAAATTTTCGGATCAGGACAGCTCCCACCTCTTTGAATAAAACTTTGATATCATTGATCCCGAAAAAGGAGCAGACGGAGTTGATTTCTCAGTTTCGACCGATTTCATTATTCATTGTCCTTATGAAGATAGTGACTAAGATTATTGCTAACAGACTTAAATCAGTAATGGTCTGTCTTATAGGAGAAAATCAGAGTAGCTTCATTCAAGGGCGACAAGCGGCAGATAATATTGTTGTGGCCTAGGAAGTTTTACATATGATGTGAACAAAGAGGGGTAGAAAGAGATATATGGCTGTCAAGGTGGATCTAGAGAAGTCTTATGATCGAATAGATTGGCAATTTCTTCGGCAACTGTTGACTCATGTGGGATCTGATGGAAGAATGGTGGATCTGATAATGCAATGTGTAACATCGGCGTCTCTGTATGTGTTGTGGAATGGAGAAAGAACTGAGAGTTTTCAACCATCTCGAGGTGTACGACAAGGTGATCCTTTATCCTCATACCTGTTTGTTCTTTGTATGGAGACTTTAGCACATGAAATTTGGGGGTTGGTCGAGAAAGGACGATGGAAGGCGTTGAGGGTGACGAGGAATGGCATGTTGGTGTCTCATCTATTCTTTGTGGATGACCTTTTGTTGTTTGGAGAGACGAGTATGGAACAAGCTCAAGTAATGGAGGAAGCTCTAAGAAAATTTTGTTCATGGTCAAGTGAAAGATTGAGTTTGGATAAGTTTTCATTATTCGGTTCCTCACATGTTGGCGGGGGAGTGGAGGGGGAGTTATCCGAAGCCTTCGGCATTCCCTTAACCTGTGACCTAGGGGCCTATTTAGGAGTGCCTTTATTGCATCGACATGTTAACGCGGCCACTTATGGTTTTGTAGTTGCTAAAGCGAGGAAGAAGGTGGACGGATGGAAACAGCGACATTTTTCCATGGCAGCTAGAGCTATTTTATTGAAGTCTGTGATATCAGCAATACCCGGTATGTAATGCAAACAACTAGATTACCTGTCGAAATTATGAACCAGTTGGAGAGAACAAAACGACAATTCTTTTGGGGGGAATAGGAGGATAAGGTGAGGGTGCATTATGTTGCTTGGAATAATGTTTGCAAACCAAAGGTGGAGGGTGGTTCGGGATTCCGTTCGATTAAAGAAGAGAATCTACTAAGCTTGTGCAAACTAGCATGGCGATGTTTGACCCAACCATATGCGCTGTGGAGTAGAATCTTGACAGCTAAATATGAGCTTTGTTCAGGAATAATAGTAAGAAAGCGGTATCTCATACTTGGAGAAGCATGTTTTGGGGGGTTAAATTAGTACACGAGGGACTGGCGTGGACAATAGTGGATGGGAAACGTTGTTCTTTTTGGCAGGGTCATTGGTAGCTGGGGGTAAATTGGTTGATCGGAAAATGGCCGATATCCCGTTAGAGTTGCTTGGGGCTCGGGTTCGAGACATGTTGAGACAATAGGTGGGATGGGATATGACACTGTTCCAACACCTACTGCCTAGTGCAGCGTTGTATGTGCTAATATTAGCTGCGTTGACGGAGTGTGTGAGCGATCCGGATACACCAAGCTGGTGAGGAACTTCGTCAGGTAAATTTATAGCGGCTTCGGCGTATGCCCTGCTGCGGGGAACGGCAGATTGTCGGGATGGCAAGGCATGGGAACGGTTATGGCAGGGCAAGGGGCGGTTATGCCACTCTTTACTACTATGGCGTGTCCGGCTAGATAGGTTGAAGACCAAGGTCTTGCTCTATGGGTGCCGGGTGGTAGAGGATCCCATATGTGATATTTGTCGGGTACATGCAGAGGATACACTTCATGCAGTACGAGATTGTCATTGGGTACGTGAAACATGGATGGTGCTGGTGAGAAGAGGACTTCCCGATCAGTTCTTTATGGCCCAAACGGTGGAGCAGTGGGTGGACTTAAATGTTGGCACTGTACATCGCCGATTGGGAGTAGACCATCACAAATGGGGAGCTATTTTTAGGACAGCAGTGTATAGACTGTGGTGGTAGCGTAATGCTTTTTTGTTTGAGGAGGATTTCCAAATTCCTCCTGTGTTGGATCGGGTGAGGATCATACCACTACAAGAAAACTGTGTTACAGAGACGGACATTTCCGTCGCTAAACCGATTAACGACCCAATGACGTGATCGTGTATTTTTCATCGCAAAGCAAATTACCGACCGAATACCGATTGAAAGGATAGCGACCGAATATTCGGTCTCTATTTACCGATCGAATGGTCAACATTGTTGACTTTTGACTTTGACTATGTAACGACCGAATACCGGCGGAAAGGCTAGAGACCGAATAGGCGGTCTCTATTTACCGACCGAATGGTCAACATTGTTGAATTTTGACTTTGAATATGTAACGGCGAATATGCGGTCTCTATTTACCGACCGAATTCTCAACATTGTTGACTTTTGACTTTGACTATGTAACGACCGAATACCGACAGAAACGCTAGCGACCAAAGGTTCGATCGCTATTTACCGACCCAATATTCGGTCGCTAAATAGTGACCGAATGGTCAACATTGTTTGACTTTTGACTTTGACTATTTAACGACCGAATACCGACGGCTAATATAGCACCCGATATTCGGTCGCTATGCCCTCACTAAATTGTTTTATATTTAAAAAAATAAATCTGAAATTTAATTAAATCTCTATTATAAAAAACATCAATACGCACAGAAATACAAACCAGAAACAGTATTAATACGATCCCAAATAGCTAAAATAATCAATAAACCTAAAAATAACATTACATAACCAATTATCTTATTAAAAAACACAAGTTTACACTTCTCATTTACATTACAACACTCACAATCAAAGTGCACACTTCTCATTCACAATCAAAGTGCACACTTCTCATTACATTACAACACTCACAATCAAAGTGCGCACTTCTCATTACATTACAATACTCACAATCAAAGTGCACACTTTGAATTACAACTCTCACAATCAAAGTGTGCACTTCTCATTACATTACAATACTCACAATCAAAGTGCACACTTTGAATTACAACTTTCACAATCAAAGTGTGCACTTCTCATTGCATTACAACACTCACAATCAAAGTGCACACTTTGAATTATCAAAACTCATAATCAAAGTGTGCACTTCTTATTTTATTACAACACTCACAATTAAAGTTTACACTTCTCATAAACTCCTTGATGTCATTTATATGTATATCATTGGAAATGCATGAGTTGCAATATGAAAGGTACACGAATCAAATTATTTTATGGCAATAAAATTACCACTTTGAATTATGATAAAAATTTATACAATACGACAATTAATTTATGGAATTCCAAGAAGCAAGAAAGAGATTAATCATTCTAAATCATCCTCCGACATAAATTCATCCTCTTCTTCAGAATTGTCATCACCCGACATAATTTCATCATCATCTTCTTCATCAAC
Source organism: Vinca minor (assembly GCA_026122235.1). Lineage (NCBI taxonomy): Eukaryota > Viridiplantae > Streptophyta > Magnoliopsida > Gentianales > Apocynaceae > Vinca > Vinca minor. The sequence goes on from JAOCZM010000081.1 coordinate 1,879,539, forward strand.
ACGGCTCGTACCGGCCACAAGCACAACTTCAATTTCCCCTGACCGGTGTGCAAGTTGACCAACTTCAGTAACAATTTTGATCAATGCGACTGGTCTCCTCCTCGCATACTTCCTCCTGATACGGTACCGGAACACCAGGAACTTCAACTAGACGTGGTTTGGAATGACAAACAGCCAACCAATCAGACCTAGATGTTGTCTTACTACCCGGATAAGGTGTGTAGTAGACTTGTTGACATTGGGAAGCAAATACAAATGTATCGTAACTCTCGTACCTTTTTTTCCTATGTATTTCTACAAGTTTATATTGAGGATGCACCCTACAACCTCGATTTGGAGTAGAATCAAACCAGTCGCATTTGAAAAGAATTATTTTTTGGTGAGGTACTCCAGCAAGTTCAACCTCAATGACTTGTTTTAACTCTCCGTAATAATATCCTTTAACCCATACCCCGCTGTTTGTCGTTCCTTTTCCATTGATGTGGGCTTTTGTGTGAAATCTATAACCGTTAACTAAGTAACCGGTGTATGACATCACTCTCCTTGACGGGCCCCATGACAGATTTTTCATCAACCTTTCCGGAAGGCTATGTATCTGTTGAGAACAACAAAAGTTAAATTAGTTTAGTTTAGTCATTCTTAAGACAAGTACATTTCTACACAATATCAACTTACATGAGTCCCAAACCATTTAGAAAAATCATTATAAACACGGCTTTGAAGTTCTTCCTCTGTTATCTGCGGAGTTTGGTCATGTACTTCACTGACAAATTTCTTGAGTTACAAATTAAATGACAATATTATTATTAGGCTACTTTTAATTATATAACAAAAAATGAAGCAATAGATGAGTTTGAATAATTAGCCACTTTGATCATCAACGTTTTTTTCGTCTAGCCACTTTGGTCAAAATTCAAGTTTTTTAACTTATTTCATCATTAAACATTTTTTCGCCTCGCCATTTTTGTCAAAAATATTTTTTTTAACTTTTTTTCATCACTAAAGTTTTTTCATTCGCCATTTTGGTCACTAAAGTTTTTGGGTCCCGCCATTTTGGTCAAAATTTTTAGTGACCTAAATGGCAGAATGAAAATACTTTAGTGAGCAAAATGGCAGAATGAAAAAACTTTATTGATCAAAATGGCAGATAGAAAAAACTTTAGTGATGAAAAAAGTTAAAAAAATCATTTATGACCAAAATGGCAGGCCGAAAAATGTTTAATGATGAAATAAGTTAAAAAACTTGAATTTTGACCAAAGTGGCTAGGCGAAAAAACGTTGATGATCAAAGTGGCTAATAATTCAGATGAGTTTACTTACTGAATATATGGTTCGACCTCTTCACACTTCATCAGGATATAATTCATGGCTGTTTTATAATCTTTATCAGATAATAAAATCTTTTATTTTTTTTCCAAATGATCTTCCCGATAAGTTGCAAATTGATAATACATCTGGTCCACTAGTCTCGTCTTCACTATCATTTCGCCCAATGGTTGTAACTTTCGTTTTCACTTGGGGTTCGAAATAATAGCTAAAGAATGTAGCAGCTTCTTCGACCAAGTATGCATTGCAAACTGACCCCTCAACTCTGACCTTGTTTTTTTATCTTCTTTTTTAGATGGTGCAGGTATCTAATTAAAGCATAAGTAGTTAATCACATTGTAAATACGTACATGAAAAATAAAAATGAAGTTGAGATCATAAAGACATTGGTTGTTACATCTCGAATGGGTACATCCACCTAAACTGTACCGAGCCTCCAACATTGGCTTCGTACGGAAGGTGAACTGGCAATTGTTCCATCACATCAAAAAATCCCGGAGGAAATATTCTCTCGAACTTGCAAAATAAAATAGCAATAGTGTCCTACAATTCTTGCATATGCCTCACACTCAACTTTGGGGAACACAAATCTCTATAGAACAGACTAAGTTCAGCCAAAGGTCCCTAAACACTTGCCGGTAGTACTTCTCTAAGTGCTATAGGGATAAATCTCTCCATGAATACATGAGAATCATGACTCTTCATTCCAGACATTTTCAACTCTTTCATATCAACGTATCGCGCCAAATTCGATGCATATCCATCTGGGAGCCTTAATTCTTTAACCCACTGCAAAACCATCTCTTTTTGTGCCTTGGTAAGAGTGAAACATGCCTTCGGTTTTGTTGCTTTACCTCGGCCATCGTGTTTAATATTCAATTTTGGCCGACTGCAATACCTTTCAACATCCGCTCTAGCCTTAACATTGTCCTTATTTTTACCCTTCACGTCCAACACGGTGTTAAAGACGTTATCAAACACATTTTTTTCATTATGCATGACATCAATGTTGTGTCTTATCAGAAGTGTTCGCCAATAAGGTAAGTCCCAAAATATGCTACGTTTGGCCCAATTGTGATCCCGACCCCTGCCTTACTCTTTACCAATCTCTTCAGTTGTATCGGTAATTTTTGCATAATCTCTAACTCTAAACCACATTTCATCACCAGTCAGGCGAGATGGCGGGTCTGCTCTCTCCTGTCGCCGGTCTTTTCGGAATCCCTTTGCATCTCTTCTAAAAGGATGATTAGGTGACAAGAAGCATCTGTGGCAATCGAACCACGATTGTTACCCGCCAGCATGCAAATGGAACGCTTGTGTTTCCTCCATACAATATGGACAAGCGTGAATGCCAGCTGTACTCCATCAACTCAACATTCCATATGCTGGGAAATCACTAATTGTCCAAAGTAATGAAGCCCTCAGTTTAAAATTTTTCTTTTTGTAGATTTCATAAGTTTCCGCACCTTTACCCCACAACTGATTCAATTCATCGATGAGAGGCTGCAAGTACAAATCAATCTTGTGTTTTGGATTTTGGGGTCCAGGTACAATGATAGTTAAAAAGATTACATTGTTTTTCATACACATCCAAGGGTCCCATAAGGTGTTAGAAAAACTGGCCAAGAAGAATATTGCTTCCCTGACATGCCGAAAGGTGCAAAACCATATGTACATAACCCAAGCCTTACATTCTGAGGTTCCGCTGCAAAATCGTGTGTGTTGTATCAAAATGTTTCCAAGCTTTTCCATCCCGTGGGTGATTCATTATTCCCTCTTCACACTCACTGTCTGAGTGTCATGTCATGTGTCTTGCTGTTTTCTCAGATGCATACAATCTTTGTAATCTCGGAGTAATTGGGAAATAATACATCTTTTTGCAAGCAATCTCTTTCTGTCGTGTATTTTTTTTATTTCTTTTTCTTAATGTACCTAGCATGACCACAAAACTTGCATTCTCTATTCTCATCATCATCTTTCCAGTACAACATACAACCGTTAAAACAAATATCAATCTTTCACACCGGTAATCCAAGGCCTTTAACCAATTTCTTCATTTGGTAAAAGTCTTCTAAAACATTATTTTGTGAAGGAAGTGACTCTTTCATCAACTGCACAAATTTATCTATAGTAGTTTCAGATAAGTTGTCTTCGGACTTAATACTCAACATTCTAGCAGTCATTGATAGCTGTGAATGGTTTGTACAACCATTGTACAGTGGGCAATCAACAGCCTTCAACATGTCATAGAACATTTGTGCCTCTGATTTGGGAGGTTCTTCCACATCTCTATTATCCGGCTCATTAAAACTTGGTCCTGCAGCATCAAGAACCATCTCTCGATAATTGTTTTGTGTCGTATACCTTCTAGAATTATCCATACCATGAACAAACATGATTTGAGGCATTGGAATGAATGTCTCACCATGACATGTCCAATTAAAATAGTTAGACACAGATCCGTTCATAACAAGATGATACTTCACAGTATCAGGCATTTGAATTGATATCAATCATATTTGTAAGCCCTAAGGGCGAACGAACTCGGTTTTTGATAATGGACAAACACTTGATGTTGTGTCTAATGTTTTATATCTATCGGAACTCATAATGGAAGCTCTAAGTACTTCAATCAAGCCATGATTAAGATTCAAAGTCATATTATTTAAGGCTCATATTTCAAGGTTGAAGATTGAAGACTTAGGTTTGGTTAGATTAGCTTTGTCGTTATAAGTCTTTATCTTATATAGCTCTAACCAAAGCTCTCATGAACATAAGTTCTACACTCAAGTCTTGCATGTTTTCATAAACACGTTTTCAAAAGGCTAAAGTTTCAAAATGATTCTCATATGTGTTCATATCTCAAAAGCCTTTGATTTCAAAGTATAAGTCTTTTAAAATGGTTTTCTAAATGCTCTTACTTGTTACATATTGAGAAAACCTTTTAGACTTCAAAAGATTTCAAAAAATGTGAATTATCAACATCTCTCATACTCAGGAAGGTCGGTCAACCGAGCTCAAGATCGGATCAACCGACGAGAAACAGAGAGTTGAACACTTTGGAAATTGCCAAGGTCGTCGACCTATGGCTGATCTCGATCGACCGAGGTTGCCTTTGGTCATCCGAAGTACTTTGTTCGGTCAACCGAACTCTGTAAAAACTAGCCATTTTTTGACCGTTAAAGAGTCATTTTTCAGCCTATTTTGAAATGTATAAATACTCCAAAGCTAGAGAATGACTCAAAGGTTTGCACATAAAAGTTTCATTGATTTCTTATCAAGTCTAAACACCTTCAAAGAAAAAACACTTCATTTCCATGATCTAAATCATTCAAAGGTGTTATTTCAAAAAGCAAGACAAAGAGTGGAATTCATATGTTCTAAAGAGCCAACAATTCTTGTACTTCAAAGGTATATATCTTTCACTTAGAAGAGTGAACAACCTTGTTATTTAACCCATCTTATTCCCTTTCTTAGTGATAGGGTTAATCTTGTAAAAGTCCTACTTTGTGTGGGCAAGTAACTCTTAGTGAGTTTGTGTATTGTGGTTGTGTTGTAAAACTCTTAGTGAGTTAGCCACAATTGTAAAAAGTCTTCTTAGTGAAGTTGTTGCAAATCCTTGGGTGCGGCTCAAGGTAGTGGATGTAGATTCTGAGTGAATCGAACCACTCTAAATCCTTTGTCTTGTGTTTGGTTTTAGTTTTGCTTTTATTCATCTTGTTCAAACTCTCACTAGCATTGAATAGATTCGAAAAAAGTTTGCAAGATCGACTAAAACCCAATTCACCCCCTTCTTGTGTTTTACAATATTAATATCTACAACATAAATACCTGAGCCCGAAACAACATTTGCTTTCTCCTTTTCCAGCCCTTTTTCCCCGCAAGATAGCTTTTGCAGCTCCTTTTCCAGATGACCCTTCTCACCACAGATGATGACAGATAGAGTCCTTGGCTACACCACCCTTAGGTTTCAGAGTGCATTGTTGAAAGTGGTTTGCTTGCCCTTGGGCTTACTTTTCGGTTTGCTTTTTGATCTCACAAAACCTTTGCCTTTGCCCCTTTTGCACCATCAGCATGGTGTTGGGCTTGGACTTGCCTATTTCCTTCTCGGCAATCCTCAGCATGTTCAACAACTCAGCAATGGCTTGTCAATTTCATTCATGTGATAATTCGTAATGAATCGATCTGTATGATTCGAGCAACGATTGCAAGATCAAATCAGTCGACATCTCTTGTCCCAAAGGAAATCCCAGCTTTTTCAAGGTTCCGAACATAACCTATCATCTTAAGAACGTGAGTTCCTACTGGCATTCCTTCGGACATTTTGCACTCGAAAGAGAGATTTCGATACGTTGAATCTCTCTCGGCGTGCTTGCCCCTCGATATAGTTGCTTCGGTGAGCCAAGCATCTCATAAGCCCCCCGTGTCCTCATGTTGCTTCGAAGCTCGCAGTTCATGGTGACAAACATGAGGCTAGACACATCTAAAGCATCACTAACATGCTTCTGATAAGCACTTCTATCAGCGGCCGAAGCGCGAGCCTCTGGTGTAGCAGGAATAGGCTGTTCCAGGACATACAACTTTCTTTCATGCTTGAGAACGATTCTCAAGTTTTCGAACCCGATCGAGGAAGTTAACTCCTCTAATTTGTCCTTCTCAAGGACAGAACCCAGTGATAGTGTTTGGTTTGAATTTGCCATTTTTCTACAACAAAATACATATGCAAAGTAAGTACCGTAAAAAATCATTATTAGGTCTTTATCTTTTTAATGATTTCTCCCACTATTTTCTTCGAGTGAATAACCCTCATTATCAACTCGGAAAGTTCGTTAACTTTCTAGCGGGCCAAGATCCATATTTCACCTCGTTCGAGTCGACTTTGGTCGATCGCCCAAAACATGGTTATTTAGGTAGGCAACGCTTTGCCAATTACATCAAATTATGTAATTCTTGGTTAGTTGAGTGAATAACATTTATTCAAGCGTATCATTATACACTTTTTCTCAACTCTTTTGCCTTTAGATCCTCAATCCATTTATTGAGATAATCCAGGGTTAACTATGACCCTAAGTTTTAGCCGATGGATATCACAACTTATCCTTCGCGCCTCACTCGGATAGACACGTATGTACAGCCTTTGGCATGTCCCATACTAATGTCGATCTAGGCCTTGACGAGGACCAAACTAAGGAAGGCACTAATTAATATTTAATTGAGGGGTTTTGTTTTTTAACAATCTCACCAGAAAAGCATAAATAAAACAGTTTATGCTTATATACATATGCATCCAATACATAAAAGTAAAATGCAATAGTAATCGCCATATCCTATTCGGTTTTTCCAAGCCAATGGAAAAACCGTGAAGTCAGTCTAAGGGTGTGAAAAGAAAATACTCTATTCTACACCGTCTTGACCTTCAGGTGGTTGCCTCCAAATCTTCATCACAGCTGTTCCTTCTCCTAATCTAGAATATTACATAATTCTAAGGAAACCTCGAGTTACATTCGAGGGGATTTAATGAGAAGAAAAATTACAACTTTTGATAGAAAAAGATAGGCACGATACGCAGATCGTATTATAAAATAAACCAACGAGGTAAAGGCGACTACTATGCATCATGCTCAATTAACATAACAATTTATGGAAAAATGAGCAACTAGAAAAATGAACATTTCATATTCTTTCTCGGATTCGGTCGACCGGTCAAACCCTTCGGTCGACCGAAAAGAAACGAGAGTTTCTGCTGACCAAACAGTACACTTCGGTCGACCGAAGACCAACCTCGGTTGATCCGAACTCAGAGACAAATGAGATTTTTCCAACTTTTGAATAACTTCAAAACTGGAAAATCTCATTTATCATACATACAAAATGATGAAAAACATGTCATACATGATATACAACATTTCTAGCAATCCTAAGGCATGCGAAACATAGATTCATAATCCATACTCGAATACTATAACACATTAAGTCTATAGTGGTACTCGTGAGTGGCTTTGATACCACTGTTAGAGGAATAACCGGTCAAAATCAGCTTATGCAATGGAAAATAAACCGACCCGCCTCTAATAGGATATATCACGAGTAAGAACCTAAGACTACGGGATAGTATTATACCTTTAGAAGTGCTAGGATAGCTGAAACGATTTCGAGATCGAACGAACGCCACCAACGCAGCTCCGTCTCCCAAAGTATCCACTCGATCTTCCGGGGTGGTCTTCACCGCTTGGTGCTAGCCAACGCCTTGTAGAAGTCATGAAGAAAATCTTCAAGATGGAGTATGTATGTATGACCTCTTAGAAACAAATTTCTTACTTCTTTTCTATTAGCCTAAGCTAGAAAACAAGTATTTGAAAAGCTGTCTTTTCTTTTCTTACTAAATGTTCTCTCTTTTCTCTCTTCTCTAAGCTTCCAAAAGCTGGAGAAAAACTAACTTAGAATGCTAGGAAAAATCAGTATTTTCCCCTAGTCATTCAAAGGTTTGAGATGAGAGTGAAAGGGGGAAGTGGAGATCATGGAGGAAACCACTCCCCCACTTTCTCCACCACTTCAACCACCTTATTAAGAGATAAAAGCTGGGAAATAAAGGTTCTATTTCCAGCCATAAGGTCGGTCCAAATGGGTTGGTCGGCCCAACCCGATTAAGGGCCCAATCCAATCTCGGCCCGCCCAATCGAATTGGCGCACCTTAGATTAAATGTACTCCAACGAAATGTGGATAAGGGTGAGCAAAACCAACTATTGCTCAAGAAGATCCCTTCGACCTTGGGATGTAGAAATATATATGTAAAACACAAGAGGGGGGGTGAATTGGGTTTTAACTAAACTTGGGAACTTTTTCTTAATCTTTGCAATGCAAGTGGGAGTTTGAGCAAGAAGAATAAAAGCAATGCAAAACCCAATCAACAAGACAAAGGATTTAGAGTGGTTCGATTCACTTAGAATCTACGTCCACTACCTTGAGCCGCACCCAAGGATTTCAAACAACTTCACTAAGAAGAATGTTTACAAATGTGGCTAACTCACTAAGAGTTTTACAACACAACCACGCAATGAAAAACTCACTAAGAGCTTGCCCACACAAAGTAGGACTTTACAAATAACCCTATCACTAAGAAAGGGAATGAGATAGGTTAAGTACAAAGCTTGATCACTCTTAGAAGTGAGAATGTATACCTTTGAAGCACAAACAATTTAGCTCTTGAACATATGAAGTCCACTCTTTGTCTTGCTTTTTGAAATAACACCTTTGAATGATTTATATCATGGAGATCAAGTGTTTTTGCTTTGAAAGTGTTTTGGCTTGATGAGAGATCAATGAATATTTGATATGCAAGCCCTTAAAATGTTTCTCTAGCTTTGGAGTATAAATACATTTCAAATTTGGCTGAAAAACGACTCTTTAACGGTCAAATAACGGCTAGTAGAAACAGAGTTCGGTTGACCGAAACAAGTCTCGGATGACCGAACTTGAGCAACTCGGTTGACCGACCAAAAACTCGGTCGACCGAACCATCATCTCGGTCGACCGACCCAAGCTTAGGTCGACCGAACTTTGACGTAACAACTCTCAAGAAATCCTTCGGTTGATCCGAGAAAATCTCGGTTGACCGACTTTTCGCAGTATGAGAGATGATGTTTTGACCTTTGTTTTGAAATCTCTTGAAGTCTAAAAAGGTTTTCCCAAATTGTAATAAATAAGAATACTTGGAAAACTTTTCTAAAAGACTTATCTATGAAATCAAAGGCTTTTTGGATAAGAACACATGTAAAGATCATTTTGAAACTTAAGCCTTTTGAAAACGTGTTTATGAAAACATGCAAGACTAGAGTGTAGAGCTTATGTTCATGAGAGCTTTGGTTAGAGCTTTAAGATAACGACTAATGAATAACAAAGCTAATCTAACCAAACCTAAGTCTTCAATCTTCAATCTTGATAGATGAGCCTTGAATGATATGACTTTGAATCTCGATCATGGCTTGATTGAAGTACTTAGAGCTTCCAATCTATGTTCCAATATTCTATCACAAAGATATAAACATTAGACACAAACATCAAGTGTTTGTCCATTATCAAAAACCGAGTTCGATCGCCCTTAGGGCTAACAATATAGACACTTAATTAAAACAGTTTATGCATCCCAAAAACATTTCATAACTTTAAAAACATAATCACCAATAAAGCAGTAAAATCATGGTATGCAAAATACTTCTGACTTATTAGAATATTGGGAGTGCAGAATCACCGCTCATACAACGACCCTACACTCTTACCCCTCCACCCGAGAAATCAGAAATACTTGCGACTCAACCTCCTAGCTTTCTCGACAGCTTTAGGAATGACGGTTGCGCACCCGCCATTCTTACCCCTCCACTGCGAGGCTGCTAGGAAGTGAAGGTTCTAGCCTAGCGTATACGTGGGAATGCCTAGCTTCTCATTAGCTCGAGTACAGACGATGGCCGTCGTCTACACCCTTACTACGAGACAACTAAACAACTCCAAAACTTGAAAAACCGTTAGAAAACGACTTTCATTTCCCTGTAAAACCGCTCACATCAAATATCAAATGCAAACATCATATATCGTTGTATACTGTTCGTGACATCGTACATCATGACTTGATGTTTGGGCCTCTCCCAACATCTTATCTATGTACTTATCATTTAACACAACTCTACATGCAACATCTTATCCCAAATTAGGTACATTGACTCATCATGAAATCCATAACATAACATAAGCATAACATAAACATATTGGATCCTTTCTTAGTCAATGTCCCTACTGGGATGTTCCTTTATGCTTACAATCATAAAACAGCAAGTAATCATGCTATCGTAGACATGCGCAATTAAACATCATACAATTCATGCATTCACATTAAATATTGCTTCATCCACTTTTATGCAAGAAAACATGATAAAACCATTTTTCATTCATACTTCATACATAATCTATAAAAAAATCAGCTCATGAAAGCTTTGGAAAAACTCAAAGTTGAAGGGTCCTTACCTTATCACCGTTACGCTTTCTTAACTTGTAAAAATCCGTAAAAATGCGGTTCGTGTTCCTAATTGAAAGACGTACACGGGAAGATCTAACTAGTTAAAATCATAATCCCTCCCGATCGATCGTAGCCCTATAAGTCAAGTTTCTAAATAAAAAAAGAATCAGAGGAATTGGAGTTCTAGATTTACCTTTATGGCGTTTCTAGTGCAGTGCACGCAGGCGGTCCAGAATCTGTTTTTCTTGCTTTTCTCCTTCTTTCTTTTTCTTTCTGTTTTCTCCTTTCTGAGACTTAGAAATGAATGGATTTCGAAAATGACTGCCTAGGAAGTTTAGAAACCGCCTCTAACTTCTTCCCCACTACTTTATCCACTCCCCACTACTTTCTAGAAATCACCAAAGGTCCCTTATCTTATCTTAATGTTATACAAGTCCTAAAAATGTTATAATACTTGGCAAATAATTAAAGCAAGTAAAATATGAATAAACATTATGGCAGGAAAAACAAATAAAACACTTAAGCAAATATGACGCGTTTCGGTCGACGTTGACTTAAAAAAATAGTAAAAAATTACAGTCTTCACACTATAAAACAAAGTTTATCCTTGGCGATTAAAGTCCTTCTAACCGGTCTTCTCCATCCAAAATAAATTTTCCCTCCTGTAAGCACCTTAGAGCTAAGTTTTAGGGTATGATTTAAATTAGAATGCAAATAAAATGGATGAGAGCTGGAAACTCTACTGTATGTGAAGCAGCAGCCAAGTTTGCCATATCAGAGGTAGATGCACATATGGAGATAAAACTAGAATAGGAATTTAAGAACAGGGTGAAAGAACTCTAGTAACAAAGTTTCACTGATGCTATGAAAATCAATCTGAGGTTCAAAGGGTTTGATTTAGGCTTAACAATGCTAGGACAAACTTAGTTGAAAGAAATTTGAAATCCTAGGAGCTAAACAAGGTGAATCGAAGGCAAAGGCCTCGTAACGTAGAGATCATGAGTTCAAATTCCTGCTTCTTGAATTTTCCTATTTCTTGTAATAGATAGGTTCTCTCCTAATAAATAAATAAAAAATTAAAAAAAGGTGAATCGAAGCTTCGAGGAACAATTTCGAAGCTATCTGAAGAGAATTAAAGTTGAAAAACTCAAATAGAAATCAAACCTTATAAAAAACCTTATCGCAGTAAAACTAAACCAGTGATGATCATCGTAGCTAATTTTAACAAATTCAAGTTGGAAACAGTAAATTCTATCCAGAAAAACAATAAATACTGAACAATCTATAAAAAAGAAACACATTCTCAACTAGAATTAATCATTAATTCCGATAAAAAAACTTCGAACAACAACAAATTCAAATCACAGATGAATTTTGCAGAAAGAGAATTCAAAATGCGAAAGCAATATCACGTAATTTAGTAATTACGCTCTCCGATACCATGTTGAGAAATAAAATCAAACAAGAAAAATTTCAAGAACAATGTAAACAAAAGGAAGATATTTTGGGAATTTTCTGGAATTTCTATTAAAATGAAAAGAGCTCCTTCAACTGTTTATATAAACAACTGAAAAAGGAAATAAAACTATCATAACTAACTCCTAAACCTTTCCTGTAATCTAGCTTAGGAAGTTAAGTAAATTAAATTAAATTAAATTTTGGATTCCAACCGGGTACAAAATCGATATTGGATCCTTACTACTCCCTCCATTTCTAAATATAAAATTTTAATTACATGTTACGAAAATTAAGGAAATAAAAACTAATATGTTTTGGTAATTAAAATACTGTTGGAGAAATTGGTTTTCTCTATAAATTAAAGTGTAATTAATGTGTCGTGAGGACATATTTGAGCTAATATATTTATATGTTACACCGCTCGGTTTTGAATGTTATTGAGTTTATCACGAAGTGGGTTGCGCAAGCATCGTGATGATATATAATATGTGAGAAAACCAATTTTTGGTGTGAATGATAAATTGGTATAAAGTGGGGTGGATTAAATGTGGTAAATGAGTTTTTAAACACACATCCCAGATGGGAAACCTTTGGAAGAGTTTTTCACTATATAAGGAAAAGTGGTTCTAATGGGTTTAAATTGTATTACCACTATTATGCCTCAAGTGATAACCTCATGTGCGCCCGCGCAGGGGTGCAAACGGAAGGTCTGTTGATACCAAATTAGCTTGAACTTGTGTGCGTACACGAATGCCGGACAAAAACTCGCGGGCCTCGATCAGCCCACGTTTTTGCTACTGATTTGAATTTTTTATAATCAAATTCCACTGAACTGATGCAGCATTAAGAGAAGGTAATGGCATTAGACTGTAACAGCAATACTAATGCTGTGCTTTATGAGTTTTGATCTGTAATGTAACTGTGTTTTATTGTTGTATTAAACCTGGGCTGTTACAAGTCTCATTTTAGTGACTATAAAAGATAGGCCAGAGGTGCTGGAAAGATATCCCAAAAAAATCCTTTTTTCCCTCCCTTCTGCATAAACATTTCATATTGTTCGTATTGTTCAAGAGTTCTACTGTTACCATTTCGGTTCGAAGGTTTTGCTTCTTTTGCTTAAGAGAATCATAAAGAGTTTGGACGTTGTACCTTGGAGTTCTGTGTTCAGGAGAGTCAGAAGTTGATAAAAGGCTGTTCCACTGAACTGATGCAGCATTAAGAGAGGGTAATGACATTAGACCGTAATGTAATAATACTAATGTTGTGCTTTATGGTTTTTGATCTGCAATGACCAGTGTTTTATTGTCGTATTAAACCCGGGTCATTACAAGTCTCATTTCGATGGCTATAAAAGACAAAGCTAGAGGTGCTCGGAAAGATATCCGAAAAAAATCCTTTTTTTCCTCCTTTCGCATAAACATTTCATATTGTTCGTATTGTTCAAGAGTTCTACCGTTACCATTTCGGTTCAAGGTTCTCGCTTCTTTTGCTTCAGAGAATCAGAAAGAGTTTGGACGTTGTACCTTGGAGTTCTGTGTTCAGGAGAGGCAGAAGCTGATAAAAGGCTGTTCCACTGAACTAATGCAGCATTAAGAGAGGGTAATGGCATTAGACTGTAACAGCAATACTAATGCTCTGGTTTATGGTTTTGATTGTAACAGCCATGTTTTATTGCTGTATTAAACCTGGGCTGTTACAAGTCTCATTTCAGTGGCTATAAAAGACAGGCTATAGGTGCTGGAAAGATATCCGAAAAAAATCCTTTTTTTCCTCCCTTCTGCATAAACATTTCATATTGTTCGTATTGTTCAAGAGTTCTATTGTTACCATTTCAGTTCGAAGGTTCTGCTTCTTTTGCTTAAGAGAATCATAAAGAGTTTGGACGTTGTACCTTGGAGTTCTGTGTTCAGGATAGGGATGGCAACGGGGCGGATCGGGACGGATATCTCAAATACCAGATCCGCCCTGCCACTGTGAAGACTTGACCCGCTCCACCCCGTGATCCATGCCAGATCAATTTTTTTTGTCCCGTGATCTGCCCCGCCCCATGATTTTTTTTTTTTAAAATTATTCAGGGTGCTTTTATCAAATTAATTTTGAATATGAATAGAGGAGAAAAAGAGAGGTTTTGCTGAGAGGGAGAGGGAGTCGCGGAAGGAGAAGGAGAGATGATGGAGACAGTGGTTTTGGCTGAAGTGAGCTGTGAGAGAAAGTGGGGCGGGGCGGGAAGTGGGTAGTATATATTAGGGGAATTAGTGGTTATTATATGGGGTGGGTAGTATATATTAGGGAATTAGAGTTATTATATGGGCTGGGCTAGGCTAACATCCTCTTATTATTCTATATGTGTGGGGCGGATCGGAGCAGATCGGGTCAGTAGTGCATACCGAATTTGATTTGCTCCGTTCGCGGAGCGGATCTGATTTGCTCCATTTTCTATACGGGGCAGATCTGATTTGCCCCAAAAGCTATCGGAGCGGAGCGGATCAACGGATCACGGGTCAAATTACCATCCCTAGTTCAGGAGAGTCAGAAGTTGATAAAAGGCTGTTCCACTGAACTGATGCAGCATTAAGAGAGAGTAATGGCATTAGACTGTAACAGCAATACTAATGTTGTGCTTTATGGTTTTGACTGTAACAGTCAAGTTTTATTGCTGTATTAAACCTGGGCTGTTACAAGTCTCATTTCAGTGGCTATAAAAGAGATGCCAGAGGTGCTGGAAAGATATCCGAAAAAAATCCTTTTTTTTCCTCCCCTTCGCATAAACATTTCATATTGTTCGTATTGTTCAAGAGTTCTACTGTTACCATTTCGGTTCGAAGGTTCTGCTTCTTTTGCTTCAGAGAATCAGAAAGAGTTTGAACGCTGTACCTTGGAGTTCTGTGTTCAGGAGAGCTATAAGCTGATAAAAGGCTGGACATATAGAACTTAAGGGGAAGTGGTACACTGCTGTCTCGTCCATGAATCAATCCAAATACCGGTTAAGAAATTATTTTCCAGTGCATAAATTAATTTTTCAGTGCAGAATTTCTGTCCAGAATTTATTTTTTCAGTGCAAAATTTTCTGTCCAGAATTTAGTTTTTCCAGTGCAGAATTTATTTAATTTTCAGTGCAGATTTTCTCGTCCGGAAAGTATTAAACCAAATGCAGCTTAAATTCTCGATTTCTCAATATTCCAAAAGAATTTCTAACAAATACCAATATTATTCTCTTAAATGTTAGATGTATACCACTAATTCTATTTTAAAAAGTAATATTAATATTTTAATTATAAAAATATCGTAATTTTTGTTTATTTAAATTTTCACAACATAATAAAGGTATTATATTTAGGGGTGGAGGTAGTATCATTTACAATCTTGATCCATTTATATTCTACAACTGTTTGGGCTATTTCCTAATTTATTTTTAATTGGCCCAACTTCATCTTTATAACATGCAGCCCATTTTCCTTGTTCTCCGTCCTAACTTTCATTTCTTCTATTTTCCCTGGAGATCCCGTCCCTTTTTTTGAAAATGTTTTTTTTTTGCTAAAATTAATTGGTTATAATTGGGTAAAAACCAAAATCCTCATGAATTTCTAATTGACTTGACGAATTAATTATAAAAATATCACAAATTATTTACAAAAATATCATAATTAAGACAATTTATACAAGTGATTTTAGCCGCGAAGCATTTTCCTTCCCCTTTTTATGCAATTTTTTGTGATACTGCAATCTTCCTTCATGTTTTTCTTCTTCTTGAATCCAGAGCAATATGCAATAATATTTGTTACTCACTCTATTCGCATCTGAGCGTACAATTTTTATTTTTTAATGTTCAAAATTAAATTAAACTAGTAGTATTTTTTTAAGTCCATTTTTTTTATATGAACTCCCACTAGTAGTCTCCTATAATCTAATAGAACTAAAATCTACTAGTATATTGGTCCCCGCCCATTTTCGAATTTAAGGAGATTAAGTTATACTAACACGTAGTTCCACCACTAACTTTCTTAATTTCATTGATTAACCTATATTAACATATTAATTTTCTTAATTGAGAAGGACAAGTTTGTAAACTCATTAAAATTCAAATCCCCTTAACTTTTGTATATCGCAAACTCAAAGCATATAATATGTGTCCAAATACATAAAACTTTTTCTAACAATATACACTTAATCAAATAATATTTTTTATACATTTCTCATGTTACTTTGAAGTATGATCTGTGACATAGACTCTGCAAACTAATTGCTTTTTTTTAAAAAAAAAAAAAAAAATTGTCAATTTTTTTCCTTAGTTTCTATCTTTTTAAAAAATAAGTATCGTTTAAATTCAGATATTCTAATAAAAATATATTATTTTACTTTATATATATCGCTTTTACACAATGAGCAAAATTTAACTCGGTCCCCCTAATTTCAAATGCTGGCCTCACCAGTGATGAGCTCCCTTCGGAGAATGTAGGAAATAAAAAGAAACAGGATGCCGAAGATGATGAGAGGGGAGCAAGATTGGTAGTGATTGTGTTATTTAATTTAATGGCATTGGTAATGCTGATTCTAGGAGTCAGAGTACTACGCGCGTGTTTGGTACGCTGGAATGGAAATGAATAAAATGAATTTTTCAGTTTCTCTTTCCATTCCAGTGTTTGATTAATCAATTTAAAGCGGGAATAACCTATCCACAGGAATGCTCATTCCACTCCAAAATTTATGAAATGACCTTTACTTGAGACTCTAGAATCATCAATTAATGGAAAGTAATCATTATACCCTTTATTTAATTATTATAGTGTTCAAATTAGACATGCTCATTTTCTCCAGAAATAATTTATTCTCTTGATAAAACTTTATATACGATAATTACATAAATATTTTATTTATTTATTTTGTTACTTTTTTCGTTTATTTTTAATATAAAATATTTTGTTACTTTTTTCATTTAATTTTAATATAAAATATAGTTATTTTATATTATATTCAATTTTATATATTAATTATATTTGAACATTTAAATGTATATTTGATGCGCTCAATGTACAAACTCGGGTGGAACTAAGAATTTCTCATTACAGCGGAAAATGTTTTACTTATTTTTTAATAAAATATTTATAAGAAAATCTTACAAAAGTAAAAGTTTCTTATATAAAATTGTTATTTCTGAAAAATATTGGGATGGTTAGGGCTCTGAACCGGTTATTGTGAACAAATACGATTTTTTTACGTGAAAGTTTTGTTGGGTAATATTTCTCAAAGTCTCACATTGGTTAGAAAAGAAAATTGCCAAGACAAGAGGCATTATAAATAGACCCACCTAGTTTTGAGTTTATTTTGTACCAACTCTTTGAGTCTTGTGAGTGTAGACTTGGAGTTCTTTGAGGAGGGTTTATAATTTTTTCTTCCGTTAATAAATTACCTAATGAAAGTTTTTACCCTTTATGGTCGTGGATGTAGGTCTTAGTTGAGACTAAACCATGTTAAAATTCTTGTATTTTTTTTCTGCTTTCTTTTCGTTTCTTTATAATTTGTTGTTTGGAGTGTTCCGCTGCCCAACATGTTTATACATTGTGCAATTAATTAGTTTGCTCGTCAACATATGTTAAAGGGCATTTAAGTCATATTATATTGAATCACATTCCATTCTAACATTAAATAATAATTTTTCCCAAATATATGAAAAGAAAGAGATTTCATTACATCGCATTCCAGATGCATCGCTCCAGTGGGGTTGGATCTAAGTGAATGGGTTAAGGCTCAATCTTTAGATTTCAATAATAGTCCATCTCTATTAATATCATATCACTTTTGCACATTTTGTCCTTTATTTTATTTTTCTTGTGAATCATGACCATACTTTTGTATAGTACCTAGATCAGATGATAAAGTCCATTCTATATATGACTCAAACATATAAAGGAAACAACTTATCATAATAAACACATTTGAAAGTTTTGGATGAAATCAAATCTTCCTTTTTTTACATTCGGATTTATAAGCATTAGGAAATCAATGAGGTTGATATTGAAAGCTCCCAAGGAAAGAAGACAAATTCTTGGATATGACATTATATATTTTCTGCTCATTTTTTTCCTTTAGGTAGGGACAATTAAGTGATCAAGAAAATCTTTTCGATCTGCACCATCCAATTAACAAAATTTTTTGTATATACAGTAACGTATGTAATACGTGTACATGCATTTGATATATATCAGTAAATCGCGACAAGTGTCGAATGAGAACTTACCATGTTCCGTACTGGAGCCAACGCACATCAACAAGGTAAAGATTATATTCAAGTGGACTATTCTTTGTCCACGTTCTTTTTTAGTTCACTTTTTTGAGTTTTTGATAATTGCCGCTGATATATGGTGTGTGAATATAGAATGTCTTAGATGGTGACAAGAGGAAGTATGTAATCTAAAAAGCATGCGGGCGATCCATTATATGACCCCAAATCATCAATCTTGTGAGTTGTGAGGATTTGATAATGACCATAGTACTCTATAGTGGGGATGACCAGTCGGTCTCAATCATTTTGGAGCATATACTTAATTTTTAAATAAGGTCCTAGATAATTGAAAAAATAAATTTTCATTAAAATATAACAAAAATAAAT
Source organism: Vinca minor (assembly GCA_026122235.1). Lineage (NCBI taxonomy): Eukaryota > Viridiplantae > Streptophyta > Magnoliopsida > Gentianales > Apocynaceae > Vinca > Vinca minor. The sequence continues at coordinate 1,897,938 of JAOCZM010000081.1, forward strand.
AAATCATTACTAATATATCATAATTTTCATTTTTTTTAAATATACTAAAAAATTCTAGAATATGGATAAGGAGAAGAAAATAAGGTTATTTGACCCCAAAGCAATGACAAGTGAAAAGAGGAGGAAATAAAATTGGTCTGAAAAGAGAAGGAAATAATTAAGTAAATAAGATGAATTGTCGTATTTGATTCTAATTTATGTTCCCTAATAAGACCACCTCAGCCCTCAAACCCAGATTTCCCAAAGACGAACCATCTACATTAAACTTCATTGATATGCTGGTAGTTCTGGTTGTGCGAGGCAAAATAAACAGTAGGCCATATCAATATTTTTATTTTTTTGGAAATGATATTTGCACTCCCAAATTAGCTTTATGCACTCCCCTTATTTTATTTTATGAACGAAATGATATTTTTTCTTTTGACTATACTTGTCTTGTAGTGTTAGCTTTGAGTTGGATTTGATAAGTTTGGTATTAAAATTATTTTACTAATAAAATAAGAGGGAGGGAAGTGCAAGGGATAAAAGATGAGTTCAAATATTACCACTTTTTTCCTGTTTTAAGACCTAGACTCAGCGACGGATCCACATAAGGCTGACCCCACTCAATTTTTTTTTAATTATATATGATGTATTTTACTCCATTTAGATAATAAATGTATAAATGACCCCAGTGAATTATTGTATATATCGAATGACCCAGTGATTTTTTAAATTATATATGATATATTTTACTCCATTTAAATAATAAATGTATAAATAACCGCAATCAATTATTGTGTATATTAAATGACCCTCAGATGAAATTTTTTTTTCTGGATCCGTCACCGCTTAGACTATATATAAAGTGATACATTCCAAATATATAGGAACTCTATCTATGTTTTTTTTTTTTAAAATTATACTACTGAAATATTTTTTTAGTATCAATTGAATCGGGTAAAATTTTGTATTATCAATTTTAGTTTGTCGTTTTATTTTACAATTGCTTTGACATGTGTGAAAATGAAATGATTCTTTCATTCTAACAGGTCATGAGGGTTGACATCAAAAGTTCATACAGTAAGTAGATTGAGATTCATTGAATCAAGAACATTATGGAGACTTGATTAGTGACAAAAAGGGGAAAAACGCATGCTTATTATGTAGTCCATGTTTAATTCATTAGCTTTCTTACTATTGGCGGAGATAGGATTCAAGTTTAGGGAGATGTAGTAGAAAAAAATTGAAAATTTTTTGGGGATCAAGTAGAAAAAAATCTCTTTTATTTTTGAACCGTTGAATGTATATACCTAGTATATAAAAAAAATTAAAAATTCTTGAGGCTCCGCCACTGTTTCTTACACACTTTGGGGAAGGAGTTCTAATTGTACAAATAATACATGAGAATTATTAGACTGAAATCCTTTAACAATCACTTAACCAGAGGATTTTAAGTGATATTGACAATAATGTCCACCAAAAGTTCTTTTTGGCGGCTGAATATTTTTTTAAGTTTGGTTATTCAAGTTTAGTAGGATGGGTAAACATGGGAAAAAACCGCATGTCCCACACTAATGTACACATTTTATCTCAATCACTTACAAAATTTGTTACGTAGATATTCCCTTACATTCAACTTTTTCAGTCATCATTATTTCAAAGGTAGAAGAAAAGAGGGAGAATAGTAATTAGAATCTAGTTAATGAATTTGAATAATGACGACTGAAAAAATGAAATTAGAGGAATATTCATATGGCGAATTGATAGTGATTAGGGACAGATACTGAAAAATACTAGTTGAGGACACGATTTTTTGCCTTAAACATGATTCAAAATGTCTGAATACTTGACTTTTAATATTGAATCAGGTTTACCCACTTGACATTTTTAAGTTCAAGACCTCAGAGTACTTAAAACTTTATTGAATTTTACTTAAGCATCTTCGCCTCTAATTTATTTTCAGTTCACTGTTATATATGTTTTCTTTATAATTCACTCTATATATATATATATATATATATATATATATATATATATATATATATATATATATATATTCCAATTTTGCTCCTGAACATAAATGTACCGGTAAATACTTACTTCTGTGATAATCCTTTCAAAAAAAGAAAAAAACAAACTTCTATGATAAATCAAAGGCTGATAATTGATAAATCATCAGGTTTGGTATGCAAATCCATATGTATAGTCGAATTGTTTAACCATTCAAGCTTACACTTCCGAACCCAAAGAAACCATGAAAATTTTAGTTTTAAAAGAAATAAATCCATGAAATTATTATAAATATATTACTATAAAAAGAAGGTTTATCTGTACATGAATTTATTTTTTTAGTTAATATAGAGAATTAAAGCATATACGTACCATGCATGACATATAAAACAAACAAAACAATTAGGTGAACAAAGAACAAAATGGATCAAAGTTTGACACGTCTTTAGTAAGGCAGCTAATATTAATTATGTCTCGAATTTGACCATACCTAATAATAAAACTTAAAATTAGAAAGAGAAACACAATATTAATATAAAAAAATAAAAGAAAGAATTAAAAGTTTCCAAAAACAAGCCAATGGATGCATGAGTCAATAATCCGAGCTCCGGGCAATCGGTTGGAGTGGTTATATATCTCACCGTTCACGAGTGTTTGATTTCTTCGGTAAACATCGACTCTCGTGTGATTTTCCCGTGATAATAAGGCTCCGTGTTAAAGAGCAGTATGAGAAAATTCCTCTCTGCTAACAATTACGCTACGGATAAACCGCAGGTCGAATCTGAATTAGTCAACATGTTGGTGGTGGGAGCTCCGAGTAACCGGTTGGAGTGGTTATATATATATATATATATATATATATATATATATATATATATATATATATATATATCACCGTTGACGAGTATTTGATTTTTTCGGTGAACATCGACTCTCATAGGATTTTCCCACGGTAATAAGGCTCCGTGTTAAAGAGCAGTATGAGTATGAGCTAATCCCTCTCCGCTAACAACTACGCTACAGATAAATCGTAGGTCGAACCCGACTACCAACATGTTACTCGGTGAACATGGTGGACGCTAGTGCCTCGGGGTGAACCAAAGATGCATTGGTCAATGATGAGTAAAAGAATATTTAAAACCCATCGCATGAATAAAGTCAGCGAAAAAAGTTCCAATTAACAAAGATTATAGAAGAATCAAAAGTTTCTTTTTTTTTTTGTGAAATTTGTGTAGGGATTTCAAACTACAAGGCCCAATAATTTAAATTAATTAGTTGTGGTGTTATGCATGGGGTCCTTTTGTCTTTTGTCTTTTGACTTCTTTTTTTTTTTTTTTTTTTTGTCTTTCGATTTTAGCTTTGAAGATTAATTAATAACTTTCCAATTTAGACAAGGCAAGAAAATGCCACATCATTGTCCCCTTTCTTTAACAATTTTCTCCTCTTTATTGAACATTTCTTCTTTTATTCTTAAAAAAAAGATTAAGATTGTCCCAAGAAATCTGTCGAAATATGCAAGAAGATGAGTTTATACGGATAACTGGTAAAGAGTATTTTAATAATTATTTAATGAATCAAATTTAAAAATCTTTCATGCATTTAGTGTTTGAGGTTTTATTTTATACTCAATCAAAAGAGGATTTATGTCTCAATTTAGTCTCAAATTCAAATAGACTCAATTCAAGTACATCCTAATTAGCCACTAGGAGTCACATCTTTAATTAGATGATGGCGTTGTTACAAAGAGTACAATTATAAAATATTGAGCAGACCATGATCAGAAGAGTCAATAATTAAATAAATCATAGGATGTTTATGGAGAAAAAGAATTAAAAAGGAAAAAGAGGCATTTTTCTTTTACTTTTTGTTCAATTTCGATGTGCTTGAGAATTAATACACATCGTGTGGGATATATTGTCAAGGTGTGTAGAAGTTTTCCACGGAATGTAACTTATAAAATTTATAAAAGGAATTTCTTATTTTCTTGTCTTTGAAGCAATTGAGGCAAGAGTAGTATTTCGAATGGGATAATAAAAAATTATATTTTGAGTAATATTTTTTTTCTTCCATGAAAAAAATATGTTTGTGAAGGTTAATTGTTGGAATTATTAAATCAAGATTATTATTATTTAAGAGAATATTTAGTTTTGGTAATTACTAATTTTATTGTATTACGTTTGTTTTAGTAGTTTTCTAGCCGGATTATATTTTCTAGATATCTTAAATATTCTATTAGGGTTTGACTCCTATATAAATATGAGAGTTGTCTACGTATTCTGTGTGGCTCTGACGGTGTTCATGGTTCGGGTTGGTTCGGTTTTGCATATTTTTTAAACCAAATCGAAATATTTGGTTTGAAAATTTTGAAACCAATCCAAACCATTCAAAATCTCAAACCGATGCATTCGGTTTGTATCGGTTTGGTTTGGTTATTCGGTTTTCAGGAGATACAAAATATATTGATTAAAAGTTAAAAATAAAACAATTTTTTATATAATTATTTAGCGGCTAAAAATATAAAAAAAAAAATAAGACTATTATTTTCACAAGTTAAACACAATTAAAAAAAATAATGAAACATAAATTCTTGATTCTTGAACTTCAATATAAAGTAAAAATAAAATAATTTTTTTATATAATTATCTAGCTACTTAAAATATAAAGAAATATGTCTATTGTTTTTCACAAGTTAAACACAAAAAAAAAAATGAAAAATAAATTGTTGATCTTGATTCTTGAACTTCAAACAAATTACTCGAAAAAATTATCTACGAGAAAAAAGAAAAAATACAAAAAATACATCATTATTAGTTTCAAAGTAAAACAAAAACTGCAGGTAAATCTAAGACCATATACAACAGATGACTCTTCAAACTCTTACTTTAGCACTTGAAGAGTTTGCTTGTCATGTTATATAAATAAGATGTTCAATATATATTTTATTACAAAAAGAGTTCTTTAATATATTATATACTAGCCTAGCTAATGACGCGTGCTGTGCACGGGAACAATTTTAATTGTTAAGAAAACATTAAAGAACATAAAAGTGAAAAATGATACTCTACACTGATATTTTTGTTTGATTTTTCAAACCCACTTATATAGAAAAAAGAAAAAATATAAGAATTTTGTATATATATGCAAAATATCAAAAAAGGTTCTGGTAAAAGAAGAATATTTTTTCAATGATTGCTCTAGGTCGGCATTGTAAGTTTTCTTGAAAAAACTAACGGTTTAAATGAACCATCAAAAAAGCAAATAAAGTCTGTATCTTCAATTTATTGGGCAAATTCCAACTCAGTTAATGACACGATAAAAATTAAATGACTCGATCAATTAAAGTTTATTTTTTAAAGTTTCGACCCTTTTAATAAATAAAAAATTAGGGAGCAGTTTGCATGCAGGTGCAACAGAAAACTAAATGGTTCGGTTAACTAAAATAGGTTCGGTAATATAAATATAGATAAATTGTTAAAAATTATGATAGAATAAAATGGAATTTGTATTTTAATTAATTAATAGAATAAAAATTTATGATATGACCAATAATTCTAAAAAGTACATAACAATAAAAAAAAAATAACACATTAGTTATTTAACTTTTAGATGATACTTGTTTTCAGTTTATTTCTTATTATCAATTGGAAGATATTTCAACATTATTGGGGAAGTGATTTAATATTTGAAGTTTATTAAGATAAAAATTAGTTTCTAATTAATTTAAACTCTTCTAAATCAATCAACTTTTTGTAAAACCATTAAACCACAAACAATTCTAGAAAATTCCACGTAGGATTTTGAAGTGTTTGATTGATTGAAATTGAAACAGATTCTGTAATATATATATATATATATATATATATATATATATATATATATATATATATATATGTGTGTGTGTGTGTGTGTGTGTGTGTGTGTGTGTGTGTTCGGTTTGGTTAGTTTTGAATTATAAAAAAATTTAAACCAAACCGAAAGTTCGGTTTTAATTTAGCCCAAAGCGAAACAAGTCCAATGCACCACTCAAACCGAAAAACCGGTTTGGATCGGTTTGGTTTGGCCGATTTCGGTTTCGGTTTGTCATGAACATCCCTAGCTCGAGTGTGGTCCGGAGTAAAATTGTGGCGTGGTTAGTAGGGGTGGCTATGAGGGTGTTCGAGGTGATCGACCATGACAGGGCCTCCAAAAATTGGGGGGCCCCAATTTTATGTTAGTTACATATATTATTTAGGGTGTGTGTTTGTATTTTGTTGAAGAATATTAAAAATTATAATTACTTGAGATTTTTTATGTTGACAACTACTAGTAAATAGCCCAAAAAACGTGAAATATGTTATCTTTCTTCTTGATATCGATGGAAATGATTTGAATGTGGGGCTTAAGTTGCTTAGAAAATTATTACTTAATGAAAAGATGAGACCTATTGATATTTTATGTTCTTGAAGCATGTAGGGTATTTTCCTAACGCAATAATTGTATACGGAATTTTGTTGACAATTCTGGTTACTATTGCATCTACAGAAAGGAGCTTTTCAAAATTGAAGTTGTTGAAGTCATATATGCGTTCTACAATGTCTCAGAAAAGACTCAATGGATTAACGACGATAGCAATTGAGAATGATCTTTTGGAGCAAATCAAACATGAAGATTTAGTTGATGATTTTGCTTCAAAGAAATTTAGAAAGATCACTATTTTAAAGTGAAGAAAATTTGTCAGTATTTATATTTTTAAAAATTATGTTTACAAATATTTTGTACATTTTGGAGAACAAAAATTATGATACAGTTGTAATGATTTTTTTGTTATATTTACATAAAAATCACTTTTCTTCGATTATGTAGGCCTCATTTCGGAATTTAGCACAGGGCTTCCAAAATGATTGAGACGCCCCTAGTGGTTAGGATGATAGATCCTGATAAATTTGAGAGTTGATGCATAGAATATTGTTTGCCCCTCTCCGTAATATTATTGTGAGATTTGATATTTCAGTGTTCATACTTCGGACACTCACCACCAAAATTATTTATTTAAAATATGTGTGTTTTCGCTTATAAAAATTTTACATTACTACAAAAGCTTTCAAATAGAAATTACCCAATATAAATATTTATTCTTCTTTTACTACAATATTTAGCAAAAATTACACAGTATTTAGAATGTATAATCAATAATAATGCACGCAATACAAATTTGTTTATTATGATAATCTTTAATCTATAATAGTTTAACTTACTACGTCGTCTACAAAGATTTTTTTTTTTTTTTTTTTTGGCATCATCAGAGGAGGTCGACTTCACCAGAGGACGGGTGAAAATCATCTGTCCCCGTCTGTTATGTCCCCGTGTCCCTAACCAATCAGAATTTACTATATAAATATTTGTTTCAATTATATATACACATGGTGAATTGTGATTGGTTGGGGACACGGGGACATACACGAATGGGGACAGATGAATTTTTGCCCCAGAGGACAGAGCCCATATAGGGCGGAAATTATATATATATATATATATATATATATAAGTGTCTCACAGAGGAGGTAGATTAGAGATCGGCAGGCCGATTTCCCCATTAGGGGGAATATAAGTGCCTCACAGAGGAGGAAGATTAGAAGACCCATGTAGGGGGAATATAAGTGTCTCACACAAGAGAGAACCCAAGAAAAGGAAATTAAAGCATGCCCCTTGTGTGAGGAGGGTATCGAACCCACGATACTGGTACTATCCGGTCATAATTAACTCATATATTCCAAATACGAGCTTCCAAGTAAAGCCTTTGTTCCAAGTGTTGAAAGTAGCCTTCAAATAAAGCTAGACACAAGGATCAAAGACATCTAATAGCATTTGAAGGAAAGATACATAATTGGAAGGAAAACGGTTGAAAGGGTATTTTAGTCATTTGATAATTAAAGTCTATTCTAGACTAGCACAGAAATTAAGAAGAGAAGTTTGACCATGGGTAGGTTATCATAGTATCGATTAATTAACGAAACTAATGGCATCACTCATATGTTAGTAAAACTTGCATCTCTTAAATATACGAGGTTAATTATGGTAGTTCAAAGAGAAATTATATTTATTCAAAGAAAATGAACATTCATTTCGGAATATAAATTAAAATAGAAAATAGATATTCAATTTAAGACGGTGAGAATGCTGTTATAAAATTTCAATTTTTTAAAGGACTAAGATATTTTATATTATAATGATCTATTTATTTAAATAATATATCAATAGTACTAATATGCAATTTTTAAAAATATTTAGGGGCCCATGACCCCCTTGCCTCCATGAATCTGTCATTGAGTGGCATCGTCCTACTAAGTTACCATACACAAACGTGATATCTAAAATAGCGTCCTTATTTTGCTTTGTTGATTATCTTTTCTCTCATTTTTTCAAAAATCATCTCTTTGCAAATTCTCTTTCTATAGATTTTTCAAATTCATACAGAACATGTAAATCTTTTGAAAAATGAATAAGATCTTTTACCAGATCTGAAAAAAACCTTTTTTTTTTTTGAAGTCCAACTGGGCGTACACCCCAAGAGGGGAGAGAGAGTAATACCTCATAAGAGGAGGAAGAGATAACCCTAGAAAGGGAGACAATTAAAGAATACCTCGTGTGCAGGGAGTATCGAAATCAGGACCTCAAGGTCGTGGGTAAGTCGTTACCCCACTAGGATAAGGAACTTGTGATAAAAAATAAAAAGAAGGCAAGTTAATAGAAAAAATGGATTTTTTTTACCCATATATGAATTTTATTGGCCTGAAAATGGAAAACTTTGGACAATGGCCGAAAAAAAATGAAATTTTTATAAGATCTGAAAAAGACCCCCTCCCTCTGCCGCCCGCGAACCCCTCTCCTCTCCCCTACAAAATTTTGTCGCGACCCCCTCCGATTCAAGTTTTTTTATCATGTTTCCATCCATGTTCATCCTCAAAATTTGAGTTCTTGCAAATGAGTGGGTTATGAGTGTTTTTTTTTACGCCCGAGGCGATTGCTCTGAGGGTGAAGAGCGGAGAAGACTGCTAAATAGTGAGATTGTAGCACGCTCCATACCCTGGGAAGGGAGTTTGGCCTCACAAGAAGGAGAATTTATTACCCCACAAGAGGAGATATAGGAATCGATAACGGGACTTTCGTCCACGTGATCGAGTAGCTCTTACCACTGTGGTACTCCGATTCCTATGTGGGTTGTGAGTGTTAAAAATAAAAAGATGGATATCCTCTACTCAATTGGCAGAAGTGAATTTCAATGTTACAAGTGAAGTCAAAGTTGAATTTAAATGTGAAAAGTAGACCGAATTCATTGGGCCCTAATTTCCATTCATAATTACCTCTTCTTAAATTTCCACCCAATCGTCGTGAAGAGGAACAAATAAAAAAGAAAAAAATTACAAGAGTATGAGATCCCATATTATGTTGGAAGTTGGAAATTTGAACACAATCATTAACTCTTGTTTGGACCTAATATTCTAAGGAAATACATAAAGAACTACAAGAGATCAAAGACCGAGTCAAGGCCTATTCAAAAGCATACTTTGTTAGTCTCAACCTATGTTACTCGAACTCGGATACATGTATTGTTGGATATTTTTCTGATTTTTGAAAAAATAAACTTGCTAATGTTTTATTCTTGGGTAATATGCATTAAATAGACCCAAACTATTTTCAGATTTTAAATGTTAGGCCAAAACAATTATTTTTACAAAAATTAGCCATGAACAATTTACGAGCAGCGAAAATTAGACTCTGGCCAAAATTTCTTATTTTTTGCCTGAAAATGTAAAAATACCAAAATATCCTCAATTGAAACCATCTGGCCCGACCTGGCACGTCCCGACCCACTTTAACCGACTGACCCGACCCGTTATTAATCTCTCTCTTCTCCGACAGCCGCAACACCATCTTCTCCGCCGGCCGCCACCATCCATCACCCTCTTTTCCATCTCCAATTTCTCATACAATTTAATCACCAATTTTCACGCCAATTCATCATCAATTTATGGGCAGAGATCTATGCAAAACCCAGATTTCCATACAAATGCAGCCATTGACGAACATAATAAACAAGGGTTCAATTCTAATAGGCACCAAATGCCAAGAAACCCATTGTTGTCGGAGATTCTGCTGGAATGAATTCCAAATTCCCATCCCCCTCCCTCTCTCTCTCTCCAACCACTCACCACCGCATATCTATCAACGGCACAACATCTCGAAATCAATCCAATAAATAAAACCCCCGTTCGGAATTAAAATAAAGCCGTCTAGAATAGTCGAACCCTAATCGGCTCGAACAATCTCTTCGGAGAGAATCTCGGGAGGCGGCGGCGACGATTGTTATTGGATGCAAATAAGATATGCCTCCCAAACAAAGAAGCCAAAGACGACGTAGCCAAGAAGAAAAAAGGTAGTCAAAGACAAAACCTTCGGTCTCAAGAACAAGATAAACAACATTTTTTATCTACTAAGAGTTCCCTTTTGTGATTTTTTGGAGTCATAATGACATTTGTATTTTAGGTCTCCGAGTATAGGCATGTATCACAGACTTTGTATCTAACTATCAAGGAGGGGTGGAGTAGTGGTGGTGGTGACGAGGTGAAAGAATGGGACAGTGCGGCTGAAAGGGATGGGATAGGTAGAGTGGTGGTGGTGGAGGTGTAGAGAGGGCAATGGAGATGTGGAGTGGTGGTAGAGGATATGTAGTACTTGGACTTGAATTTTCCCCACTGCTCGCTTCCCGGCGGCGATTAACTTTCGGTAGAATTTGGATTGGGTTAGCCGGGAAGGGAGGGATGGAGTCGTGGTGGTGGTGGTGTAGAGATAGGAATTGAGGGATGGAGTCGTGTGGTGGTGGTGGTGTAGAGATAGGAATTGAGGGATGGAGTGGTGGTGGTGTAGAGAGATGAAGGGTGGCGGAGGTGGTCAATTGGAGAAGACAATGGTGTTTAATTTTTTTTGGGACAAAAACGCCCCTCATGATGCCTGGGAATGTAAGGGGAGTTTTTGCCCGAAAATGCATCGGAGTTCCTATTTTGCCACTCGTAATTTGTTCATGGCTAATTTCCGCCAAAATAATTATTTTGGCCCAACATTTAAAATTTAGAAATAGTTTAGGGTCATTTAGTGCATATTACCCTTTATTCTTTCATCATAATGATTTATACAAAACAATATTAGAAATAAAAGACATAATTGGAACAAATAATATACTGATTTTATTCCGTAGTATACACAAAATAGTAAAACTCGTAACATCAATAGGTATGTGGATTAACTCCTAGACGAGACAAACGAGTATACCACTTCCCTTTAAGTTCAATATGCTATGCCTTTATCGCTTCAAGCCTTTGGAACACCGAACTCTCAAGGTACAACGCCCAAACACACTCGTTAACTCGGAAGCAGATAGAATGATGAATCTCAAATCTTTTGAAATAATAGAACTCTTAGACAAAATGCTTTGAAAGAATGCGAGAAAACAAAGACAGAATGAAGCGTAAGGAGAGGAGAATTTCCGATTGATTTTCGTCTAGGGAAGACGACCTTTTATAGAGCTGCAAAACCCCTAAAATGTAATAGCTCAAATATAACTCTGTCATAATGTGGACGATTACTGAGCCAACACCATCAATTCAAAATGAATTGTAGAAGCTATATGATAATTATGAATTATGATTAAATCTTGTAATTGTTTTTGCATTGAATTGTTTTATTTCTTCGAAATTTCAAGACCCGGTAGCAAAACGTGGGTTGATCGAGCCCGCGAGTTTTGGTCTGGCAGGGTCGCGCACGCATACAAGTTCAAGGTATTTTGGTTTCGACGAGCCTTGGTTTGGCACTCTCTACGCAGCGCCGCGAGATTCTAACATGGGCCACAATCTTAACAAGATATTTTAAGCTCATGTAAACCACTTTTACATATAAAGTGATTCTCACTTTCATAGACAACTCATGTGAGATGTGGGTTTAATATTAATGTACCACATTTCAATCACCCCAATTTATCATTTACACCAATATTGGATTTCTCACATGTTATATATCATAATGGAGCTTGAGCAATCCACTTCGTGATAATATCAATAACATTAAAAAACGAGTGGTGTAACACATAATAATATTGGCTCTAAAATATCCTCACGACACTTTAATTACAATTCAATTTTTTGAAATAAACCAAATTCTCCAACAAGTGTCGAATACAGGTATATATTTAGATGTCGTATACTTAAACATTTAAAATAAAGTGTCTTATCGGTGTTCATTTGATCCAATAAATATTCTGTATCCATACTCATATCATATCGTGTCGACACGGATACAACAGACGTAAACGAATGATCTGTTGGAGAAATTGGATTTTCTCAATATATTAAAGTGTAATTAAAGTGTCGTGATATAAATATATGTTACACCACTCGGTTTTGAATGTTATTGAGTTTATCACGAAGTGGGTTGCGCAAGCTTCGCGATGATAAATAACATGTGAGAAAACCAATTCTTGGTGTGAATGATAAAATGGTATAAATGTGGGCCTGATCAGCCACGTTTTTGCTACCGGTTTGAGTTTTGAATATTCAAACTTTGCTGCATTTTTCTGCTGGTTTGAATTCAATTTTTGCTGCTGTTACAGCTGCATTTTGCTGTTGAAACTGCTGCATTTTTTCTGCTGGTTTGAATTCAATTTTTGCTGCTGTAATAGCTGTAACAGCTGTAAACAGCTGCAATACTCCCCATTCTTGTGCCTATAAAAGTAAGGGAACTTAGCAATTTTTAAAGCATCAAAATTTCTCCTCTCCCTCTACATTTTCTATCATATTTCTTGCATTTCATATACATTCTAAGAGTTCAAAACTGTTAAGACATTCAAAGGTTCTGTTTATTGCGTTTCAAAGAAACGGAAGTGTTTGGGCATTGTAACTTGGGAGTTCATTGTTCTCGAAGGCCTGAAGCTGATAAAAGGCAGGACAAATTGAACTTAAGGGGAAGCGGAATACTACTGTCTCGTCCAAGATTTTAATCCAAAATCGGTTGAGGTTCTAAAGTTTATTTATTGCTGTTTTCTGTCTTGAATTTATTTTTCTATCCATAATTTATTTTTATGCCCAGTTTTCTGTCCAGAATTTCTTTTTTCTGTCCAGTTTTTAGTTTTCTGTCCAGATTTTATTTTTTCTGTTCAGTATTCCAGAAAAATTTATCCAACAATCTTAAGTTCAATTTGATATTGTTATTTCTGCGGTTATTTTTTTTTTCTGGTGGTATATTACTGACTTTATGTTTTATTTTTGAGTTGAGAAATGGAAAACACTGAGAATCAATCCGCTACAACTGAAATTGGCACTTGTTCCGGTAATGTTCCAACTATAGTTGTTCCTCCTTCCGATAATGAGACAGTTTTCCCTCATTTTGAGGCTGCTATGCCAAACCGACCAATTCATTTTGGTCAGTTTGACAAACCCGAGAAATTTAAGGGGGGCAGCAACTTTAAGTTGTGGAAAGAAAAAATTATGTTTAATCTAACCACTCAACATCTGATTCGGTTTATCACTGAGGATAAACCTGTGGAGGACAGTAATGATCCTCACTCTAAAACCACGGTACGAGCGTGGATGAGCCCGATCGTTTTGGATAATTTACATCGCATGTCCAGACTCATCCAATAAATAGCAATTGAATTTGTCGAGAATTTCGAATACCGATTAATTCTCAATTTCCTTTTGCTTTCCACGAGCTATATCCGTGTGACATTGAAAAAAGTATTTTGATTTTAAGATTTAAAAATTGGTTTAGTTTGGTGTTCAAAAAACAATTCAGAGGTCAAGGAGGTCGTAACCAGTGAGGTAAGTCTTTACCCGTGATCAAGGGGTGAAAATCCTCTGTCCCCGTCCGTGTATGTCTTCGTGTCCCTAACCAATCAGAATTTACTATATATAAATATTTGTTTCAATTATATATACACATGGTGAATTGTGATTGGTTGGGGACACGGGGAATTGTGATTGAATTGTGATCAAGAGGTCTCGGGTTTGACATCCTCTCCCTATGTGGGATAATAAAATTCTCCTCCTCTAATGAGGGAGTTGTTGAAAAAAAAAAAACAATTCAGAGAGTCGTGATTTGACTGCATAATTCCCAAAAAACAAATTTGAGAACTTTCAGTTCACTTCTCTTTATTCCGTACACAATAAGCCTACTTTACTTTTTCTTTTTTTCTTCTTTTTTTTGGAAAATCTTCACAATAGATTACTAAGAAAATGTTACCCCAGTTTTGTTGGATTTTAATCTTTTTTCTGCATTGTTTTTATAATTTTTTTAACAAAAAAATTAAATAATTTGAACAAAAAAACATGTACGGGAGAAAAAAATATTACTCGGAACCTCAATCGGTTATGAATTTACTCCGAACGAGACAACATTATACCCTGTGTTATGGTTGAGCGGTTAAAAGGCTGGTTTAGCAGCCTATAAAAGGGAGCTCTGGACAGCCAAAAATGCTATCTCAAAATTCTCCTCTCTTCCTCTGCATTCCGCATTTCATATCATAGTGTCCAAAGAGTTCTTCTGTTAAAATAAGGTTCGAATGTGCTGTTTTCTTTCTACTTCAGAAAATCAGCGAGTTTGGGCGTTGTACCTTGGAGTTCAATGTTCAAGAGTGTCAGAAGCTGATAAAAAGGCAGTACATATTAAACTTAAGGGGAAGCGGTATACTGTTGTCTCGTCCAGGAGTAAATCCATAACCGGTTGAGGTTATGAGTATTATTTTTCCTCTGTATATGTTTTCTGTTCAGATTATTTAATTTTTCTGTTCAGAAATTATAAAAACAATGCAGAAAAAGATTAAAATCCATCAGTCTTAAGTTCAATAATTTTGTGTTATTTTTCTGTTGTTGTTTCTATTGATTAATTACTAACTAGTGTTCTGTTTTTTATTATAGAAATGGAAAATACTGAGAATGAATCTGCTGCAACAAACATTGGCACTGGTTCTGGTAATGTTTCGGTTGGAGTTCCAACTACTGTGGTTCCTCCTTTCGAGAATCAGACAGGCAATATTGAGATTGTCTTCCCACCTTTTGTGGCTGCCATGCCAAACCGACCAATTCATTTTGGTCAGTTTGGCAAACCCGAGAAGTTTAAGGGTGTCAGTAACTTTAAGTTGTGGAAGAAAAAAATCATGTTTTTCCTTACCACTCAACATCTGATTAGGTTTATCACTGAGGATAAACCGGTGGAGGATAGTAATGATCCTCAATCTGAAACCATGGTACGAGCGTGGCTAAGTGCTTACCACCTCTGTCAACACAGTATATTAATGAATTTAGATGATTCCCTTTATCAGTTGAACTATGAAAAAAGTACAACAAAAGATTTATGGGAATCTCTTTTGAAAAAAAATATATTGTGGACGATGCGAGGGTCCCAAAAAGTTTATAGCCGCTCGTTTCCATGATTTCAGAATGGTGAATGTAAAGTCTGCTCTTGAACAGAGTGAAGAGCTTCAAAATATATATCATGATCTTGCCCCTGAGGGCATGAGAATCAACGACTCTTTACAAGTGGTGTTATTGATTGAGAAGCTCCATCATTCTTGGGATGATTTCAAGCATTACGCAAAACACAAGAAGAAGGAAATGACTTTGGAAGATCTGATGTTGAAACTGAGGATTGAACAGGACTCACGGAAGATGAGTAAGAAGTCCAATAGCTCCGTAGCTAAGGCTAATGTAGTTGAAATTGAAAACTCAAGGAATAACGCTAAGAGAAAGCGTCCAAATGAATCTCCATTTGCACAGTTGTGTGCTGAAAGTGGTATAATGCATCAAACAACTGCGCATATTGATGCACAAAATCCTAGCAAGTGAACTAGTGTCCAGTTGAGTATACAAGTAAGACAAGTGTCATTCCCACATAGATTATAACTAAGTACCAAAATTATTTATTATCCTACTTTAGACCTACAAATATTTTTTAGAGTTTTACTAACTAATGCTTAAAAGTAAATAACAACTAAATTAAACAAATAAGAAAGAATATCAAATAATGAGAGAAAGGTTGATTAGGACATTGATCCAACTTGTTTTCCCAATAATTAGTTTAAAAGATTCCCTTTTTAATGTGTCAAATTCCCTTAAATTTATCCTAATTCATTAACGGTAGAATTCCCTTGTCTAGGTTTTATTCAATTCCTTGAAATAAACCCTCTAATCTCAATTAACAAAAAACCATATGTCTATGTGAAATTGATTAATGAGACAGACATTAACGATTTATGGAATTCCCCCAATTTCAATCCCCGTAGTTATCTACTTTTGGAAACCGCTCAATAGAAACCGAAATCTATTCCTAGTCGGGTTTTACTACGAGTTATTATTACTTAGCTCTTAATTAATTACTTCACATTCGGTCCTTCGCAATTGAATTGTGTAATCATGTAAGGATGGCCAATTCAATACAAGCATTAAGTATACCATAACAATAATTAATAAAATCGTGATTAAGGGAATATTGAACACAATATTAAGGGGAAAATAATAAATTAATTCATTGTTCCAACAAAGTTTTTACAAGCCTAACCAACTAGAAAATTTAGCCAATCATCATATATAAATCAACCATGACAATTAATTTAGACATGAGAAAAATTACGAATCGAAAAAAAATAATAAAAAGGAACGAGTTTAAATTACCATTTGATGTCGAAATTTGTCTCATAAATCGAATCTCTTC
The DNA here is from genome assembly GCA_026122235.1 of Vinca minor. Taxonomy (NCBI): domain Eukaryota; kingdom Viridiplantae; phylum Streptophyta; class Magnoliopsida; order Gentianales; family Apocynaceae; genus Vinca; species Vinca minor. Next base: position 1,914,663 of record JAOCZM010000081.1, read on the forward strand.
TCAGCACCGCAACAAATTGACCACAGTTCCAGTTGGAACAAGGTGATGACCCGTGAGGATTGGTGGTGATGACGTGATAGTGATGGCAGTGATGATTATTGGTGGCTAACAGTGGTGATCTTTTGGTGGTATTTCTTTTGCGGCTCCTTTGGTTTTCTTTTGCCGCTGATCAGGGACCTCTTTCTTTGAGGCTTTATGCCCTCTTTTTTATAGAGTTGTATGGAGGTGTTAACCCTTTTTTTTTCTCGGTTTCTTAATCGTGTGGCCCAAGGCCCATAGTTCTTTTTTCCTATTAATAAACTTTCCTACAAAAATAAATATAAGAAAATATATTATAATCCCAAAATAAAGATTCTTAATACCTATATATATATATATATATATATATATATATATATATATATATATATATATATCAAATCAAAATAAATATATTAAGAATTTAATTACAAATTGACTCTAAAATATGGAAATATAATATTCTTTAGGTAAAAACTAAGTGAAAAGTAGTATAATTTATATAGAAAATATGAGTTTATCAACTACCCCCAACTTAGCATTTTGATAGTCCTCGATCAAAGAAGACAATTCATGTAGATATCAAACAAATTTTTTTATTAATATTTCTACCAATATTGCGATTCATTAAGCAAGTATCATCAACTATGGTCTTAGAAAAGTTCAATCAATGTATGACAAATAGGATTGCAAGGCTAATAAAATCCAGACATGAAAAACTTGTTTTTGAAAAAAGTGAATCTTTGATTTACTTGTGACAACTATACATTTGAGAATTTTGTACTTAGAATTAAACAAATAAACATTCATTCTTCACACCTCCTCTTATTGTATTTTTAATCTATGGGTACCCTTTTTCAATGTGCATTCGGTTCAGCTCGTAGATATATAAAACTAAAGAAAGAATATGTGACATCATTCAATATTTTTTTTCTATCTTCCCATTTACACTTGATATTTGGGTACCAATGAATGTGAACATTTTTATCAAACGCTTATTGGTGTGCTTACTTACGCATGCTCATACTCTTGGTAAAATTCGTTGATTTTGCTGGTTTTTATTTGCCAACTTATAAAACCCAAGAGCAGCGAAACATTCCCCAACAAATATCCAAAATGTCTCAAACCCACGACCTTGCCCTAGTGTGACCATGGGGGGTCGCAGGTGTGACAAGCTTAGCTTTGATCACTTGACATAAATATCATTAAACACATAGGGAGTATATATATATATATATATATATATATATATATATATATATATATATATATATATATATATATATATATATATATATATATTTTTTTCTTTTTTATATTTTTTTTATATATATCGAAGAAGTTTTTATTTTTCGTTAGGAACATATATTCACAAGTCGGACTAAATGCACATTACATAAAGGTACCTAAAGATTGAATCGCAATTAGATGAGGGTTATCTTAGAAAGTCTAAAAATCTAATTCAAAATACAAGATTCTATAATGTATAGGTCATAAATGTTTTGAAGAAAATATTGTTTTATTTCTAAGATATCATTAGCAAGGGAATTCCAAAGTATCAAATTTGTCATTCACGTTCTAATCCATATGAAATTCGTCATCTTAACATAGCTCACAGAATATCAAGAGAGGTCGCATTCTTATTTTTTTTATATATATCGAAGAAGTTTTTATTTTTCGTTAGGAACATATATTCACAAGTCAGACTAAATGCACATTACATAAAGGTACCTAAAGATTAAATCGCAATTAGATGAGGGTTATCTTAGAAAGTCTAAAAATCTAATTCAAAATACAAGATTCTATAATGTATAGGTCATAAATGTTTTGAAGAAAATATTGTTTTATTTCTAAGATATCATTAGCAAGGGAATTCCAAAGTATCAAATTTGTCATTCACGTTCTAATCCATATGAAATTCGTCATCTTAACATAGCTCACAGAATATCAAGAGAGGTCGCAATCTTGTATGTATATATATATATATAATTTATTTATTATATATAGCACATAAATTTGAAATTTCAAAAAAAAAATTATGCTCTGAGATAAACATAAAAGTAATCTCTACCCCCCTAACTTTAACATAAACATTGTCCTCAATGTGCTAAAAAGAAAACAAAAGGGAATAAAGATACTTAGGCTGGAAGTGTGCCAAGAAGTCAATTGACGAAGAATCGAAGGTTTTGATCCTTTTGTTCCGGGAGGAATAGCCTCTCATCATATTGCAGCAGGGACGTTGGGCAAGGGAGAAAGCTTGTACTTTTGGAAAGAAAGACGGATGCATGGCGAAATCCTCCTTCAAAGTCAACAAGATAACGAAAAAAAAAAAAAACTGATTTTTTTTTTAATAATATTTTTTTTTTTGGTAAGGGAAAAACGAAATAATAATAATAAAAAAAATAAATTTTAGTTTTTTTTATTTTTTTATTTAATAATTTTTATTTTTTAGAATAATAATTTTTTTTGTAAGGGAAAAACGAAATAAAAAATATAATTTTTTTATACTTTTTTTTATAAAAAAAAAAAACAATAGTAATTATAATTTCAAAATAACTAAAAATAAAAAGTGTAGTTCTCGTTTATAGTGTCGAGCTTGACTTCCTTTAATGTTTATTCTTTTGGAGAGGGGTCGAGAACCCATTTCTCATTCTTCAAATTGTTGGATGGAATGCCCTTCAAATATTCCTTAAGACGTTGCCTATTGACAGTAAATATCCTCTTATTAATGTCTTGAATCTCAATGGTTCCGGAGGGATAGACATGTGTGACATCGAAAGGGCCCGACCACTTTGATTTTTTTCTTTCGTGAAAACAATCTTAAACGAGAATTAAATAGCAAAACATTTTGACCCATATGAAATTTATTAGGCTTCTTATCCTTGTTAGACAAGTAACTTAGTCTTCTCTTTATTTTCTCTAAGTATTATCACCAATTGATCTTCTCCTAATTCATCTAACAAGTATGATATTATTTGAGATAAAATTTTATCGACACCTAAGAGTATAGACTTAAGATTGGAAGATAGAGCTTTGAATTCTAATTTCCAAGGAGGCACATCAATTTTATTCTCATTATTAGGTTCTTGTTTAGCTTCCAAAAGTTTATCATTCTCATTTATTTCTTTGTTTTTTCATTGTCTAATGTAATATGATTAATTATATTGTGTCCAATTGATTCACTAGTCTTTTTATTCGAAACACAATTAGCCACTATTACATCTTTGGTGCTCACGAGAAAAACAAGATTTATTTTCTTGGGGATGTTTAATTGATTCATTTATATTAAACATGACACGTTCATCCCCAACCCTTAATATTAGCTCACCCTTATATACATTAATTAGAGTTCTCCCAATTGCTAAGAAAGGTCTTCCTAATATCAAGGGCATATTAACATCTTCCTCCATATCTAGAACCACGAAGTCTACGGGGAAAATAAATTTATCAACTTTGACTAAAACATCCTCCACTACCCCTCTAGGATACTTAATAGACCTATCTGCCAATTGAAGGGTAATCATGGTATGTTTTAATTCTCCTATCCCTAAACGCTTAAAAATAGAATATGGCATTAAATTGATGCTTGCTCCTAAATCACATAAAACATCTTTAAAAAATAAATCACCAATATTACAAGGAATTATAAAACTACCAAGATCTTTGAGTTTTTGTGGTAATTTATTTTGAAGCACAAGTCGAACATTCTTCATTTAAGCAATTTTTCTCACAATCTTGCAGCCTCTTTTTACTAGATAAAATGTCTTTTAAGAATTTAGCATATTTAGGCATTTGAGAAATTGCTTCAACAAATGGAAGATTAATCTCCAATTTTTTAAATATTTCTAATAATTTCTTAAATTGAGGATTAGGGGGTTCAACCACTTGAGGAAAAGGTAAATCTTTATAATCGACTTCTGCATTAAGGTATTTATCTTTCTTTTCTCTTTTCTTGTTTGAGATTAATGGCTTAGACTCTACAGAAGCATTAATATTTAAATCTTTTTTTATCCTCAACTTCTTCAATTTCTTTTGCTTCTTTTAACTCCTCCCGACTTATTATAGTTATGGCTTTGCAATCTTTAGGGTTGACTTCCGTATTACTAGGCAATGATCCTTGAATCCTATTACTTAACAAATTATCCATTTGTCCTAATTGAGACTCTAAGTTTTTAATAGAAGCTTCTTGGTTTTGAAATCTCGTTTCAGCACTAGTTATGAACTTTGAAACCAAATCTTCTAAATCAGGTTTTTTCTCGGGTGTGGGAGGAAAACCAGGGGGTGGTGAATGTCTCACGTTTTGATTCAAATTAGGATTCGGATTTTGACTCCAAGAAAAAATTAGGATGATTCCTCCACCCAGGATTATAGGTATTAGAATAATGATTGTTTATCCTAGGGTTATGACCTACATAATTAACCCCTTCATGAAAATTAAGGTTGTAAGAATTATTATGCGGACAATTCACGTTGTAATGATTACCACCACAAGTTCCACAATTTACTTGATTTCCAATTCCTAAATTATTAGAGATTAATGCTAATTGGGCCAAAATAGTTTGAGTAGCATCAATTCCATTAGCACTTCCCTTTATTAGAGGATTACTACGTTCATTATTGCTTTCGTTTCCGCTAGATGTCATATCCTCTAATAATTCCCAAGCTTCATCTGGTGGTTTACCCATTATACTACCCCCACTTGCTGCATCAATCAAATTTTTAGTTGGTTCATTCATGCCATTATAAAATATTTGGATTTGCATCCAGAATGGGACCTCATGATGTGGACACTTTCTTAAATTTTCCTTATATCTTTCCTAAGCCTCATATAAAGTTTCCCCAACTTCTTGACTAAAATTAGTTATCTTATTCCTTAACTTCATGGTTTTAGCTGGTGGAAAATTCTTATTTAGAAATTTAGAGGCTAATTGATTCCAAGTAGTTATTGAGCCAGAGGGAAGAGAATTTAACCAAGCCTTAGACTTATCTTTTAGGGAAAAGGGAAAAAATATTAATCTTATATCATCATCACTTACCCCATTTTGCTTAAAAGTGTCACAAATTTTCAAGAAATTAGATATATGGACATTAGGATCTTCATTAGGCAAACCATAAAATTGAACACTTTGTTGCACCATTTGAATTACAGCAGGCTTAATTTCAAAATTATTAGCAGCTATGGCAGATCTTAAAATAGCATGATGAAAGTCATCTACCTTAATAGTAGCATAATCTCTAAGAGTTTTAGGTGGTTCTTGATCATTATTAAGGGCAATATCATTAATACCATCATTTGCCATTTTAATGTCTTTTTCTTTATTTTTAGATTCCTTAACTAACCTCCTATTTTGTCTAACAATAACTTCCGGATCAGGATAAAATAACAAAGGTTTATTATAGCTCCTAGTTTGCATGCAAAAAATAGGTTCAGCCAAGAAATAAAAAAATAAAAAAAAATTGAAAAAGAATATTATTAAATAAAACAAAGAGTTCAAAAATTCTTCTTACCCCTCCTTTGTTGTAAGAAGACACGAATTCTTCTTCTTAACTTGTCACTACTTAAGAAGATTTTTCCGCCTGTTTTTAAGAGTATATATATATATATATATATTTCTAAAAAACAACAATAGAAAGTATTAGTAAGACAATAAAAAAAATTAATAAACAAAGAATGGTCTAATCTCAGAATTTTTAACAACTATATGATATTAATTAAATAATCCCCGGCAACGGCGCCAAAAACTTGATGCACAAAATCCTAGCAAGTGAACTAGTGTCCAGTTGAGGCTTTATGCCCTCTTTTTATAGAGATGTGTGAAGGTGTTAAACCTTTTTCTTCTCAGTTTCTTGTTCGTGTGGCCCAAGGCACATAGTCTTGTTTCCTATTAATAGACTTTCCTACAAAAAAACAAATATAATAAATTATAATATAATCCCAAAATAAAGATTCTTAATACCTAATATATATATATATATATATATATATATATATATATATATATATATATCAAATCAAAATAAATATATTAAGAATTTAATATCAAATTGACTCTAAAATATGGAAATATAATATTCTTTAGGTAAAAAGTAAGTGAAAAGTAGTATAATTTATATAGAAAATATGAGTTTATCACCTATACTCCCAAAGCACAAAATGGAATAGCAGAGCGCAAAAATAAAACTCTTAAAGAGATGATGAATGCAATGCTAATAAGTTTTGGCTCACCCCTAGAATTTGTGGGGGAAACTTTACTTTCCGCAAATCACATCCTAAAGCAGACTACCACATAAAAGGCTAGATAAAACTCCTTATGAATTATGAAAAGGTCACGCACCTTCTTATAAGTTCATTAAAGTTTTGGGGATGTCTAGCAAAGGTTCCAATTCCGCCCCTAAACCACTACAAAAGACTTTTAGTAACGAAAATTTTCGGTAGGAAAGGTCAAAAAAATTCGTTACTAAAGACCTTTAGTAACGAAATCGTTTGTCACCAAGTTCGTCCTGAGAGCCCCATCGCTAAAGGTCTTTCCTAACGAATAAGGATTCGTTACTAAAGGTCTTTAGTAACAACCGAGTTTCGTTAGGAAAGGTGACCTTTAGTGACGAAATATTTCGTTACTAAAAGTTTTACAAAAAATTTAAAATTTAAAGCCATGGAGCCGAGCCGTGCCCCAGTTCACCCATTGAAGCCGAGCCGAGCCGGGCCGGAGCCCCTCTACAATAATGTGGAATAAAGTCTCCACATTTTCATAGAAGTGGGAATCGAACTCAAGACCTCCAACTTGTATGTTATGCAATTAACCACTGAGCTACGTTGGTCATTTGTTACTTATTGTTCCTATTATATTTATTATAATGAAGTTTTGTATTTTGAACCTTTAATTATTTTAATTTCTCTTTGTTTGGTGATTTTTTTTTATGAATAAAATAAAAATTAATACATTTTCGTCAATGTATTTGTGTATTAAGTTGTTATAAAAAAATCGGGAATAAAATTATTCTAGTTGCATATATACTTATTTTTTTAGTAATACATTTAATATAAAGACTAAACAAATATAAAAATTAAAATTATATTCTAAATTATATCATACTTATATATGTATATTCTTAAAAATTTAAGACGAAACTTTTCGTGACAAATTTTTGTTTCGTTAGGAAAGGTTGACTTGTTGTAACGAAAAAGGTATTTGTCACGAAAAGTTATACCTATCGTGACGAAAATGTGTTTTCGTTACGAAAGGTAGACCTTTCGTAACGAAACTACTACTTCTAGTAACGAATATTTTTTTCGTTACGAAAGGTCAACTTTTCGTAAATCGAAAAATGACTTCGATCACGAAAGGTTCGTCATAACGGATATTTTTTTTGTAGTGAGCGGATGAGAATAGGACCTAAAACAGATAGATTGTGTGTTTATAGGATATGCACGGGGATAGTAGGGCTTATAGATTTTTAGTGCATAAATCAGATAACTCTGAAACGCACTTAAATACAATTATTGAGGCTGGGATGCTTCCTTTTATGAAGGAATTTTTTCTTACATTAAGCATTCAAGCTTAGTCCCTAAAAACAATCAAGTTGAGAGGATTGTGGGGGGAAAAGAACTTCAAGAAGAAGTTGAAGAACCCAGACGTAGCAAAAGAGCTAGAAGGGAAAAGTCATTTGGTCCAGATTTCCTAACTTATATGTTAGAAAATGATCCTTTGACTTATATAGAAGCAATAAATTCTCCTGATTCTGACTTATGGAAAGAAGTAATTGATAGTAAAATAAATTCAATTCTTCAAAACCATACATGGGAACTTGTGGAACTTGCACCAGGTTGTAAAGCATTAGGTCACAAATGGATCTTTAAAAGAAAGATGAGACCTGATGGTACAATTAACAAGTACAAGGCAAGACTTGTAATTAAAGGATATAAACAAACTGAGGGCGTTGATTATTTTGACACTTATGCCCCTGTATCTAGAAAAATATCAATCAGGCTAATTATTGTTTTTGCAGGCTTGTTTGATTTAGAGATCGATCAAATGGATGTGAAAACAACTTTCCTTAATGGATAAGCTGGAAGAAGAAATATATATGGAACAGCCCTGAATGGTATGTTGTTCCAGGCCAAGAAAAACAAGGTGTGTAGATTTGTCAAATCTCTCGTATGGATTAAAACAAGCACCTAAACAATGGCATGAGAAATTTGATAGTTAACAATTGATTTTCAAATAAACCCAGAGTGATAAATGTGTCTACGTGAAAGGAAGCAAAGACGACTATGTAATAGTACTGTCTCTACGTAGATGACATGATAATTATTGGTAACAAAGATAACATTAAAGTTACCAAAAATTGTTGTCGCAAAACTTCGATATGAATGATATGGGACATCGTTTGATGTAATACTTGGAATGAAGATTACCAAAACATCAGATGGTTATTCACTTGCTCAAAGTCATTATGTTGAAAAAATATTAGACAAAATTGATAAAGGAAGTGTTTTAATTACGAGAACACTTATGGAAGTAGATGTTAATCTTCACAAGAATCGCGGAGAAGGTGTGCGACAACTTGAATATTCTAGGATCATAGGTACTCTAATGTATCTCATGGATTGCATTAGACCAGATATTGCAAACTCAGTCAATAGACTGGCGAGGTATACAAGTAATCCCAGTTATGAGCACTAGAAAGCGTTAGTTAGAGTACTTAGATATATAAGGTACACTGCTAACTATGGATTATTTTATACTAGATATCCAGGGACGTACTTGAAGGGTACAACGATGTAAATTGGATAGCAGATTCAAAAATATAAAATCCACAAGCGGATACATTTTTGTTATAGGAGGTGCGGCAGTTTCATGGAAATCATGCAAACAAACTTGTATTGCGAGATCAACTATGGAATCGGAATTCATAGCTATAGATCTAGCAGGGCGAAGAGGCCGAATGCTTACGTAGGTTTTTGGAAGATATCTAATGTTTTCAAAACCAATGCCATCGATTAGCTTACATTGTGATAGCATGTCGACTATTGGTAGAAAGCAAAGAATAATGCGTATGATGGGAAGTTTAGAAATATACGTTGTAGACATAAATCCCAGTAAAGAAACTTTTGATAACGGGTGTTATAGTTTTGGACTTTGTGAGATCCAAATAAAATATAGCGGACCCATTAACAAAAGGTCTAACGAGAGATCTTGTAGAGATTACATCGAGGGGAATGGGGCCGAAGCCCGTAAAATTGATTACCACTCATGATGGCAACCCTACATGAATTGTAAAGCCCAATTTCCGAGGTTCAAATGGACAACTGAATTGTGAGGGGGAATCGAACAAAGCACTAGGGAAAAAAGTTCCCAGCTCATTCCTAAGGTGAAAAAGTGATAGACCTGTCCATTGGAGGATAAACGAAAGTTTTCAATGATTCTTATACGTATTACGTGAAGTATGACAAGATACTTCTAAATAAGAGATCATCTATATCGAATGTGAAGGGGCCACTTCTATGAGATGACTTCAGGGCTAAATCTCTAGAGCATTCGATAAACATTTCCAAGGCAAGTCAGGGCCGAAATGGACAACAACGAAAGAATCGATTAATAGTATAGAGAAATCGTTGTGTGAGTATCGTTGTCTTGATACACAAAAAATGCTAAACAGTTCAAGTCATCGCGTCCACTAGTTAGCAAGTGTATCCGATGATATTTCACTAGGGAAGGTTCAAAGCTAACAACTACCTATCATGATACAACGAATTATCGCTAAACTCTTGCATTGCATTGCATTTCATTTGTATTTTTTTATTTTTTATTTTTAAAAGATTTTTCATTCATGTGGAGGATTGTTGGAGAAATTAGTTTTCTAAAGTGTAATTAAAGTGTCGTGAGGACATTTTTGAGCCAGTATTATTATATGTTACACCGCTCGGTTTTGAATGTTATTAAGATTATCACGAAATAGGTTGCGCAAGCTTCATAATGATATATAACATGTGAGAAAACAAATTAATGTTGTGAATGATAAATTGGTATAAAGTGGGGGTGGATTAAATGTGGTAAATGAATTTTAAACCCACATCCCACATGGGAACTCATGGAAATGGAAATCACTTTATAAGGAAAAGTGGACCACATGAGTTTAAGTTGTGTTACTTGTGTTATGCCCCATGTGAGAACCTCGTGCGCGCTGCAGCGAGGGGTGTGCGCAAAGCGGAAGGTCCGTGGATACCAAAACTTGTGTGCAGGGCGCGACCTACGTACACGAATGTCGGACCAAAAACTCGTGGGCTCGATCGACCACGGTTTTGCTACTTGGTTCAATTTTTTAATTTTGGTTATGATCGAAATTACTGAGAGTAATACCGATGGGACTGTTTGTAGCAACATGTGTTTTATGGCAGTGTAATGGCTAGATCATTTACGACTTCGCAATTCATTTCAAATGAATATAGTTTGATCTATAATGACCAAAAATTAAACTCGTGTTATGACTCGAGCAATTACAAAGTTTGGTTTGGCGACTTATAAAAGCGACTACTGGACAACTAGAAATGCTATCCCGAAATTCTCCTCTCTTCCTCTGCATTCTGCACTTCATATCATAGTGTCCAAAGAGTTTTTTCTGTTAAAATAAGGTTTGAAGGTGCTGTTTTCTTTCTGCTTCAGAAAATCAGCGAGTTTGGGCGTTGTACATCCACACTTGTCCCTCGAAATGGAATGTTCATATTTTTTTGTCTTTATTTTAGGTGAAATGTGTTTACCTTTTAATGTATTTACTTTGTTCGTATTTAATTATCTTATTTTGACTAGATTTAAATTTAAAGATTGCCATTAATTTGATATGCAATTAAAATTTTGCATTAAATTTTAGCTAAATTTAATAATTGGACATTCAATTCAAAACATTATAATAACACAAATGAGTCATTAAAATCCGGACGGAGGGAATATTAGTTTTATAAATATAATTCTCCTTTTTAAATTATCTGTTCATTTTGTATTTTGCATGAGAAGTAAAGTTTCATCAAATTGTATAGTGAGATGCGGTAAAATGTCAAATATGACTTCTGTTTAATTTTAATCTCAATTTAATTTTATTACCTAAAACATGTCAATTTTTTCATTTAAAAAAATAAGACGGTATACGGGACAATGCTTCATTTTTTTAAAGAGAAGACGTGAAATTTTATTAAAATCCACCTCTATAAGTATAAAAAAATTTAATTAACATTTGAAATTGCATATCTTAAACTAAATAAAATAGATCCTAAATTTAAAAAAAATAATACGCTAAATATAATTATACTATAAATGAGAATGTTAGAAAGACGTTACGTAGAATGTTGCTGAGAATGTGTTTCCATTTTCTGTTGAGACAAATCTTCAAAACCAAACAGTGCACACTGCTAACTGGTGCGGCTGAATTGTTGAACGGTTTTGTTTAGTACCATGCATGTCTTATTTATCGAATTAAAAATTTAACAGCTGGAATTACTTATTCGTAATATTATAATATTTCATACATTAGGAATATGACAAAAAATTAGTTGATCTTATTTTGTGTTTCCTTCTTTATCTTACGAAGAGGTGATTGATAAGTGTTCATGTTTTTCCTTACGAGTTTCACTTTATTTATTTTAGGTTATAATCTTTTAATTAAATAATTAAAATATGTCAATTTCTTATACCCGAACGGGAACAAAATATTTCTATTATAGAGATTGTTGATCGGGTAGTGATAATGCAGAGTAAGAATCCTCTTGCAAGAGCGATTTACGTGCATGTGACAAAAATTACACCTCTAACATATTAACTAAATCTTTTAATTATTTTTTTTTTATTTTCTCTCCCAATAGTTTTTCACTATCCTAGCCTGATCTTTCTCTCTCCCCTAGATTCTTTCCTTATTTTTCTCTCAATCTCTCTATTTTCAAATGATTTTTTTTTCATATCTCATTGTTTTTTTCGTTTTTGTTCTTCTCTCCATCTCCAAGTGATTTTGTTTTCTTCTCTATTCTTCTCTTTCATTATCTCTTCTTGCTCTTTTGTCTAACTTTGATTTTCAACTACTTTCGGTAAAAGAGGTAAATTTTTGAGCTTTCGATTTTATATTTTTGTTGAATGATTCAATCCAAGAAGATGGTCTATTCAGTGAGGAAATTGAAAGAAGAAAAAATAATAAAAAAAAGGGAAGAAAACAAAATCACTTGGAGATGGAGAGAAGAAAAAAAATGAAAAAAAATAGAGAGAGAGAGAGAGAGAGGAATAAACGAAAAAAAAAAACAGATATAGAAACAAAAATCACGAGATATTGAGAGAAAAATAAAGAAATAATCCAGGGGAGAGAGAAAGAATAGGCCAGGATAAAGAAAAAATATTGGGAGAGAAAATAAAAAAATAATTAAAAGATTTAATTAATATGTTAGAGGGGTAATTTTGACACATACACGTAAATTGCTCTTGCAGGAGGATTCTTACTCTGGCATTATCACTACCCATTGTTGATCTCATCTTTTAACAATTTTAGCGACAATTGACGTGTATTCAGTACAGCGTTGACAACACCTGTTCAACATTAGAACCGAATTCATGCTAACAAATTTTTTTTTTTTTTTTTTTTTTTTTGTACTCCAAATTATTGATTATCTTAAAGTTCGGGCAACAAATTGAAACAGCTGATCAAACTCACGAATGATGAAGGAAGCTTCGCAGAACTGTAGCATTTTATGATCATTTGCGGTTTAGAGACACGTAAGTTTGGTGTTTCATGTTTATCTAAAGTTTGGTATTTCATGTTTATCTATCACTGTCGGAATCGGATCTTATTGGTGATATTATTACTTTTATTACTAAAAATTATGTTGTTTACCAAAAAGAAAGAAAAGTGTTTAAAAAGTATTTTTGCAATGAAATTGCCACTTGGCAGTACGCAATGAACGAAGGTTAATTAAATTGCAGCCCGGAAATTTTTCTTTCTCAAGGGGACAGAAAATATATACAAAATATAAAACGTCGATAAATAAATATCCGATAAAGTAATAATCTCTTTTAAATAATAAATTCTTGATTTCAAAAAAATAATAATAAATTCTTCCAACCTTGATTCGGACCAGTGTAAAAAGTAATATTTTTGCTAAATGCATAAAATAATATTTTTTTTCCCGAATCGTTTAAGACCCAACAAAAATATAAAGTATTATTTGATCAAAATTAAAATAATATTAATTGTAAAAATATATAAATTAATATTAATAAAAATTTGTTTTTTGGTGAAAGTGGTTCAATAGCCATGGAGAATTAAAACCGAAATTAACTTACACATTGTACGTCTGTCAGCTGCGATTTCGGCGTGTTGACGAAACTTCGGCCTGTATTCCACCGTGATCCGTAAGCTCTACCGTCAACGGGAATATCATGGAGAACCGGGCCTCGGTTCGCAGGACGGAGGCATGGAATTCGCTCCCACACCCACAACTGGTAAAAAAACAGCATCAATTATTAAATATTAGAATTACATATAAAAAAAAAACCTGTATAAAATTTAGACAAACCTAAATTAGCAAGCCACAACCGGCATTGTCCTTGGAATCAGCCATTGAAGATGTGCACATCTGGTGGTACAAATGTGCAAGGACACCGCTAGCCCAAGAAGTCTGGTCTTGCTCGAGGATACCATTATTGACGGTGAGGAGATAACGCATGTTCCCCCGGGACCCGACTTATTGGGAAAAAAAAAGTGGGCATCAAGAGGAAAATCAAAGCCCTAGCCCTATGCTCTATCGCCAACTCAGTAGCATCATCGCTTAGGGGCACATTAATGTGGGCATAAACCTCTAACAATTCGATGGTGTTTCCCGAAATTGAAGTCGGTGGAGGTCGAAATCCTAGGAGGTCGAACACGCGGTCAATCCATTGATTTTTAGTCATATTGTAGTCCTCATGCCACGACACTACGTGACCCTTTGTAGGTAGTCATAGAAGGCATCCTACGTCCTCTAGTGTAATTGTCGCCTCACCGCAACGTAAGTGAAAATTATGGGTCTCAGGGCGCCATCTCTCTACTAATGCAATAACTAAAGCGTGATCTACCTTCATTTTTCCTATTCTACAACAACCCCCTAAAATCTTATTTAGTCTATCAGGTCAATCACTCGCTGGTTGGTTTCTCTTTGGTACGCCTCAAAAAACTTACCGTCGTTTCTAATAAACTTTAGTGAAGTGTTTAGTTGAACATCCCCACCCCATATTCTTAAAGATCTATCAAATGTCTGTTTGTTTAAAACACTAGCATCATATGGACCAAGCAGAAGATGAGCAGGAACAGACATCTATACAAAAAAAATAATAAACAACCAATTTATTAGAAAAAACACATGTTATATTACCCAAATCACAAATGCCGTAAATATGTCTTCACAAATTAACAATTAACAATTAACAATTCACAATTCACAAACCCTAAAAATTTCTAAATGCCCTAATTTCATAAATTCCCAAAATTCACAAGCACACAAAAGATACCAAATTCAACAAATTATTCTAAATTACCAAATTCGCAACAATTTATAAACATGATTAGTAGATTTACAGTTCAATTCAAAACATAAAGTTAAATTGCCCAAAAAAAATTCAAATAAAAAATGAAAGCTTTATACCTTTGAGATTGAGAGATGAG